>OY728166.1:633289244-633637285 GCA_963277665.1 Viscum album
TCTTTCATATCACACAATTTTAGTTGAACTATTTAACCACCACCTCAAAACATAGAAGTTAAGTTATTTGCGAAGATGAATAATGGGTAAATTGTTACATCCCAAGAATATAACTCATACCCTATACATATTTGTAGGTTAAACTTCCCAATGAGCCTTTTGATACTTCCTTTAGAGAAATTTAATGCTATTCTAGGTATAGATTGTATTTCCTTATATAGAGCTAATACAAATTATTGAGATATGTAAATCACCATATGTATCATGAATCTACCTTTGATTATATACAAGTGAAAGGATCATGATGAATCTTCTTTGGTACCAACATCTCAAGCATGAAAATTATTAACGTTAGAGAAAGTTTATGTAGTTCAAGTGATTGAGACTAAAGAAAATAACATCCTTGAAGACATGCCCATCATGAGGGAACATGATGATGTGTTTCCTAAATAATTTCATGGTCTTCCTAATATTATAGAGGTTGAATTTTTAATCAAGTTTATACCTATATCTTTAAAAATATCTAAAAATCCATATATAATGGATTTTGTTGAACATGAGGAGATTAAGAATTAACTGCATGATAATCTGAAAAAAGGGCTCATACCCCCTGAGTAATTCATTATAGGGTGCACCAATTATCCTTTTCAAGAAGGATGGTCTAATGTGCCTCTGCATTAATTATCACAAACTCATAAAAATCAAAATAAATAACAAGTATCCTATTCCCTAGATTTATGGATTGTTCGATTATCTATGTGGATACCAATAATTATCTAAGGTGAATCTTCAGTTGGGATGTTATAAAGTAAAGGTAAAGAAGGAAGATATCACCAAGATAGATTTTTGTACAAGGTAAGGTCACTATGAGTTTATTGTGATTCCATTTGGACTCACTAATGCTCTATCAATCTTCATGGACTTAATGAATAGTGTCTTTAGATATTACCTTGATAAATTCATGGTAGTATTTATTGATGTTATTCTCATCTACTCCAAGAGCAAGGAGGAACACGAGGAGAACTTGAATTCCATGATAAAGAACTTTCACAAGGAACATTTATTTGTGAATTATAGTAAATTTTGTTTTTGGTTAGAGAAAGTTACTTTCTTGGGACATGATATCACCAGTAAAGGGATATATGGGGATCCTTCAAAAATTGTGGTAATTAAAGGATAAATAAGGTCAAAATATGTGATGGAAATATGATTTTTTCCTTGGATTTGATGGGTATTTTCATCAATTTTTGAGAAACTTATAATGATTCTAAATCCCACTAAACAATCTTACTCAGAAGGGAATCAGGTTTGTCTAGACTAATGAATATGAAGAATATTTTAAAGAGCTGAAGAAGAGGCTAATCACTATATTTTCACTCACATTACCCACAAGTGGTAAAGTATTTGTGATATAAAGTGATGGATCTAAAAAGGGATTGGGTTGTGTACTTAGGAAATATGAAGAGTTATAGAATATGACTCCTTCCAACCAAGTTTCCATTAGCATAACTACCAAACTCATTATCTAGAATTGGATGCAGTGATATTTGCATTAAAGATACAGAATCATTAACTATTTAGAGAAAACTGTGACATATATAAAGATCATAAAACCTAAAGTATATATTTACACAAAAGTAACTTAAAATTTTCTAATGAATGTGGTTATAGATAATAACATATTATAATTTTTCAATCCATTACCATCATATGAAATCAAAAAAATTGGCAGGTACTCTGAGTAGAAAGGATCCTATAACTCTATCCATGATAAGGATTGCGAGATATCCAATGTTATGGGACATGTAAAGGATGAATATTAGAATAATAAAAGGATATTCATCTTACCTTTCTCAAATAACTGTTCAAACATGTATTCATGAGAGGATTAAGGAGGCTTATAAGGATGATGAGGTGCTATAGAAAATTTAGAAAATATTATAGAGTTCAAGTTTTCTAAAGATTGAGTTATAAAGTTTGGAACCCAAATATGTGTCACATAAAAACCATAACTTAAGAGGGAAATTCTGGATGATTCACATAGAACATCCTTATATATTCATCCTATAATCACTATGTTGTATAGAGATTCGATGAAAAAAATCTAATGGGATAACATGAAAAGGGAGATTGTGAAGTTTGTATCTTGTTGTTTGGTATGCCAACAATTCGAGGATGAGAAATAGAAGTGTAATGGTATGTTAAAACCATTTCCTATACTAGTAAAAAAATTGGAAAACATAACCATGGATTTTTTATAGGACCCACCAATAAACCTAAAGGAAATAATTCCATTTGGCTGGTAGTCGATCACCTCACCAAATTAGTACATTTAAATATTATCAAGTAAGATTTGTCTCTTTACCAACTCACCAATATATACAAAAGGTAAGTGTTAAGACTACATCAAGTTACACTCTCTATTATATTATATTGAGATATGTGGTTTACCTTTAGGTTTTATAGAATCCTTCAACAGGAGTTGGATAAATAAATGAGCCTTAACCCTTATTATCACCCTCATATGAATGGTCAGTCTAAAAGTACCATTCAAACTTTTAAGTATATGTTGAGATCATGTTAAATGGATTCAAAAGGATTTTGGGACCAACATATTCCCCTAGTGTAGTTCTCATATGTAACACCCCAAGCTTCCACGATATGCTTCTCTTTGAATAATACAGTAGCGTGTGTTGTACGCAATTTCGAGTTCTAACACACCACAACCAATCAAACTAGCTGTTATGAATAGTAATACCCAACTTTTGAAATTTTATACATTTTATCTTTCAAAATGGAGTTAATTTTTGGATTTTTAATATTGAAACTATCTTAGGGTGAATTTTTGGTACTTTTCAGATAACTTTCATATTTTGATGAATATTGAAAATTACTAAATTTTAATTAAAAACAACTTTTTTAATCGAAATAATTAATAGTGATAAATTATGAATTTGAGTGGTTTTAAAGTATATTTAGAATATATTTTTACCATTTAATACAGTGTTGGTCATTGGACATAATTTTACATTTAAACTGGACATAAGCAAGTGTCAATCTTTTGATAGTTATTATCTCTAAAAAACACGCTTTTTGTTTTAACAACGGAAATTAATTTTAAATTAATTTCTGCCACTTCTGTGTTTTGAATTTAGAAAAATGGATTCCATATTTAGAGTCAGGAGGTACAAATTGTGTAAATAGGTAACTTTTATTTTTAGATATTTTGAATAATTACTTCGGTAAATATTTTATTTACCATGGTTAAAGGGTAAATCTGGTAAATAAGGGTAAAAAATAATATTATAATAATAATAAAATACCCTAAAATGTGTCCTAACCCTATTAGTTGATACACGTCCGACCATGGGAATCTTTGGGTCGATTTTGGGACCCCTTGGATCCACTTGTAAGTGATAATGACACTTTATATTAATTAAGTTAAAGTAAATACAAAAATGACATAAGCATATATCTTTTAGAAAAACAATTTTTACATAGGGTTATATATGTTATATTTTAGACTATAAATATTAATTATAAAGCTAAAAATATGTCCTAAATAATTGTATTTTATTTATAATTTTTAGACATTGAATAATTAAATTTATTTATGACACAATAATGATGCCGTATTTTCCTTAATAATAAAAGAATCAAATAATTGGTATTATAAAAGTTAAAATAAATATAATTTGAAAGTTTTGATGACATACAAGAATTTTATTGGTTAATATTACATGTTAGTATTTTTTAAAAGAATTTTATTCGAATTAATAAAGTTTTTAAGACTAACAAAAATCAATTATTGAATAGTTTCAAAATTGACAAAAATGAGTTTTTAAAACAAATATTATATTAATAATTGATATTCTATTCCTAAAATTCTAAGGTTTGGCCAAAAGACTTATATAATGGTAGGTGTATTATTAATGGAACACTTTGGGGTCTCTTGGATGTATATAGTATGTATGTTAACTATATAATATAAAAATACAAAGTGAAATGGTAAATGTCAAACTAATTAACTAAGAGTTAAAACTAAAAGATAAGGTTAATATAGTGACCAAAACCTGTCTAAAATCTATTGGTTGAAAGGATTCAGACCCATACCCACCTTTTACTTTGAATAATATACTTTGTAGACATTATAAACTGAATATGAATTTATTATAAAATAATATTTCTAGCTTTTTCTAAGGTACCCCTCACCCCTCTTATAAAAGGGCACTTACCCTTCTCTCAAATTAATACCTTCAAAGATTTTTGGTTCAGCCAAACTGTATCCAAATATCCTCCCAACTTCTCTCAATTCAACCTAGAGGCCTTAGTTTGATCATAAATCTATCCTAATTATCCCTTTTGATCAAATCAAAAGGAAGAACCCGAAGAAGAGGTAATGATTTCACCACCCTCTTTCAAGTTACTTTCTTCTTTCACTTCTTATTTATTTGTTATTTCTATTATAAAATAATAAATTCAGTATCTTCTATATAAAGTGATGTTATTTTAAATACGAAATAACCAAATTCATTATTATATCTATCCCTTGAATGACATGTCCCCATACATGCGTACGTACGACCTACCGTCTCCACGTTGTGGTGTAATTGTTATTCAATACATTATTATTTGGATGGGTATAATAATGATGTTTAATTGATGTAAATAAAAAATATAACATTATAATGATTCTGTATATATGATATACCATCCAATTATATATTGTTTTAAAATCAAAATAATGATATTGTCGCTCGTGCGTACGTACGAACTACCTTCTCCATGAACGCGATGAGATTCATTCCCCATCACATCCATTCAAGACTAATTTTTATTTGATGATTAAAAATAATGTTTAAGGACTTTATATCATTCTAGATATGAATAAGATACAACCTATCCATAACAAACATGTCTTATGTAACAAAACATATAAAAGAAAACAAGTAAGTTAACACCCGAAACGACGATAATACTAAGATATTATTAACAAAGCAATGTTAAAAGATCATATATGATATAATATTGATGTATATTATTCTTGTATAATTTAATAACAATTATTTCACCATTATACAGGAGGTTAACCTACCCTCAACCAAGGAAGAGTACAAGGTAAGGGTTTATTTCACAATCTCTTTATTATCCAAGGTTGTTTATACGTAATTATCTACTGGGACTTCTATATCATCCACACCCATGTTTCTGAAAAATGTATTTCAAAACATTTTTACTATTTTATAGAATATGGCTTAAAGTCATTTATACCCTTGTTTGAATTTTTATAAGATTTTTATGAAGGAATATTTCCGTCGTTTTCCAAACAAGGTCCTTTTTAACATTTTCGACAGAATTAAGGTAAGAATGTCTTTTTTTAACTTATACGGCAGGTGCGGATATTTTACGCCATTATAAAATCATTGAAGATTACCTTACAAGCTAATAAGGATATTTTCAAAGTAAATGTTTTATAATTATGTGACTTTTAAATGATTTAAAAAAAGAGACATTTCTCTTAAATAGTTTTGATTTCATCTATGTTAACATCCTTCGATGGATTTTAAGCTTATTTGAAGTTGATTTATTATGATACAAAACTTCAATATTGTATTGAAGGTTTTGTGATATGTTTGACTGTGGATGTGTTATTTTTATACCATTCATGGTTTATGAAGAAAGTATTGACATTTCATATGCTAGTTTTAATACGAATGTTTATGTTACGTTTAAACCTGTTCATATGAGGAATGCATTGGACTTAATAAGTGACAGGTGGAGCCCGCTATAGCTCCTCGATGCATCGGTAGGTCTCATGAGACAAACTAGTGTCTTGGAATAAACCCTTGATAAAATCTTATTTGTAGTCTTGGCACAAGGCCTTGACTATGTGGTTATGATAGTCTGGCATTATGCATTCCATCATTATGAAAGTGGTTATTGATATTGCATGTGATTATTAGACTAGTATAATATCCATGTGAATAATTAAATGGAATTATTTCATTTTATCTTTTCCATATTATTCTAAATTTCAAGTTTAAAAGGATTTTGTTTTATTTATACATTTCCTTAAATGTTTATGCTTAATTATAAAAGTTTCCGCTATATTTTCATCCTTACTGAGCATCTGAGCTCACCCATTTCAATGTTTTATTTTCCCAGGATGTGAAGAAGTATTTTATGAATGAAATATAGGGATATTATGAGGGGATATGAAGACAAGATGTTGTTGTAGTTTTTCAATTTATTATGTAATGTAAACTTTATGAATGTATCTTGTGATTCCAAGGATACTAAACTAATCGGTATTTTGAGACTTGATCTTTTGTGATCATACCAATGTTATGTAATAATGCACCGACTCTAGGTAACTGGGGTCGGAGCATTACAGTTGGTATCAGAGGAAGTTTAGTACAAACCTCGGAAGCTAGATTTAGATAAACTCTGATTAGAGCACATAGCCCTAATATAGAATTTGAGGATTAGTATAGAAGAATTTCCTAGAATTTTGGTATTGTATAGATTTTGTGAGTTTTACAAGAAATAAATCCCTGTCTGGATGCAAGCAGGTAGAGCCGGATCTGGCACAAATGCATCTAGGGGTAAAACCCAAAACACCGCTTTGAGCTAGACTCGAACGGGAACTGGTGCACGAGAACGAGCCTTGCTGCACTCTTGGTTACGACACTCCTAGGGGATATGCTTAGGATAATTATCATTTTCATTACAATCCATTATGAAGGTTTTATGAGTATATAATTCCTCAAAGAAAACATTTTTATGATTATGGATTATATCCATAAACTTTTCAGTTTATGTTAAGTGTTTTACAAGTTTGGAATTATGTATTTCGATTTATAGACTAATCTAGTTTATGCCGTTGTTTAGAAATGGAACCTAGTGGAAGGAATAGAAACCGTATCAATGCATGCACTCCATGTAGGGATTTCCCTCCTACTTAAGATAATTATAGTGGAGGTGGTGATGCAACTGGTGCTGATCAGCTAATCACCATACTGGGACAACTCACTCAGGTTATGAATAATAACCTTACCTGTATGGAGCACCCTGATCCACAACGTGGAGGATCAATGTTAGACCAATTAATGAGGCAACAACCACCGACATTCAATGGGAGTAAAAATTCCTTAGTATCTGAGCAATGGATAAATTTCTTAGAGAAAATATTCCATGCCTTGGGGAGTAGTGAAAGGGAAAAGGTTGTCATGGCAGTTTACCACCTCACTGGAGATGTTGATCAATGGTGGTCATTGATTCAAAACATGAAGGAAGATGTTGAAGTATCAAATATGGAATGGAGGGAGTTCAAAGAGATTTTATTAGAAAAATACTTTCCTCGTGACCATCGAGCAGATATGGAAAGACAATTTCTGAGTCTGATACAAAAGGAGGATGAGAATGTCACAAAGTATGAGGATAACTTTACAAGGTTAGCGAGGTATGCTGCAGATTATATACGTAACCCAAGAAGTAAGATTGATCATTTCTTTGATGGGTTAAAACCATTTCTCTATCGAGCATTAGTCTCACAAACCTGCTCATTGTACAAAGATATTGTCTCATGCGCTATCAAGACAGAAAAAGAATTCTCTAAGTCTTACGACTTTAAAGCAAAGGAAGAGAAGAAGAGATCTGATGATCACTCAAGAAATGGAAATAAGGGGGGGAAAAGTTGAATATCCATCTTGTAGTAAATATGGGAAGAAACACCCTGGTACTTGCTTGAAAGGAATGAGAGTCTGTTACAAGTGTGGTGAAAAAGGCCACCAAGATCGTTATTGCAAGCAGAAGAAAGAAGCTACCGATGTTCAATGCTACAACTGCAGGGAGATGAGACATTATGCAAATGAATTTCCTAGGCGTTAAGGGAACTTACCTCAGAAAAGTCCAAGGGATCAAGTCCAAGCTTATGCTATCACTACTGCTGAGGTAGAAGCTCCGAAAGATGTGGTGGCAGGTAATTTAATGGTTTCCTCAAGTTTAGAAAATGCATTATTTGATTATGTATCATCACATTATTTCATATCTTCCCAGTTTGCTAAGAAAATTATATATTTCCAATTTGATTTAACAAGGGAGTTGTCAGTTAAAACTCCTAAGGGAAGTATCATTTCAACAAAGTTCTATGAATCAGTTCCCATTAGATCATATAAATGTTCTGTATCTACTAATCTCATCGTCATACCTATTATTGAGTTTGATATAATCCTTGTTATGGATTGGATTTCAGACCATGATTCAAAGATTTATTGTAAGAATAAGGAGGTTACTATTTTTGATGATGATGATAAGGAACACCTTATCTTTAGAGCAGAATCGTCACCACCTAACTCTTATCTAGATCCACCCCCAATAGCTCAACTAAATTCAATTATTGGGGAGGGAGAGAGTGAAATGACTGTGGGTGAGGAAATGAATGTTCAAATAGAGGATGTACCTATTGTGAAATAATATGTAGATGTGTTTTCAGAATATTTACCTGGACATCCTCCAAAATGAGAAATTGAGTTTTCCATTTATTTAATTCCTGGTTCAAGGCTTATATCGAAGACCCCTTATAGAATGGCCACTGTGGAATTAGTTAAACTAAAGAAACAACTAGAGGAATTTAGTAATAAGGGATTTATTCTCCCTAGTATTTCTTCATGGGGAGCCCCTATTCTTTTTGTTAAGAAGAAATATGGATCTATGAGGTTATGTATCGACTACAAGGAGATCAATGCTATAAAAATAAAGAACAAGTATCCCCTACCTCACATTGATGATTTATTTGACCAACTGCATGGAGTTCAATACTTTTCAAAGATTAACCTTCGATCTGGATACCATCAGTTGTGTGTAAAGAAGGAATATATTCCGAAGACAGCATTTCGAACCAGGTACGGGCATTACGAGTTTACAGTAATGCCTTTTGGGATGACTAATGCACCCTATGTGTTCATGGATCTAATGAACAGAGTTTTCAAGGAATATATTGATGAATTTGTAGTGGTATTTATTGATGATATCTTGGTATACTCTGAAAGCTACGAAGATCATGAAAATCACTTGTGCATTATATTGAAGACTCTGAGAAGACATGAATTATATGGGAAGTTTAGCAAGTGTGAATTCTGGTTTCAGAAGATTTCTTTTCTTGGCTATATTGGCTCTAAGGATGGAATCTCTGTTGATCCTTCTAAGACCAAGTAAATCCAAGAATGGACAGCCCCGATGAGTATAACAGAGGTACGCGGTTTTATTGTCTTAGTAGGTTATTATCAGCGTTTTGTCCAGAACTTTGACCGATTGGCTAACCCATTAATGAAGCTCACACGTAAAGGGGTTAAATTTTTTTTTGGACAAAAGAGTGTGAAGAATGTTTTGAATAACTGAAGAGAAGATTATTCAATGATCCTATTTTGACTCTACCATCAGGGAATGATGGGTTCGTTATTTATAGTGATGCATCAATGAAAGGACTTGGTTGTGTCCTTATGCAGAATGATAGAGTTATTGCCTATGAATCATGACAGCTGAAAGTTCATGAGAAAAACTATCCTACTCAGGATCTTGAGTTAGCTGCTGGAATCTTTGCTTTGAAGATACAGATACATTATCTCTATGGTGAAAAATGTGAGATTTATACTGATCACAAGAGTTTGAAGTATATTTTCTCACAGAAAGAACTCAAAATCAGGCAATGGCGATGGCTCGAACTACTCAATGATTATGATTTCATGATACAATACCACCCAAGAAAGGCTAATAAGGTGGAAGATGCTTTGAGTAGAAAAGATCATGGAGTTTTGAACATGATGAGAATTGAAAGGGATCCTATTTTCATGGATTTAGTGAAGATGGATATGAGAATTACCATGGAAGGTGAAACATCAATACTTTTTTAAATGGTTGCCAAACCATCTTTACTAGAAAGGATTAAGAGTTGTCAGACCGTGATGGAGAATTTCAAAAGAAGATTAAAGGTGTGAATGATGGGAGATTGAGAGACTTTGTGTATGAAGAAGGAATTTTGAAATCTGGGAAGAGACTTTGTGTTCCCGATATATCTGATATAAAAAGGGAAGTGTTGGATGATGCTCATAGTTCAAATTTCTCTATACACCCTGGGATCACCAAAATGTATAGAGATTTGAAGGAACATTTTTGGTGGGATAAGATGAAGAGGGAGATTGCTGATTTTGTGTCAAGATGTATGGTTTGTCAACAAGTTAAAGCTGGAAGGCAACAGCCTGGTGGAGTATTGAAACCTCTAACCATACCTGAGTAGAAATGGGATAATATTATGATGGACTTTGTCATGGGGATACCAAAGACTCCTAGAAAGAACGATGCAATATGGGTCATTGTTGATCGTTTTACCAAGTCAGCACATTTTCTTGCTATAAGAAAAGATCAACCACTTGAACATCTAGCAAGACTATATATTAATGAAGTTTTGAAACTTCATGGAGTACCCATATCGATTGTTTTTTATCATGATCCACGTTTTACTTCAAGATTCTGGAAAAGTTTTCAGAAAGCTCTGGATACTGAACTTCATTTAAGTACTGCTTACCACCCCAAAACTGATGGACAATTAGAACGGACTATTAAAACCTTAGAATACATGTTGAGATCATTATCACTTGACTTTCAAGGTATGCAAGATCAATATTTACCTCTTGTAGAATTTTCTTATAACAATAGCTTCCATTCAATTATTCAGATGGCACCATATGAAGATTTATACGGAAAGAGATGTCGCACCCCAACCTGTTGGGATGATGTTGGTGAAAGAAAACTCGTAGGCCCAGAACTGGTGGAGGAAACGATGGAAAAGGTGAAGGTAATCCAAAATCACATCAAAGCATCTCAAAGTAGGCAGAAGATCTTTGCTGACAACCGAAGGAAGGATTTGGAATTTCAGGTAAGAGATCATGTTTTCTTAAAGGTATCTTCATGGAAGAGAGTTATACGTTTTGGTAAGAAAGGTAAATTGAGTCCCAGGTACATCGGACCTTTCAAAATTCTAGAATGAATTGGGGATGTAGCTTACCGTTTGGAAATGCCGCCAAGTCTCTCCAAAGTTCACGATGTGTTCCACGTATCACTGTTGAGGAAATACATGCCTGGACCAATGCATGTACTCACCTATGAGGAATTAGAACTTGAACATGATATGTCTTATTGCGAAGAGCCTCTCAGGATTCTTGATACGAGAGAACAAGTACCGAGAAACCGGATGACTCGTCTGGTAAAAGTTTTATGGAGAAACCATAAGATGGAAGAGACAACGTGGGAACCCGAGGAACTTATGATGAAGAACCACCCGAGTCTTTTCATGCGGTAGTATTCTAGAAATTTCGAGGACAAAATTATTTGAAGGAGGGGAGAATGTAACACCCAAAGCTTCCATGGTACGCTTCTCTTTGAATAATACAATAGCGTGTGTTGTATGCAATTTCGAGTTCTAACACACCACAACTAATCAAACTAGCCGTTATGAATAGTAATAACCAGTTTTTGAAATTTTATACATTTTATCTTTCAAAATGTACTTAATTTTTTGATTTGTAATATCGAAATTATCTCTGGGTGAATTTTTGGTACTTTTCAGATAACTTTCATATTTTGATGAATAGTGAAAATTACTAAATTTTAATTAAAAACAACTTTTTTAATCGAAATAATTAATAGTGATAAATTATGAATTTGAGTGGTTTTAAAGTATATTTAGAATATATTTTTACCATTTAATACAATGTTGGTCATTGGACATAATTTCACATTTAAACTGGACATAAGCAAGTGTCAATCTTTTGATAGTTATTATCTCTTAAAAACACGCTTTTTGTTTTAACAACGGGAATTAATTTTAAATTAATTTCTGCCACTTCTGTGTTTTGAATTTAGAAAAATTGATTCCATATTTAGAATCAGGAGTTCTAAATTGAGTAAATATGTAACTTTTATTTTAAGACATTTTGAATAATTACTTCGGTAAATATTTTATTTACCATGGTTAAAGGCTAAATCCGGTAAATAAGGGTAAAATATAATAATATTATAATAATAATAAATCACCCTAAAACGTATCCTAACCCTATTGGTTGATACATGTCCGACCATGAACATCTTTGGGTAGATTTTGGGACCCCATAGATCCACTTGTAAGTGATAATGACACTTTATATTAATTAAGTTAAAGTAAATACAAAAATGACATAAGCATATATCTTTTAGAAAAACAATTTTTACAGAGGGTTATATATGTTATATTTTAGACTATAAATATTCATTAGAAAGATAAAAAGATTTCCTACATAATAATATTTTATTTATAATTTTTAGACATTGAATAATTAAATTTATTTATGACACAATAATGATGAAGTATTTTCTTTAATAATAAAAAAATAAAATAATTTGTATTATAAAACTTAAAATAAATATAATTTGAAAGTTTTGATGACATACACGAATTTTATTGATTAATATTACATGTTGGGATTGCTTAAATTATTTTTATTCTAATTAATAATGTTTTTAATACTTTAACAAAAATCAATTATTTAATAGTGTCAAAATTGACATAAATGAGTTTTTAAAACAAATATTATATTAATAATTGATATTATATTCCTAAAATTCTAAGTTTCATCCAAAGTACTTATATAATGGTAGGTGTATTATTAATTTAACACTTGGGGGTATCTTGGATGTATATAGTAAGTTTATAAACTATATAATATAAAAATACAAAGTGACATGGTAAATGTCAAACTAATTAACTAAGAGTTAAAACTAAAAGATAAGGTTAATATAGTGACCCAAACCTGTCTAAAATCTATCGGTTGAAAGGATTCAGACCCATACCCACCTTATAATTTGAATAATCCACTTTTGAGCCATTATAAACTGAATATTAATTTATTATAAAATATTATTTCTATCTTTTCCTAAGGTGCCCCTCACCCCTATTATAAAAAGGCACTCCCCTTCTCTCAAATTAATTACTTCAAAGAATTTTGGTTCAGCCAAAATCTATCCAAATATCTTCATAACTTCCCTCAATTCAACCTAGAGGCCTTAGTTTGATGAGAAAACCAACATAAGGAGCCCTTTTGATCAAATCAAAAGGAAGAACCCAAAGAAGAGGTAATGATTTCACCACCCTCTTTCAAGTTCCTTTCTTCTTCCACTTCTTCTTTATTTGTTATTTCCATTCTAAAATAATAAATTCAGTATCTTCTATATAAAAAGATGTTATTATAAATATGGAACAACCAAATTCATTATTCTATTCATCCCTTGAATGACATGTCACCATACGTGCGTACGTACGGCCTACCGTCTCCACGTCGTGCTGTAATTGTTATTCAATACATTATTATTTGGATGGGTATAATAATGATGTATAATTCATGTAAATAATAAATATAATATGATAATGATTCTGTATATATGATATACCATCCAATTATATATTGTTTTAATATCAAAATAATGATATCGTTGCTCGTGCGTACGTACGAACTACCGTCTCCACGAACACGATGAGATTCATTCCCCATCGTATCCGTTCAAGACTAATTTTCATTTGATGATTAAAAATAATGTTTGAGGACTTGATATGATTCTATATATGTATAATATAGAACCTATCCATAACAAACACGACTTATGTAAGAAAACATATAAAAGAAAATGAGTAAGTTAACACCCGAAACAATGATAACACTAAGATATTATTAACAAAACAATGTTAAAAGATCATATATGATATCATATTAATGTATACGATTCTTGTATAATTTAATAACAATTATTTCACCATTATAAATGAGGTTAACCTACCCTCAACCAAGGAAAATTACAAGGTAAGGGTTTATTTCAAAATCTCTTTATTATCCGAGGTAGTTTATACGTAATTATCTACTGGGACTTCTTTATCATCCACAGCTATGTTTCTAAAAAATGTATTTCAATTTTTTTTTACTATTTTATAGAATATGGGTTAAAGTAATTTATACCATTGTTTGAATTTTTATAAGATGTTTATAAAGGAATATTTCCGTCGTTTTCCAAAAAAGGTCCTTTTTAAACTTTTCAACAGAATTAAGGTAAGAATGTCTTTTTTTTAACTTATACGGCGGGTGAGGCTATTTTATTCCATTATAAAATCTTCAAAGATTCCCTTAAAAGATAATAAAGATATTTTTAAAGTAAATTTTTTATAATTATGTGACTTTTAAATTATTTAAAAAAATATATATTTCTCTCAAATAGTTTTGATTTCATCTATGTCAACATCCTTTGATGGATTTTAATCTTATTTGAAGTTGATTTATTATGATACAAAACTTCCATATTGTATTGAAGGTTTTGTGATATGTTTGACTATGTATGTGTTATTTTTATACCATTCATGTTTTATGGAGAAAGTATTGACATTTCATATGCTATTTTTAATACGAATGTTTATGTTAGGTTTAAACCTATTCATATGAGGAATGAATTGGACTTAATAAGTGATGGGTGGAGCCCGCTATAGCTCCTCAATGCATCGGTAGGTCTAATTAGACAAACTAGTGTCTTGTCACAAGGCCTTAACAAAATCTTATTTGTAGTCTTGGCACAAGGCCTTGACTATGTGGTTATGATAGTATGGCATTATGCATTCCATCATTATGAAAGTGGTTATTGATATTGCATGTGATTATTCGACTAGTAGAATATCCATGTGAATAATTAAATGACATTATTTCATTTTATATTTCCTATATTATGCTAAAGTTCAGGTTTAAAAGGCTTTTGTTTTATTTATACATTACCTTAAATGTTTATGCTTAATTATAAAAGTTTCTGCTATATTATTATCCTTACTGAGCATCTGAGCTCACCCCTTTCAATGTTTTATTTTCTCAGGATGTGAAGAAGTATTTTATGAATGACATACAGGGATAGTATGAGGGGATATGAAGACAAGATGTTGTTGTAGTTTTTCACTTTATGATGTAATGTAAACTTTATGAATGTATTTAGTGATTCCAAGGCTACTAAACTAATCCGTATTTCAAGACTTGATCTTTTGTGATCATGCCAATGTTATGTAATAATGCACTGACTCTGGGTAACTGGGGTCCGGGAATTTCAGTTGGTATCATAGGAAGTTTAGTACAAACCTTGGAAGCTAGATTTAGATAAACTATGAATAGAGCACATAGCCCTAAGATAGAATTTGAGGATTAGTATAGAAGAATTTTTTAGAATTTTGGTATTGTAGAGATTTTGTGAGTTTTCCGAGAAATACATCCCTGTCTGGATACGAACAGGTAGAGGTGGATCTGGTACAAATGCATCTAGGGGTAAAACCCAAAAACACCGCTTTGAGCTAGACTCAAACAAGAACTGGTGCACGACAACGGGCCTTGCTGCACTCTTGGTTACGACACTCCTGAGTGATATGCTTAGGATAATTCTCATTTTCATTACAAACCATTATGAAGGGTTTATGAGTATATAATTCCTCAAAAAAAAAAACATTTTTATGATTATGTATTATATCTATAATCTGTTCAATTTATGTTAAGTGTTTTACAAGTTTGGAATTATGTATTTCGATTCATAGACTAATCTAGTTTATGCCATTGTTTAGAAATGGCGCCTAGTTAAAGGAATAAAAACTATATCAATTCATGCACTCCATGTAAGGATTTCCCTCCTACTCAAGATAATTATAGTGAAGCTGGTGATGCAACTGGTGCTGATCAGTTAATCACCATACCGGGACAACTCACTCAGGTTATGAATAATAACCTTACCCATATGGAGCACCCTGATCCACAATGTGGAGGATCAATGTTAGAACACTTCATGAGGCAAGAACTACCGACATTAAATGGGAGTACAAATCCCTTAGTAGCTGAACAATGGATAAATTCTTTAGAGAAAATATTCCATGCCTTGGGGAGTAGTGAAATGAAAAAAGTTATCATGGCAGTTTACCGCCTCACTAGAGATGCTGATCAATGGTGGTCATTGATTCAAAATAAGAAGGAAGATGATAAAGTATCAAATATGGAATGGAGGGAATTCAAAGATATTTTATTAGAAAAATAATTTCCTCATGACCATTGAGAAGACATGGAAAGACAATTTCTGAGTCTGAGACAAAAAGAGGATGAGAATGTTGCAAAGTATGAGGCTAACTTTACAAGGTTAGCGAGGTATGCTATAAATTATATATGTAACCCAAGAAGTAAGATTGATCATTTCTTTGATGGGTTAAAACCATTTATCCATCGATCATTAGTCTCATAAACCTTCTCGTTGTACAAAGATATTGTCTCATGCAGTATCAAGATAGAAAAAGAATTCTCTAAGTATTACAACTTTAAAGCAAAGAAAGAGAAGAAGAGATCTGCTGATCACTCTGGAAATGGAAATAAGGGGAAGAAGGGAAAAGTTTAATATCCATACTCTAGTAAATGTGGGAAGAAACACCCTAGTACTTTCTTGAAAGGAATGGGAGTCTGTTACAAGTGTGGTGAAAAAAGGCCACCAAGCTCGTGATTGCAAGATGAAGAAAGAAGCTACCGATGTTCAATGCTACAACTGCAGGGAGATGAGACATTATACAAATGAATGTCCTAAGCATCAAGGGAACTTACCTCAGAAAATTCCAAGGGATCAAGGCCAAGCTTATGCTATCACTACTGCTGAGGTAGAAGCTCTGAAAGATGTGGTGGCAGGTAATTTAATGGTTTCCTCAAGTTTTGAAAATGCATTATTTGATTCTGTATCATCGCATTGTTTCATATCTTCCCAGTTTGATAAGAAAATTAGATATTTCCAATTTGATTTAACAAGGGATTTGTTAGTCAAAACTCCTAAGGGAAGTATCATTGCAACAAAGTTCTGTGAATCAGTTCCCATTAGAGCATATAAATGTTCTTTATCTGCTGATCTCATCATCATACCTATGATTAATTTTGATATAATCCTCAGTATGGATTGGCTTTCGAAACATGATGTGAATATTTATTGTAAGAATAAGGAGGTTACTATTTTTGATCATGATGATAAGGAACAACTTATCTTTAGAGAAGAATCGTCACCACCTAACTCTTATCTAGATCCACCCCCAGTAGCTCAACTAAATTCAATTATTGGGGAGGGAGAGAATGAAATGACTGTGGGTGAGGAAAGGAATGTTCAAATAGAGGATATACCTATTGTGAAAGAATATGTAGATGTGTTTCCAGAAGATTTACCTGGACATCCTCCAGAACGATAAATTGAGTTTTCCATTGATTTAATTTCTGGTTCAAGGCCTATATCGAAGACCCCTTATAGAATGTACATTGTGGAATTAGTTGAAATAAAGAAACAACTAGAGGAATTGAGTAATAAGGGATTTATTTGACCTAGTGTTTCTCTATGGGGAGCCCCTGTTCTTTTTGTTAAGAAGAAATATGGATCTACGAGGTTATGTATCGACTACAGGGAGATCAATGCTATAACAATAAAGAACAAGTATCCCCTACCTCACATTGATGATTTATTTGAACAACTACATGGAGCTCAATACTTTTCAAAGATTGACCTTCGATCTGGATACCATCAGTTGTGTGTTTAGAAGGAAGATATTCCGAAGACAACATTTCGAACCAGGTACGGGCATTACGACTTTACAGTAATGCCTTTTGGGCTGACTAATGCACCCTCTGTATTCATGGATATAATGAACAGAGCTTTCAAGGAATATATTGATGAATTTGTAGTGGTATATATTGATGATATCTTTTTATACTCCAAATGCTACAAAGATCATGAAAATCACTTGCGCATTATATTTAAGACTCTGAGAAGACATGAATTATATGGGAAGTTTAGCAAGTGTGAATTTTGGATTCAAGAGATTTCTTTTCTTGGCCATATTTTCTCTAAGGATGGAATATCTGTTGATCCTTATATGACCAAGGAAATCCAAGAATGGCCAGCCCCGATGAGTATTAGTGAGGTACACAGTTTTATTGGCTTATCAGGTTATTATCGATGTTTTGTCCAGAAATTTTCCCGATTGGCTAACCCATTAACGAAGCTCACGCGTAAAGGGGTTAAATTTGTTTGGAAAAAAGAGTGTGAATAATGTTTTGAATAACTGAAGAGAAGATTAGTCAATGCTCCTATTTTGACTCTACCATCAGGGATTGATGGGTTCATTATTTATAGTGATGCATCAATGAAAGGACCTAGTTGTGTCCTTATGCAGAATGATAGAGTTATTGCCTATGTATCACGATAGCTGAAAGTTCATGATCAAAACTATCCTACTCATGATCTTGAGTTAGCTGTTGTAATCTTAGCATTGAAGATACAGAGACGTTATCTCTATGGTGAAAAATGTGAGATTTATACTGATCACAATAGTTTGAAGTATATTTTCTCACAGAAAGAACTCAACATGAGGCAAAGGCGATGGCTAGAACTACTCAATGATTATGATTGCACGATACACAACCACCCGAGGAAGGCTAATAAGGTGGCATATTCTTTGAGTAGAAAATATCATGGAGTTTTGAACATGATGAGAATTAAAAGGGATCCTATTTTCATGGATCTAGTGAAGATGGATATGGGAATTACCATGGAAGGTGAAACATCAATACTTTTTCAAATGGTTGACAAACCATCTTTACTAGAAATGATTAAGAGTTCTCAGACCGATGATGAAGATTTTCAAAACAAGATTAAAGCTATGAATGATGGGAGTTTGAGAGACTTTGTGTCTGAATAAGGAATTTTGAAATTTTGGAAGAGACTTTGTGTTACCGATATACCTGATATAAAAAGGGAAGTGTTGGATGATGCTCATAGTTCCAATTTCTCTATACACCTTGGGAGCACCAAAATGTATAGAGATTTGAAGAAACATTTTTGGTGGGGCAACATGAAGAGGGAGGTTGCTGATTTTGTGTCAAGATGTATGGTTTGTCAACAAGTGAAAGATGGAAGGCAACAGCCTGGTGGAGTATTGAAACCTCTTTCCATACCTGAGTAGAAATGGGATAATATTACAATGGAATTTTTCATGGGGCTACCAAAGACTCCTAGAAAGAATGATGCAATATGGGTCATTGTTGATTGTCTTACCAAGTCAGCACATTTTCTTGCAATAAGAGAAGATCTACCACTTGAACATCTAGAAAGAATATATATTAATGAAGTTGTGAGACTTCATGGAGTACCCATATCGATTGTTTCTGATCGTGATCCACGTTTTACTTCAAGATTCTGGAAAATTCTTTAGAAATCCCTAGATAATGAACTTCATTTAAGTACCTCTTACCACCCCCAAACTAATGGACAATCAGAAAGGACTATTAAAACCTTAGAATACATGTTGAGATCATACTCACTTGACTTTCAAGGTATGCGAGATCAATATTTACCTCTTGTAGAATTTTCTCATAATAATTGCTTCCATTTGAGTATTCAGATGGCACCATATGAAGCGTTATACGGAAAGAGATGTCACACCCCAACGTGTTGGGATGATGTTGGTGAAAGAAAACTTGTAGGCCCAGAACTGGTGGAGGAAACGATGGAAAAGGTGAAGTTAATCCAAAACCACATCAAAGCAGTTCAAAGTAGGCAGAAGAGCTTTGCTGACAACCGAAGGAAGGATTTGGAATTTTAGGTAAGAGATCCTGTTTTCTTGAAGGTATCTCCATGGAAGGGAGTTATACGTTTCGTTAAGAAAGGTAAGTTGAGTCCCAGGTACATAGGACCTTTCTAAATTCTAGAACAAATTGGGGCTGTAGCTTACCATTTGGCAATGTCGCCAAGTCTCACCAAAGTTCACGATGTGTTCCACGTATCAATGTTGAGGAAATACATGCCTGACCCAACACATGTAATCACCTATGAGGAATTAGAACTTGAACCCGAGCTATCTTATTGTGAAGAGCCTGTCAGGATTCTTGATACGATAGAACAAGTACTGAGAAACCGGATGACTCGTCTGGTAAAAGTTTTTTTTGGAGAAACCATAAGATAAAAGAGGCAACGCGAGAACCCGAGGAACTTATGATGAAGAAACACCTGAGTATTTTCATGCGGTAGTATTCTAGAAATTTTGAGGACAAAATCATTTGAAGGAGGGGAGAATGTAACACCCCAAGCTTCCACAGTATGCTTCTCTTTGAATGATACAGTAGCGTGTGTTGTACACAACTTCGAGTTCTAACACACCACAACCAATCAAACTAGCCGTTATGAATAGTAATACCCACTTTTTGAAATTTTATACATTTTATCTTTCAAAATGTACTTCATTTTTGGATTCAGAATATCGAAATTAGCTTAGGGTAAATTTTTGGTACTTTTCAGATAACTTTCATATTTTGATGAATAGTGAAAATTACTAAATTTTAATTAAAAACAACTTTTTAAATTGAAATAATTAATAGTGATAAATTATGAATTTGAGTGGTTTTAAAGTATATTTAGAATATATTTTTACCATTTAATACAATATTGTTCATTGGACGTAATTTCACATTTAAACTGGACATAAGCAAGTGTCAATCTTTTGATAGTTATTATCTCTTAAAAACACGCTTTTTGTTTTAACAACGAGATTTAATTTTAAATTAATTTCTGCCACTTCTGTGTTTTGAATTTAGAAAAATGGATTCCATATTTAGAATCAGGAGGTCCAAATTGTGTAAATAGGTAACTTTTATCTTTAGACATTTTGAATAATTACTTCGGTAAATATTTTATTTACCATGGTTAAAGGGTAAATCCGGTGAATAAGGGTAAAAAATAATATTATAATAATAATAAATTACCCTAAAACTTGTCCTAACCCTATTGGATGATACATGTCTGACCATTTTCATCTTTGGGTCGATTTTTCGACCCCATGGATCCACTTGTAAGTGATAATGACACTTTATATTAATTAAGTTAAAGTAAATACAAAAATGACATAAGCATATATCTTTTAGAAAAACAATTTTT
Organism: Viscum album; assembly: GCA_963277665.1. NCBI lineage: Eukaryota > Viridiplantae > Streptophyta > Magnoliopsida > Santalales > Viscaceae > Viscum > Viscum album. The sequence continues at coordinate 633,310,284 of OY728166.1, forward strand.
ACATAGGGTTATATATGTTAAATTTTAGACTATAAATATTCATTATAAAGCTAAAAAGCTTTCCTACATAATGTTATTTTATTTATAATTTTAAGACATTTAATAATTAAATTTATTTATGACACAATAATGATGCCGTATTTTCCTTAATAATAAAAGAATCAAATAATTGGTATTATAAAAGTTAAAATAAATATAATTTGAAAGTTTTGATGACATACACGAATTTTATTGGTTAATATTGCATGTTAGTATTTCTTAAATTAATTTTATTCTAATTAATAAAGTTGTTAAGACTTTAACAAAAATCAATTATTTAATAGTGTCAAAATTGACATAAATGAGTTTTTAAAAAAAATATTATATTAATAATTGATATTATATTCCTAAAATTCTAAGGTTCAGAAAAAGGAAATATATAATGGTAGGTGTATTATCAATGGAACACTTTGGGGTCACTTGGATGTATATAGTATGTATGTTAACTATATAATATAAAAATACAAAGTGAAATGATAAATGTCAAACTAATTAACTAAGAGTTAAAACTAAAAGATAAGGTTAATATAGTGACCCAAACCTGTCTAAAATCTATTGGTTGAAAGGATTCAGACCCATACCCACCTTTTACTTTGAATAATATACTTTTTAGACATTATAAACTGAATATGAATTTATTATAAAATAATATTTCTAGCTTTTTCTAAGGTACCCCTCACCCCTCTTATAAAAGGGCACTCACCCTTCTCTCAAATTAATACCTTCAAAGACTTTTGGTTCGGCCAAAATATATCCAAATATCCTCCCAACTTCTTTCAATTCAACATAGAGGCCTTAGTTTGATCATAAATCTATCCTAATTATCCCTTTTGATCAAATCAAAAGGAATAACCCGAAGAAGAGGTAATGATTTCACCACCATCTTTCAAGTTCCTTTCTTCTTCCACTTCTCCTTTATTTGTTATTTCCATTATAAAATAATAACGTCAGTATATTCTATATACTAAGATGTTATTATAAATATGGAACAACAAAATTCATTATTCTATCCATCCCTTGAATGAAATGTCACTATACGTGCATACGTACGGCCTACCGTCTCCACGTCGTGGTGTAATTGTTATTCAATACATTATTATTTTGATGGGTATAATAATGATGTGTAATTAATGTAAATAATAAATGTAACATGATAATGATTCTTTATATATGATATACTATCCAATTATATATTGTTTTAATATCAAAATAATGATATTGTCGCTCGTGCGTACGTACGAACTATCGTCTCTAGGAACGCGATGAGATTCATTCCCCATCGTATCCGTTCAAAACTAATTTTCATTTGATGATTAAAAGTAATTTTTAAGGACTTGATATCATTATGGATATGAATAATATACAACCTATACATAACAAACATGGCTTATGTAACAAAACATATAATAGAAAACGAGTAAGTTAACACCCAAAACGACGATAATACTAAGATATTATTAATAAAGCAATGTTAAAAGATAATATATGATATCATATTAATGTATATGATTATTGTATAATTTAATAAAAATAATTTCACCATTATACAGGAGGTTAACCTACCCTCAACCAAGGAAAAGTACAAGGTAAGGGTTTATTTCACAATCTCTTTATTATCCGAGGTTGTTTATACATAATTATCTAGTAGGACTTCTTTATCATCCACATCCATGTTTCTTAAAAATTCATTTCAAATTTTTTTTAATATTTTATATAATATGGGTTAAATTCATTTATACCCTTTTTTGAATTTTTCTAATATTTTTATGAAGGAATCTTTCCGTCGTTTTCCAAACAAGGTCCTTTTTAACCTTTTCGACAAAATTAAGGTAAGAATGTATTTTTTTAACTTATACGGTGGGTGCGGCTATTTTACGCCATTATAAAATTGTCAAAGCTTCCCTTAAAATCTAATAAAGATATTTTAAAATTAAATGTTTTATAATTATGTGACTTTTAAATGATTTAAAAAAAAGAGATATTTCTCTCAAATAGTTTTGATTTCATCTATGTAAACATCCTTTAACAGATTTTAAGCTTATTTGAAGTTGATTTATTATGATACAAAACTTCCATATTGTGTTGAAGGTTTTGTGATATGTTTTACTATGGGTATGTTATTTTTATACCATTCATGGTTTATGGAGAAAGTATTGACATTTTTTATGCTAGTTTTAAAACGAATGTTTTTGTTATGTTTAAACCTGTTCATATGAGGAATGCATTGGACTTAATAAGTGACGGGTAGAGCCCGCTATAGCTCCTCGATGCATCAGTAGGTATCATGAGACAAACTAGTGTCTTGGAACAAGGCCTTGAAAAAATCTTATTTGTAGTCTTGCTACAAGGCCTTGACGATGTGGTTATGATAGTCTGGCATTATGCATTCCATCATTATGAAAGTGGTTATTGATATTGCATGTGATTATTAGACTAGTAAAATTTCCATGTGAATAAGTAAATGGAATTATTTCATTTTATCTTTTCCATATTATGCTAAATTTCAAGTTTAAAAGGCTTTTGTTTTATTTATACACTGCCTTAAATGTTTATGCTTAATTATGAAAGTTTCCGCTATATTGTTATCCTTACTGAGCATCTGAGCTCACCCCTTTCAATGTTTTATTTTCCCAGGATGTGAAGAAGTATTTTATAAATGACATATAGGGATAGTATGAGGGGATATGAAGACAAGATGTTGTTGTAGTTTTTCACTTTATGATGTAATGTAAACTTTATGAATGTATCTAGTGATTCCAAGGCTACTAAACTAATCAGTCTTTCGAGACTTGATCTTTTGTGATCATGCCAATGTTATGTAATAATGCACCGACTCTGGGTAACTGGGGTCAGGGCATTACATCATATAACAATAGTTTCTATTCTAGTATTAAAATAGTCCCTTATAAGGATCTGTATCGGAAGAGGTGTCAGACTCCAATATTATGGGATGAAGTTGTAGAGCGGAAGTTTATTGGGCATGATCTTGTCCAAGAAATGACAAAGAAGGTTAATACCATTTAACGTCATATGGAATATGAAAAAGTAGATAGAAAATATATGCAAACAATCATTGACATGAAATAGGTTTTGAGGCCAGAGATAAAGTGTTTCTTTATATATCACCATGAAAGAAAGTCATGAGGTTTGGGAAGAAGGGAAATCTTAGTCCTAGATACGCCTCCCCCTTTGAGATCCTTGATCATATCGGAGCGATCTCCTATCAACTAGAACTCTCACCAAAACTATATAAAGTACATGATGTGTTCCATATATTCCTCTTGAGGAAGTACCTTCCAGAACCATCACATGTACCAAATCCAAAGGAGGTACTGTTGGAGAATGATCTTTATTATAAGGAGCATCCTATGAAGATATTAGATCATAAATACAAAGTTTTATGAAATAATACAACTCATTTGGTCAAAGTATTGGTGGTGGAACCACAAGATTGAAGAAGCAACTTGGGAACCAGAAGAGGCGATGAAATTGAATTCCCACAATATATTTTAGTGTATGTAATGAAACATTTTGAGGGTAAAATTTATGAGTGGGGGGGGGGGTAAGGTTACAAATTGAAACTTTATAAATGAAATTCCCTTTTCTAGGATTAAATACCTCATCAAGTAATGAAGCTATATAATAAGCATGTACTAATTTGGTTATTTTGGACAATTATATGGTATTTAAAATTTAAAATACCATTATGTATCATAACCATTATTAATATATCCATTGTAAAGTGACTAATAATATTAGTATATTAAGGGTTATGATAAAGTCAAATTGATATAGATGAAAGAAGTGATGACATCAACCAGTAGGATCGTACCTTATGAAGCCATTTTATCAGATATTTTAATGGAGATAACATCATTGGAATTTTCCCTCAATGAATCCAAATCTAAGGTTCAACAACTAAATAATTAAATAATCCATTTATGGTAGAATTTCAAGATCATCGATATCACGACCCAAACCATGTTCACTGAACAACCCCATAAAAATCTCAACATCACACACCTTACCCTTAGGAAATTCACTCATTTAATAAAGGGTTATGCATCTAGACCCTAACAATAGGAATTTTATATTTTATTTCTTAATAAAAAAATTATTAAATTTATCCTATATTATTATTATTAGTTTTTAAATAATTAGATAACGAGTTCGATAATAATTATATTTTTATATTATGAAACACAAATTGTATTTTTTGGAAATGTATAGTTTTAATAAAGACACTAAATATTTCTAAATTAAATAAATTTTTAAATAAATTTTATTTTAATAAAATATTTTTATTAAATAAATTTTATTAAATATATATGATAATATAATTTTAGGAAGTATAAAATATTTTTTATAAGGGTTAGAAACATTTATTGTAAAAAAACCAGTATTTTTCTATAAATGAGAATTTTTTATTTAAAATTATAAATTATCATACATATAGAATTATTTGGATGAAATAAATATTATTTTTTAAATAAACATTTCAAAGTTAGTAAATGGTTATTTATTTCATAATTTTCAGGGACAATCAAATTTTTGGGTCAAAATTAAATAAGGTATAAATATATAGCGTGTATTATGACATCATAATGACCCAAAAGTGATATAATATATTCCATAAAAGGTATAAAAAACCAAATATATATTTACACTTTAACATGATGTGTTTTTATGTTATTTTATTATTTTTATAAAGCCTTAATGAATCCTCCAAAATCTATATTATACTTTATGTTTTTAAAATAAATTCTTTATAAACATGACTCACTTCCACATCACCAAGGGTATTATATTAATGATATCAGTTCTAAAAATCATAAAATAATTTTAACCACTTCACATTGGTATAAAACATGGGCAAAAATCATGGTAAGGTCTTTGTTTTTAATTACTTTTTCATATAGAGTCCAAAACCTATGTTTGTAAATTAATAAAGAATTATCATATATTTTTATACATAAACCCACCCAAACTCCCATTCCTCTTCAATAAAAACCCATGTATCATGAAATTAATCTGAACTTTCCTCTCTATGTTCCTTATAAGGTTCCTCTAAGCTCTTAAGAAACTCCTCCCAAGATTTTAGAACATCTCAAGGTAATGGATCCTATCCTTCTCCTCTTTATTCAAGAAAATTCTTTGTCTAATGCCATTTAATTACTAATTTTTCATGTTGGATTACGTTCATACATATACCTCTTACCACCCTTATTATTTTTAAGTGATTATATTCCCCTTTTACTCTCATTAATCCCTCCCATTAATATTTTTGTACCTCTTTTATGTTGCTAAAATTATCCTACAATTTTCTAGGAAAAACATTTGTTTTGTGAATACTCATCCCCATTTCTACTCAAGGTTTTTAACCTATATGTACTTATCCTCCATTTATTTGGGAATTCCATATATTTATCCCACACTACTTAATCATGGGATTAAATGTGTTGAAATATGAGCCTATGTTGAATGATCTATGTGGCACACTTATACATGTACATGATATGAATGTTATGGGAGGGACTAGAATTATATAGTCATCCAATGCAATGGGTAATATTTTAATCTCATGAGATTCCATGTATGGTGTATAAGAGGTTATCCGAAGTAATCTGTGTTATGTTTTCTTGGTGTTTATCCTTGACTTATGTTTATGTTTCATGTTTTGAGTTGATTCCACATTCCTATGTTGCTTTTATGTTATCATATTATACCATAACTCATTGTATAATATCATGATTATAACCCTTATTATGTAACCTTGATATGAATCTTGAATCACATGTACTACTTTACCTTACATTATGATTTTTTCATTCCCTTACTGGGCTTTATATCAAACCCCTTTCTTATGTACTCTCCCTGGTTATCCCTTGCAGTTTTAGAAGAACAATGGAATTTTAGGAGATTGTTTAGGAAGATTTTAATAATTTTATTATATTATTATAGAAAGTTTCCATGATATATACATAATTTCCCAAAAAAAATTGGCACCATGATCTTTTGGGATTGTATTATGTATGCCTCTATATAATAAAACATGAAATAAAGTTTATTAAATATATGGGTTGTCATAAGCACAATCTAGATGTATTTGGATGATAATAAACTATGGGAGGTGATGAATCAGATAGATCTAGAGGAGATCTAGAAAAATATTAAAAGAGTGTATTAATCAAAGTCCCTAAAAAATTTTATATCTGAAAAAAATATTTTATCATTTGTGAATGCTAAATAATGAGTATTTAATTAACTATCTAGATGAGTTCACTAAACTTCTAATGAATCTATCTTTAGTTATGGTCCAGATCTATGATAAAGGTAATTCAATACCTATTGAAATTGAAGAATAATATGAAACATTACTTCTCTTGGGTTCGTTACCTAATTCATATGATAATATCATCACCAAATTGTTTTTTCAGGAAAGACACTCTAAATTTGTATGATGCGATTTCATTATTTTTGGTGAATGAGAAACAATTAAAGACCAATGATGGTGATTATTTTGGTAATATTGGTATTCTAGATATGACATATGGATACGGTAATCAAAGAGACCAGTCGAAGATGAGAATAAAGTTCAAGTGATTCTTTTATGGTGAGGAGGGTCATGTGCATCAAAACTACTATTATTTGAAAAATATTAAGAAAAGAAGACCCATTCCCACAATTATAAGGATACTTATATAATTATTATAAATGGTAAGGATTATTTACTTTTAGTTGGAATTTATTGTCATAGGTAAAATCTATATAATGAATGGGTGGTGGATTCAACATCATTGTACCATATTTCACCAAAGAGGGAAATATTCTCTTCATATGAATAAGGTGACTTTGAAAGAATAAAGATGCAAAATGGATATTCTATTGATCTCATTAGTATTGGTGATATTTCTATCACTATGAATGCTGGCTGTATGTTGATGTTAAAGGATGTGAAAAAAGTGCCAGGTATAAGCCATAATTTGTTATATTATTGTACTCTTAATAATTATGGGTTCAAGAGTTCATTTAAAAATGAAATATGGACATTATCTAGATGATAAATGCTATATGGGTGAGTAAGAATAGTTGACACACTTTATAAGACTGATGTAAAGATGTGAGGTGAAGTTTGGAATATAGTTACGAAGAGTGATTTTTCAGTTTTATGGCATATTAAATCATCACACCTGAGTCAAAGACCATTGACTAGTAAGGAGAAGGTTTCAAATTTGAAGAAAGTTATGTCAGGTGTTTCAGGTCTTACACCTAATCCCTTATCTTTAGAAAGTTACATTAGTGAATAAATAATTAAAATCAAAGTTCTAGGTGATGCATTGGTAGTTTTATATTTCTCAAAGGATGTTTAGAAGAGGGAGAAATTAGTTTATACAAGAACTCCTGATTATACAGTGAGCACTATTATAGGGGAATCAAGTGTTATTGGTTCTATCATTATTCAGTAGGGCAGTGCAGATACATGTATGATAGAGACTTTGGTGTTTGGATTTCTTTTATAGGGGACTTTCTAGGTTTCTATCAGATCTACAAAAGGGTGTTATCATATTTTCTATGTAGGATGATAGTTGGTGTGATACTAACGATTTTATGATCCAACTAAGTTTTTTAGAATACACCTCCTTCTTTCATGGGGTTCTTCCTAGATCATGGACATCTTTTATATTTGAAGATATGTTTTTTAATACAAATTGTGGCATGATTTACACTACATGCAAGGTTTTTTAGGATATACATTCTATCTATCTTTGTGATGGGTTTTTTTAATGGCACAAAAAATGTCGATACATATATTTTTATATCTTTTTTGAATGAGATATGAGAATTTTGAGGGATTATAAAAGGATCAGCATGGGTGATTTTTATAGTGAGAGAAAATGGAGAAGATACGTGGTGATAATCATTATAATGAGAAGATACATGGGTGATAGTTTTTGGTCATGGGAAACATTGAGTAATGGAAAACTAGGTTTTAAAACTAGGTGTTTCAATGAGACATCACACTTATATTTTACCTCTTAAGGGTGATTTATTTTCATGAGATGATTATCAGAGAGGAAATACAGGTGTATCAAGGTGTGGATTTTTACATAGGTCTTATATACTATATTTTCAATTCATGTTTTGGGATTTAATTTCATTTTTTATACTCTCTAATTATAGTTGAATTATTCAGAGTTTCCCCATGGTTTATTAATCCTATGCATTAGAGTGTTTTATATATTAAAATATGTGTATCAATTTATTTATTTCTATTTAATTTTGTGCATCCATTTTCCTTGGAAATTCTCACAATATTTGTGTTTAAATTGAGTTATTATCCTATGACCGATCCATTTCCTCACCAACATGGAAAATATGAGGCTCCTCAGAGACCTCATATAGGGGTAAACCAAAGTGATGGATACCCACCTAAAGTTAATCAATACCTCACATAAAGGTTCCCAAAAAAACATGCATGAGGGTTAAATAATCAAAACTAAATGTACGTGAGGGTAAAATATATTACACAGAATTTAATCATTTAATTAAAAATATAATAGGGGAAATCGAAAACCAAAAAACCCCCAAATTGGAAATTAAATACAAAATCCTAAATTCCCAACATCCCTACACCACCTAACTAATAAATTTATTTTTGAAATCATGTTAAACAACCTAATAAAATAAAAAATGCCATCAAATAGTGTTAGTCAAACTATGCACTAGTTTTTTTCCAAAGTGTGTATCAATGTGATGAAAAACTAACCTCACTAATTCTATATAAGTGACCAATAAACATGTTTATAAATAAAACTTCTAAACATAACTATATAAAATAAAATCACCTTCACATACTTTAGTTTCCCATTTCACATAACTCAACTTCCTACTAATCATATACCAACCAAATGTTCTTGGGAGAACTCCAGTGCCTGTAGAACACCAAAAAAACAAAAAATACCCATCCTCAAGCAAAACTATGAAAAAAACAATACAAAGGTATGGACAAAAAATTAATGTCAAATAGTTCATATGCGAAAAATAATGGAAAATAAAAAAATATATTAAAATAATGCAAACAATTACCACCTGATTTACAAGGCTTAGAATGATCAAATCAATCACTCCACCTAAATCTAACACAGAACAAAAAAACTCTCAACATAAAGTGAGGAAACTTGTTGGAGTTAGGTACCTAGAACCAAATTCTATGTACTTTATGATTAGTTATATTTTTTTTGGAAATTAATAAAATATTATCATATTATGATTATTATTTTCTATGCCATAGTATGTAATAATTTCCAAATAATTACTATCACGCTGAAAGGTCACTGAATTTCCCTATTATGATGAGAACCAAGAAGTTCCCCTTTATGATGAGAACCGAGAAGGTCCAGAAGAATATTATTAAATATATATTCTATAGTAGGGTGATATCACTTGAAATGATGAAAATGATAAATGTTATCAGGGGTGGAGACTCATAGTACTTTGAGAAACATTCTCATAGTGTATGACCTTGGTAATTTTCAATGTATAATGTTATGAGAACACAACCCACTAATAGGAGATGCACATTTATATGTATCATTGTATGTTTATATCCATGGATGTGTATATTGATCCTTAAAATTTAGTATTACTATTAATGGGTATCTTTAGTCATTTACTTTGATTTATTGACACAAATATTGACAACATATGTTCGCAATGAAGTAGGATATGTTTGTTACATCACAAGTGATATCACATTGATGAATAATTCAAAAAAATATTTTTACATTCTATTATTTAAATGAAATTTTATATCTCAGGAACTTTGATGGGAATGGTAGAACCTATATAAACCCATGACCGTTATGTTTTGTGGGTAGGTTCAATTATGAAATTAAAAGAAAGAGTTATTGAGCACATATGTTGATGACACTAGAATGAAACCTACTTGATTAGAGATATCATGGTAAATGGATTGTATTACACAATGAGTATTCATATGAGGTTGTATATCATTACAAAATTTAACTTTTTCTTTATGAGATACTTGGAATGTTTCTAGATGCTAACCTTGGACTTTATGCATTCCACCTAATGCCACTAAGAAAGGGGCCTAGAGGGTCACACACTAAGTGTATCAGGAATCTCAGTGAAATTATTTTTTTAATTTACCAATTTAGAATAAATAATTTTCCCAATTTGTGGTTTAATAATTTTTTGGGATTGATTGATCACCAATATTTAATCATAAGTAATTCAGAAAAATAAATATGTGAGTTAAATAGTAATAAATATTTATTTGAAAAATTTAGTAAATATAACATTTGACTATATTTATGAGAGGATAATGTAGTAATATTTATTTATTCAATAAATAGTCCTTATTAAAGGTTCAATAAATACCTATGAAGATTAATAGATCAAGATTAATGGTCCAAATAAAAATGATATAATAAATTCCATTTAAATAATTATTAATTAATTTATTTAACAAATGTTATTTATTTATCCTCAGGTGTTTCACATGTCAATTAAATAATAATATTATTTATATTATTATTAGACATGGTGTTTTCTATGGAATAATGGATTGACTAAGGGCCTATGTGCAATTACCAACCCTATCCTAGATTTATAAATATATAGTTATGTCTCTTTCTAGGGTTAGATTATTTTTGTTCACAATAAACCTATATAGAATTCTCTCAATACCAAGATAGAATAATCTCAAGAACACACTCAAGAACAAGATAAATAATCCTACTCCAACCACTCAAGACTTCGAGAGACCCTTAATAATCCTTCACCCATGAAGGGATTCTTGTTGAGATCAATGACGAACTACGCAAGTGATTAGGATCAGTCATGCTAGAACTAGTTTATTCTTTGATGGTGTTATGAGATTTTGGAACACATATGGATCACCACTATAAGGATTTTCCCTTGGATCATATGTTTAAAAAATAGTACAATGAGAGTATTAAACCCAAAAAATCAATGAATAAAGAATTACAAGAAAAGGTAATTGTAAATAAATCTAGGAATTAATTATAAATTATATATGATGATATTGAATTATTGGTTTTGGCATTCGTAGTCAATAAATATTCAATTTAATTATATTTTCCATGAAATTATTTATCATCTAAATATTATATTATTCATTGATTATGAAAAAATATGAGTTGGCTATGCCCAATAGGAAGTTTACCCATGCCCAAAATCTTTAAGTGGCATCATAGTGGTCACATAATTAATGTATAATTATTTTTTAATAATTTATTGATGTTATTATTTAATTAATAGTTTTATTTCTAGATTATTCATTATTTAAATCCAAGAATTGAATTATTATCCTAAATTATTCTTTATCAATCATATAAGTAAGTAAATATTAAATCAATACGAATAAAATTTAAAGTCTCCCTCAGAAGATTCTTAGGAATCTGGCCACTATGTCCCTAGAAGGTACAAACTATGTACCCATGGTAAATGAACCAGGATGACTCATGTTAAAATAAGGACATACTGCATTAACTATACATGGAGTGCATTTAATACTCTTTGTCTATTGACTAGGATAGGATGGTATGTGGTTTTCTGAACTACACATTGTGTAACTTTCTTACACACTATGTAGTCCACCTGTTTTCCCAGCGGAAAATACCAGGGGTCCAATCCATTTCTTGTATTTACTATACAACATAGGGAATAAAAAACCATGTAACTTTAAGGTCACATGGATTGTATATGGAATACATTTCATGTACCTCATACATTTCCATGGCCTAAAAATATGCCCAGACCCTAGGAATATGTCATGGATATGGGAAGAAAAGATTACATGCCATGTGGCCCAAGCATGTACCATGAAATATATTGCACTTTGTGTGAATAATTTAATGTTAAGATAAAAACTAATGATATAATTCAATCAATTTACATGTGTTATGTGATTAATTTATTTTAAAGTACACACCATGGGATATGAATATTAATTATATATCAAATTAAGTTTTGTGTTAAATTATAAACTAAAAGTTGTGCATGGTCTTTACTTGTAGTGTAATTCATATAAGATAATAGTATCATATGTAGTGTAATTTATAGATGTCCATTTGTCATTCATTGAAACATTCACACCTTATAATTATAGACCTCTAAATGTATGTTAGATTCTATGTGGATACAAATTATAAGGACCATGGAGATTAGTTTCTACGGGTACATGTCCTTACCTCCAAGCACACTGGTGCACTTTATAAAATTAATATATATAATTTTTTTAAAATTAAGGATGATGGAAATTTTAGGACAATTTGGGTGGAATAAAGTTAAATTTAATTAATTAGTTAATTTGATAATTAATTGAATTAATATGATGAATTTACCTCAATTAAAGAATGAATTGTAGTAATTTCTAGATTGACTGAAACTTAAAATTTGTTTCTTATGTATGGGTGATCATGAGCTTATACTAGACCTATATATGGTATTGGTTTATTTTAATTTATTATTATTATCAAATTAAATAGATTTTTAGTGCGTGATCCCATCCTCTCATTATGTAAGGGAATGTGTGACTAGATTTTCTTTTATGTAATCCCCATAAAAAATCCTTTGGTTTCCCTCACCTATGTGTGAGGAAAGATTTTGTAATGGATGGATCTCCCAGGTGACTGGAGGTGGTTTATGTTCAGATATAATGTGAAATAATTCTAGGAGGATCATAGGATCCTAGGTGGAATGTTTCAGCTCAAACTAGTGGAGGTTCAAGGAGTTATTCCCCTAGGTCCATAGCTAGTTTATTATCTTCTAGATAAAACAACTATTAGAAAAAAATCATGATCATAATAATTTATTTCTTTATTTATTTCAATTTCATGGTTAGTTATTTACTTGAATAGATGTTGTTCACATTAAATAAATGAATTAATAAATCATTCAAGATGAAATTAAATTATTAGATTATGCATAATTTTATCAAGACATGGTTACTCGCTTATGTAAATCCACTTAATATTCATAACCATGTGATAAAGATAAAATAGGTTGTTCATGTATAAATATAAAATCACTAAAATTAATTATTAAGTCTGTATGGCTTTCCACTACTTGGGTTGAAATTGAACCTTAGTTCAACATTCTTGAAAAACCTATATTGAGGTGCTTTCAATTATTGGAGAATTTCTAACTTAAGTTTTTGGTCGACTTAACCTAGTTCACATTAAGGGTTTATCACCTCCATGAGACTTAGTGAAAAAGGTAGGAAAAATTTGAGGAAATACTTATATAGGATTTTAGGATTGGGGATTCCACTCAACAGATCAAGAACCTATGAGTTATTATAGTTGTAAAGTTAATTACATAAAAGGGAATTCCCGAGAGTGGCCTTTTCGAACCCTCCACACTCAAGAACCCCCCTCCCCACGAAGAGATCATCCGGGGATGCCCCAGCCGGGGAGGAGCCGTTGTCAGCCGAGATGACATTGCGTCCTGCGGGGTAACACCTCAATCGGCGATGGTTCGTCACAGAAATCCGTCAGCCAGGTGAAGTGCGCCCATTCTGCCCACCCGGTGAGACACCGGGTGACCCGACAAGACGAGTGGTACATGGGAGGCGGAAATTCCCCCAAGAGCGGGCTCCCAGGAATCGAACCCCAGACCTCACCGAACACCGTTTGTATGGCCCTCGACCCTACACCACTACGCCACCGCCGAAGCGGAAAACGTGTTGTTGGGTAACGAGGTATTGGGCTGGCCTGCCCACTTGTGCGCTATAGTTGTAAAGTTATACTTACCTAAATATCTTTGAATATCTTATTATAATTTCATTTGGGTTTTGAGAAGGGTCATATGGATCCTTACCACTAGAATATACATGCAATAAGATATCCTGAAACCAATAGAGAGGGATATTAGGTTTCAAAAATTTTTTGGGAGATGGATAAACTAATAAATATATGTTTATTAAAAAAAATTTAATCATGATAAAGTACTAAAATTATGCTCTTAGTTATTATAGAAATGGAAATCCACATGACTTCCACTATATCACCATGATCCATACATGGTAAGGATAAACTTCTCACTAAATATAATTTATATGAATGGTATAGGTGTTTGAATGTTATACAACATCATGAATTAAAATTATACATTATAGAAACCCACTTCCCGAGTCACTTACTAAAGAGGCTAGTGGGAAAGAAATATCTCTCTACCAGAAACATATAGATTATGCCATGGATATCCAATGTTTCATGTAATCATCCATGTCTAGGGAGCTACTTATGTAACATTATTATATGAATGTGCAAAGAATCACGTCTTAACTTTGATATCTTTATCAAGAGAAGGCGATACAAGAGAGATATGAGAGATCAAATTCCCTATTCATGTGAAAGATTGTAGAGTCGAAATTTATGTAGTCAAGTTGTTTAGATAAATAATGTACATAAAAATATCAAGGTTTAAGATCCCTCATGAGATACACATAGATATCATTCTATACTCACTACCTAATGGATTATCTAGTTTCACTATAAACTATAACATGACAAATAGTGAGAAGAACCTTTTAGAATTTCTTACTTTAATTTTCCAAGTTGACAAGGGAACAAGGTGTAAAAAACTAATGGTTTGTATAGTGAATAAGAAAAGTAAGAAAAAAGGAAAAGGGTCACAAGAATAATTCCTAGTCTAAAGATCCTAGGAACCATCCTTCTAAGAATAATAATATCAAAAAACAAAAAAATGAACAAAATGCACTATATTTTTTCTTGTGATAAGCTAGGACATAGGAAGATTAAATCTACCTTGAAAAATCATGGGGAATCATTAGGTACATTCATTATCTAGTGAAATATTTCCATACATATAAGTTAAGAATTTGATATAGCTTGTGGGGCTCACATATATATTGAAATGTAGGAACCATGTAGATTTTAGAAAATTTCCAAAGGAGAGGTGAATCTTAGAGAAGCCAATGGATCGTGACTTTCTGATTTGGCTATAAGATAATACCACATTCTGTTTCCATAATGGGATGATTTTAGTACTAAATGATTTCTATTATTTACCAACTGTTAACAAGAACATAATTTATGTTTCCTATTTATATAAAAATGGAGTTTTTTTTTTATAAATAAATCATATGTTATGGTATGGAGTTCTATTCATATATATTAAATTATGAGAAAAAAGTTTTGAAAATTGATGAAAAATATTTTTTTCATAACCCATTTAATATCCAGTTATGAAATCACTTTCTTGGTCATGTAAATGAGAAGCATCTGACAAAGATTTATTATGACGGTTATTTAGACTTTTTTGAGCTAAAACCATTTGAAATATATCATTCCTGTTTACAAGGAAAGATGACCAAACCACCTTTTGATGGATAAGGTGAAAGAGCCAGAGATCTTCTAGAATTAGTACACATTGATGAGTTTTGAACTTTTCTATAAGAAGATAGAGGTGTAAATTATTACTTCATAACTTTTATTGATGAATTGAGTAGATATTTATAGTGACCCAGACCCTAGAAACTCAGAGTCGATTCCTACTACCATTACATTGGCATAAGATACAAGGAATTTCATCATGAAGGATCAAATAGTTTAGTATTCTTTGTAAACTAGATACATACATGATTCATATATTACATTTGAATACACAATTACAACATTTTTTTTTGAGAATAAAATTATTCTATATAGAATATCTCGATATACCAGTCATAGTAAACTTCATGTAATCCTGGAGAAAGGAAATAGAATAAGGGTGAGATCAAATTCTCAATAAGTATAAAATACAACAGAAAAAATCATGAATAAATGAAGCATCATCAATAAAGAATGAAAAATATATTAAAGTAAATAACTAATCACACATACCATGTAAATAACTATACTACATAAATATATAAGGAATAATAAATATGGAAAAGAAAATAACTGAAACTCATTCCATTTTAATCAATAAACTGAAAATGAAATGCATCCAGTGATAATATCATAGTGAAAATATCCAAGATAATAATAACTATTAATGAAGGAAATTATTAATTTTTGAATTTCATGTTTCCTAAGATCATGATACCTTTACTATCAATATCTATCACTAAGACTGTTTAAAACATACAAGGTAAAAACCCTCTTAACTATGGCTGGCCAACTGATTTGTCCCATGAGACTATCGATGCATTGAGGGGCTTGCATTAACCTTTCCCCAACCCACATTTTTCATGTCCAAATAATTCCTTATATATAAAATAATCAATTTAATTCAATAAAAAGTTACTTATCATTAAATATCCTTATTGAGTAAAGGATACAAATTTATCAATATTTCCCCAGTCAATCAAATAACTTTTTTATGAAAAAATGGTGTATGGTTTAGGAAATAATCACATCCATGATAAATAAAACGAATATTTAAGGGAAATTTAATGTTCAATGATCATGAGAAAGTGAATAATTCGATGGAAAGTTAATTACTATAAAAATTATTCAAGGAAGTGAATGTCAATACTATCCTTGGTAAAAATAATCATAAGCTATCTAGAGAAAAAATAATGATGGTATTGATACAACGTATACCTGTTGGAGTAAGAATAAAGGGTTATTTTAAAGGGTGAATGGAAATAACATAAAAATATATTTAAAAAAATTATGAAGTAAAATATCCTTTTTCTTTTTTAAAATCACTTTTTAAAACATAAAACATATTAAAAATCCATTTATTAGAAAATCATATTTTTAAAAATGTAGTATGATTTTATTCAAAACATTTTCTATAACATTTTATACACCAAATAGTGAAAAATGGTAATATAAATTGAAAATGATCATAAATAAATAGGGAATAAGAAAATTAAATTTTTTATTAAATAATGATCAAATAATTCTTTTTAATTGAAATTCATGAAAAAGTAATCTCGATTAGAATGAGATTGTGGAATAAACACTTAAAATGATCATAACGCCAAAGTGAGAATTAATAAAAAAATATATTTTGTGTATCAACTATAAATACACATAAAAAGTCTAAATATAATAATATAGAGTCAAAATTCATTATAATAATCATTTAATATCAATGATAATGAATAATTAATATAACCCAATGAAAAAATTGAGTTATGAAATTCTTTACCACTTGGTAAATTTTAAGTCAAATCCTATTAGATGAAATAATTTAAATTGAAACATAAAATACCATGAAGAATTATTTATTCATGATATTATATGTTATAGGTTCAGTATTTACACTATATAAAAGAAATTAGGTTCATAACATTACAACATGCCTTAGTGAAATGAAATTGAGACGAAATCCCCCACCTTAGGCTCCCTTTTGGTTGAACATTATTTAACCTCATGTATAATGGTTTTAAAAATTTTATTAACTTATTATATAACCATATTAATATTTATGATATCATTTATGATCCTTTTATAATATCTTATCATCCATTCGTTAATAATATTTCGTTATTTTCATTGTTTTGGGTGTTAATTGCCTTGTTTTTCATATGCATGTTTTGTTATGAAAGTTCCGGTTCTTATGCATATTACATAGTTATATCATATCTATAATAATAATAATGAAATAATTATCATATTTTTACATCAATTTTACTTTTTAAACCAATCATTAATGATAGTTATGAAAAATGAATTACGTTACGATCATGGAGATGGTAGGTTGTATGTACACGTGAGTAACATTTCCATTTTTACCAATCATTATAGAAAAGAGGTAAGTAATATTTTAACTTTAAATAATTATAATAATATAATTAATATAAAATTATAAAATTATATATATCATACATATGTTTTAGTGATGAAAAAAGAGTCACATCTATTCGTGATGGGGGTAGTCCACACATACACAAACAATGTTATCATCTTTACATCTGTGAAAAGGAAATAATGAAAATGATATATATGTGAATATATTATCTTTTTAGAATGATAAATATGTCATTAATATAATAATTATTTCATTTATATCACACATATCATTAAAATTATCTTTATCACCTTCTATTTGAAGCGTTAGTGAAAGACGAATCACATCGCTTTACGAGGCGGTAGTCTGCCATACACCCGAGCGATGTTATCACATCTCCTACAGAATAGAATTTAAATAAATATATATATGATATAATTAACATATACTTATAAATATATTATAAATATTATATATATTATTTATATCCATCATCATACCTAACCTTGAGAGGTGTAAATGAAAAAACGAACAACATCAGTCCACAAGACGGTAGTCCACCGTACACACAAATGATGATTTCATAACCCATTTGATGGAAGTGGAGAAGGTTGTAGGTCATTACCATATTATAATAAAATACAATTATATGTAATATAATTATGTAATTATATCATCATGGTATAATAAAAATTGATGGAGGTGGAGAAAGAAGTAAAACAAAGACGATCACTGAAGAATGTTACCTCTTCTTCGGGCATCTTTTTCTAGTTAGAAATAAACCTTTGATAGTTTGAATTTATGCCAAAAATAATTCTTATAGTATTATATAAGGAAATTTTGGAAATTATTTATCCAGGTATTTTCTGAAAAAAGTGGTTTTATGGTGTGAAGTGTAGAGGAGAGGGGTTGACCTTTTATAAGTGGGGTGAGTGACACACATGTATATTTTTGAAAGAGTGAATTATAACCACATTTTATTCATGTAAATAGGCCCCAATAATGGTAAAATATTTATAATATAAGTTATAAGGTCTAAAATATCTATCCAATGGGTGTTTTATAAGTTTCTAGGTCATTTTTCCCTTAATTTTAAAGTTTATTCCCTTGGTAAACTCATTTTTACCTTAACAATTGTAATTAATTTTAACTGTTTTCACTAATAAATTTGGTCAAAAATTAATTTATCATTATTATAAAATATAAATTATTATTATTAAAAATATTTAATTCATTTTTCCAAATTCAATTCCCATGATTACAAAAATTCATTTTAGAACTAATCCTGCATACACGATGAGAAAGCGGGTTTTTAAAGTGAAAATGTTTGAAAGTCTATAAATATTTTATATCTAAATTCAACATGAAAATGATTAAAATTATCTGAATTTGATTAATTGATATAAAAGTTTTCTAATTTTACTTTAAAATCAATTAAAAATATAATTTATCATTATAAATTGTTTAAAAAAAGTAATTTTCAATTAAAATTCAGTATTTTAACTAATTATCAAAAAATGAAACTTCTTTGGAAAATCTGAAAAATTAACCCTTAGATAATTTTGGAATCCCAATTTCAAAAATTATGTTTATTTTTTCAAATAATTTTTTTTGAAGTGTTAAAAATTAATTTTAAATTATGTGTGCCAAGCATGATTAAACTGACTTAAAAAAAATCTTTTTCAAAAAAAATTTCCTTTTATTTTAAATGATTCCTATATTATTTATAATCAATAAATAATAAAAATGTTTAATATATCTATTTTCATAGTTTATTTAATCCTATTCATACCCTCCATTCCAATGGCTAGGAAATAAATTTCATATTAAATAATAATATTAATAGCATATTGTTGTTTAGTAAAACTCGACCTTACGTGTTACAAAAGAAATCAAAGAATTTTTTTGTTGTGTATTTCAAAATCTATTGAAGAAATTAAATTTATTATAAAATAAATATATTTTAAATTATTTGGGTGTCATATTCTCTTCTAATCTAGGTTTTTCATTTCACACATGCTATTGAATAAAATGATATTCTTTTAGAATTCAAGGGTTTTACATTCTCCATACCTAAAAAAATTTCATCTTCACAATTGAAACTTGTTCTAAAAAATGAAGGGCTGATATTTGGAAACAACATTAATTAAAAACCCACATCTTAAAAGAGTTAATAAAATATACACTTAATAAGAGAGAAAAAAGGAGTACAAGGGTCATATGGAATAAAACATATATAGGTTTCTAAGCAGGATTGGTGGAAAGTAAAGATATAGACATAGAGGGAAAGCATAAATATTTATATTGAGTGATTAATATCATTTTTCAAGATAAAGTAAATGATAAATAGAAAGTTTATGGCCTAAATAACATAAATATATAATGATTTAAAAGACCATCAGTTCAATATAAATAATGGTATTTGGATAATATTTTTTTTCAAGATAATATCCCTATTGTCGAGTAATTCTTTTACTGCATAAGAATATATGGAAATATAATTACTTGATATGTTTTTATTTCATAAACACAATTTTATCCTTTGGTTTTGCTTCAATAAATTTTCAATTTATCCTTTATATAACAAATGGATATCTAAAAATGATTTTTTTATGCCCGAAGCACTAAAATTCACTTTTAATAGATTGTAAGATCCATTAAGAGTGACAAGCATTTCCAACTATCTCTAAATATTTTTCAAAACCAATATGGTTAATACATTAACCTCTAAACCTAAAAAGTAATACTACAAGTTCATAATTAATATTTATTATTCAAATTTTTTAACTTAAAACAATGACATATGAATGAGGACATCATGTGGCGCAGGGGTATGTGTGAAAACCTTATCACCCTTTATTCATGAGTTCAAGACCCACTGAATTTCCAATTGTGATGGGCTTCCACCCTACATGCTGATTTTCTGTTTTATAATCTATATTAATATAATTCCTATTAATTTCCCAAAAAAAATGATGGGCATCATTGAAATAAATTTAATCATTAAATAAAATTTTTAATAATTTCTTCAACACATTTTTTTACAAAGTCTAATAATATTATTAAACTATTATTATCATTTCATTAATGTTCATTTCAACCCTAAAGGTTATAAATACCTTTAAACCAGTTTCTATAAAATGTAAAGGCATTATTCCTCAAATAAAGTTTCTACTAAAACATATACTTTCCAAAAGTTTCTCAAAAATTTCCTTAATCTTGGTAGACTCTCAAAACATAAAACCTAAAAAGACGTGTTTAAGACTTTGAACATATGATCAATCTTAAAATCATTAACCATGATGGTATATATAACTCTTATATTAATTAATAAACATGCACTTATAAAATTTAACACAATACTTATATGTTTCATAATTATTATAACCAAAATACCATTCGTAAAATAATTCTACAATTTAATTCCTGAATAATAATACATAAATACTCCATCTTTTTTTTTCACATATGTCCTTCCTTATTATAGGGTTTAACCTAGGTTATTCATTATCATTATCTATTAAAATCTTTCATAATGATGCGTAATGAAAATATGAATTATCCTAATCATATCCCATGGGCTTGTCAAAATAAGTTCATAGTAATTCCCATTTTTTGGTACCATGTAATGCACGAGTCAAGCCCAATATATCTTTTTCAGAGTTATTACCCATATGAACCTCTGTTCTAGAACCACATCTACTTGTAGTATCCAAACATGGATTCATTTCTTGGAAAAAACATATAATATCTACCTTACCAAAACTGTAAGATGTTATTATGTACTTATCCTCAATTTATATAATAGGGTTACGTTTTATAATCTATGTTTTCATAAATTTAGTTTCCATAGTTGCTACTAAACTTTATATGATACAAACTATTGCGACCCCGACCCTAGGAGCTCGGAATCGGTGCTTGCTACCACTACATTGGCATAAGATATAAGGAATCACATAATTAAGGACAAAATAGTTTATTAGTCTTGGTTAACTATATGCACACATTATTTACATATTACATTTTAATACAAAAATTATAACATAATATTTTTGAGAATATCTTTATTTGATCTAGAATATCCATGCATATCTATCATAGTAAACTTTATGGAATCTCGGAGAAATGAAAAAATAAGGGTGATCCTAAATGATTAGTAAGTGTTACGTACAGTGGAAGTAATCATGAATAAATTAACCATCATCATTAAGGAATAAACAATATTTAAAGTTAAATAACTGAGCACACATTCCATATAAATAACTTGTCACCTGGTTTTTTATGTTTCAGTTTTGATCTGGTTCGTTGAAAATATTAATAATTTTCTTGGGGTTTGGGTGAGGTTAATGTTGATTTTTTAACTTACATCTATGTATAATCATCCTACCATGGGTTCCTCATATCTTGTTTGAAAGTTTTGGGGAAAAGGTTGGTTACTTCAAGATTTGGGCCAACTGTGAGTCCATTTCGAGTTTTAAAAACAAAATTTGTTTATTTTATAACTCCTTAGTTTTTCAACATTTTTTACTCATTCCACTTCCCAATTTTCCTACCCTGACCTATTAACACCACCATATCAATTTTTACTCCTTATAAATTCATAATCATGGTGTATTTGGGTTATTTATTTTGGTATTGGGCCAACATGTGTGCCCATTTCCAGTTTTAGGAAAATATTTTGTTTCTTTTATATCTTATTTAATTTTTAACATTTTTCGGTGATTTACCCTCCATAACAGATCCCTAACTATTGGATATCTAACAGAGGTGCCTCCCCTTATTCATACTTCGTTTTTGGCCCCTTTTTGGGCGATTTATCACCAAAGGTTAGTGGTTCTTCTTAATTTCTTCATGAAATCTTTCTCTTTTCTCTTCCCTCTTCATTATTATTTCATTTTTATTAGATTTATCTTCTCCCCTGGTCATGATTGAACTAGTGTTATGTTTTAACATCAAGTTTTATGGGTTTTATTATTTAGGTATGGTATTCATAGATCTAGGGTTTTGGAACCCGTGACAGATGTTTTCGGGTGTGCGTCTCCCTTCCACCATGGTTTTGAGGTAGGTTCTCCAAAGAACATAACTTTATTATTTAAGTTTTATATTTTTATTTATTTTATCACCTTATAAACATGTTTAGTATTGATTTAAAACCTTTGGATGATTTATTTGGTGTAAAAAATGGTTATTTATGCCTTGTTTTGTGTAAAACAGAGTTGTTTCGTTATAAAAGTGGACACTGCTTGTTCAAATAAATGTTATGATAGATTTCACATATATATTGTGATTTTAATGACATATTTTTACTACTTTAATAAAATTTTGTCATTAAATTATTGATTTTTACCCCTTTGTGTGTTAAATAGAAGTTGTTTTACTAAAAATTGCACGCCTAGTCATCAGAAAAGTGTCAGGTTGGACTTTGTATGCTAAATGTGATATAAAATAACTTTTTTGAATTTATTAAAGTATGGTCAGCATAAAATTTGATATTTTTTTGTCCTTTTATGTCTGTACAAAGTGGTTTTTGTTTTATAAAGATATGGGTTTTGGTTTTTGATACATTTTGGCACGAGTTGTCGGTAAGGGGCCCATTCGGCATTATTATGAAAATGGATGAGTTTAAATGTGTAAAATAAATGTTTTAAAGGGTTTAGATAAAACGTTTTGATGATGATAATGTTTTATGTAAAACTCTTTATGAAAAGTGAAATTTGTACCATTGTTATACGTTGGTTTGGTAAAATGCTTAAAGACCCGTTTGGCATTTCTCTTTAAAAAAGGTTTTTTTTGTGTATTCCATGTTGTAACATTTTGGTTCATTTTAATATTCATGAAATTGATTTATTAAAAGGTTTTAGGGATGGAAAATATGGTTCTTTATGGAATTGGTTGGCGTTTCCCCTAAAAAGTTTATTTTCAAATGGAATTCTTGTGGAAATCTTTGTTAAACTTCTTGAAATTGTTTTATGAAAATTTTAGATGGTTTATTGAGTTATACAAAGGGTGAAGAACATGTTTAGATATTTTTTGGTGTGTGTGTGAAAATAAATGGTGTTTTTATGTGTAAATGGAATTTTATAGAATGTGTAACTTATTTGATCACAAAGAGGGAAACTCAGGTATCTAGGTGGGCAGATGTGTACTAGTATGCCTATGATTCAGAGTGATTTTGTCCATATTTCACATAGAAAGTTTTAAAATTACAACACTAACTAAAATAATATGATGGTGTTAGGGGAAAATAGGTTATGGGTATGTTCCCTACTAGTGGATCGTGCATGAGAATAGATATTCTCTATGGTTACTTTTCACCGAGATACGAGGTACCTAAGGCTCACAGCTAGCTAGTGCCTAGGGGTGTTCCTGTGACTTATGCTCATTGGATATGTTGTATTCACCATAAAAATATGGCGAGTTTTGTTGGAAAATTTAGTAGAATGTGTGTTTTATTTGAAGGTGCACATTCTTTAAATAATCCCTCTTGAAAAACCATTTTTTACTTTGAAGTTGCATCTCTTTGAAATTGGTTTCTAGCATTTCCTGTTTATAAAAACTTGCAAGCATTTTTATTTTGTAATGTTTGTAGCATGGAACCTTGTTTGGAAAAGATATTTTTATATATTGTATTTAAAACTTGAAATTTATGTTTCTTTTATTTTAAAGTAAGTTCATTGGGAATAGAATATCGGCAAACCTACTGAGTTTTAACACTCACACCTATATTTTTCTTCTATTTTTAGACCTTGTGTAGGTTTTAGATTGAGTCTGATCACCATGTGTGATGTGTAATCGTGGTGTTGGAGAATGACTAGTGGGGTAACATGGTGTTAGTTGGATGTCATGTTTAGTCAGTTGAGTTGTTGGTTCAGTTTTATTTTCACTTTCATGTGCGAATAATGTTCAGTTTAACTTTTATATAAATGTATATTGGGCTGTCCATTTCTTTTCACTATTTATTTAATTGTTTATATTTTGGAGAAATCATTCCCTTTTCACTCTACTGATACCCTTGGTTCTTGTCACCATCCCAGGAGGATCGGGAATGCCTCTCAGCACTTGTCGTAGAGCGGCCTCGGTTACTGGTTCAGGGTCAACCTGGTCTGGTTCGTGATATAACTTGACTGCATGAATAGATAAGGCATAATCAATATGTAAAGGTAAACAAATAAAACTCATTCCATTTTAATCAGTAAACTTAAAATGAAATTCATACAGAAATAATAGGATAGGGAAAATATCCTGGATAATAAAATTATTTAATGAAGGCAGTGCTTAATTATCAGACACCATATTTCCTAGGCACATGATACCATTACTGTCATGATATATCCTTAAGAAAGTTTAAAACACACTGGGTAAAAAACCACTTAGATGAGGCTATCCAACTGATTTGTTCCACAATATTACCGATGTATTAAGGTATTTGAATTAACCGGTCACCAACCCATGTATTACATGTTCAAATCATTCCCCATATATCAAATAATCGATTTAATTCATAGAAAATGTGTCTTATAATTAAATATCCACATTGAGTAAAGGATACAAATTTATCAACATTTTCATAGATAATCAAAAAAAATTCAATTAAAAACTATATATAAAAATTATATATGGTTTAGGAAATAATAATATCCATGATAAATGATATAGATATTTAGGGGAAGTTTAGTGTTCATTTTGGGGATGTTAATGACTATAAAAATGATTTAAGGAATTGAATGCCAATACAATCCTTGGTCAAAATAATCATAATCCATCTATATAAAGAATAAGGATGGTATTAATAAAACATATACTCGTTGGATTAAGAATAAAGGGTTGTGTTGTTGATGAATGGAAATACAATAAAAATACATTTAAAAATATTTTTGGTGAAAATATCCTTTTTATATTGAAAATCAATTTTTAAAACATCAAACATTTTGAAAATAATTTTATTTAAAAATCAATTTTTTAAAAAAGAAAATAATTTCTTGAGTATTAATAAAAAAATTATTTAAAAATATCCTTGTAAACTTTCAAAGGAATCTACCAAAAATTTATAGTGGGTAATTCTGTACATGCAATACAAGGTAAAAGGAACATCCTTTTGCATTGTAAAAAGGTTATAAAAGTGACTTATTTAAGAATAGAAAAAAAATATTCCTTTGATTATTTTAAAACTAAAAATGGGTGAAAATTAATTTGATAAATAATTATGAAAAGTAAAAAAAATAAAACATTTTTAGAAAAAATTGTTTTGCAAGAAAATATATTTTCAACCGAAGAGAAAAATGAAGTCATATTTTATTGAAAACATTTTCTAAAATATTTTAAGTACCAAAGAGTGGAAAATTTTACTATTACTTGAAAAATATCATTAATAACCATAGTATAATAAAATTAAAGTATTTATTAAAAAATTATCAAATAAATTCCTTTAATGTAAATTCAATAAGAAATAATCCCTATTAGAATGATATTGTGAAATAAACCCTTAAAATGATCATAACGTCAAAGTGAGAATTAATCAATGAATTTATTATGTGTATCAACTATAAATACACATAAAACTAGTGGAAATACTAAAATAGATATTAAAAAGTCATTATACACATAATCATAGAATATCAACAACAACCAAAAATTAATATAACTCAATGAAAAGAAATTGAGTTATAAATTTTTTTACTACTTGGTACCTTTTAATTCAAATACCATTAGATGTAATAATTTAAATTGAAACTTAAAATAAAATGAATAATTATGTTTTTATGATATTAAATTAAAAATGGTATATATTTACATCATATAAAATAAATTAGGTGCATAACATTACAAGATGCCTCAATGAAATGAAATTAAGTTGAAATATCTTACCTTACTGTCACGGGACTTGGCCTTCTCCCAAGCTCTCGTGCGGCACCCGAATAGCTTCCCTTTCACAAAGCCTAGACGAGTTCAGCCTTTCGACACTCACAACGGAAGTAAGGATCGTAAGGGAAGTGCTCGACAAGCTCACAAGACACAAGTGCAAAGAAGCTCTCAAATGCTCTCAACTTCTGTGTGTCTTTACAAATGAGGAGCCACTCCCTTTATATAAGGCTTGGTGGCAAAGCCTACAACATTCTAGAATATGTACACATCCACATGATTCTAGAGTATTCTAGCCTACTCTACTAGAATATACATGGAGCATTCTAGAACCCGTTGAGATCCACAACCTTCCATGGAGGCCTAGAATGTTCCGGACCCTTCAAGGCCCAAGGGGTGTTCCGCAACACTCCGGAGAAGTCTGGAATATTCCAGAACTTGGTGGAGATGTAGAGAACTCTAGAGGATTCTAGAGAACCTCATCACCGGGTCTCCTCTCCAGTTGGCGGGGCATGACATCCTCCCCCACCTATTCTGGCGACGTCCTCGGCGCGTCCATGATGATACTCCTCGATTGCCCGCGCGAATTGCCACAAGTTGTCTGCAGGTTCCCAGGTTGCCTCGCACTCTGGTAATCCCTTCCACTTGATCAAGTACTCCTTGCTTCGTGGCACTCCATGTCGCCGAACTATCCGATCGTCGAGTATGAGATCCACCTGCTTGTCATATGACTCGACAACCGCTGTAGGTGCCCTTGTAGACACCCCTCTGCTCGGGTCCTCCACGTCTTCATGATATGGCTTGAGCATACTCACATGGAAGACTGGATGGATCTTCAGCTTGGGAGGCAACTCCAAGCGGTATGATACCTCCCCAACTCGGTGCACGACCTCATATGGTCCCTCATATCGCCGAATCAGGCCCTTGTGCACCCTCCTAAATGCTTTGTGCTGCTGAGGCAAGAGTTTCACCATCACCTTGTCCCCAGGCTGGAAGCTCACATCCCTTCGCCCTTTATCGGCCCACTTCTTCATCCTCTTGGCAGCCTTGTGCAAGTGGGTTCTTGTCATATCGGCCTGCTCATGCCACTCCTTGGCCATAGTGTAGGCGGTTGGGCTGCTTCCTTGGTACTTCTCCCCAAGTACCGCTGTGTGAGGAGTGAGGGGTTGTTGTCCGGTCACCACCTCAAAAGGACTCTTCCCCATCGACTCACTCCTTTGCAAGTTGTAGGAGAATTGATCCACATCAAGCAACTTGGCCCAATCTCGCTGGTTGGCACTCACAAAGTGCCTCAAGTAGAGCTCCAATAAGGCATTCACCCTCTCTGTCTGCCCATCCGTCTGGGGTTGAAAGCTCGTAGAGTAGTGGAGCTTCGATCCCAACAATCCGAAGAGCTCGGTCCACAACTTACCCGTGAAGCGTGGATCCCGGCCACTGATGATGTGTCGTGGTATCCCCCAATACTTCACCACATGCTTGAAGAGTAGCCTTGCGGTGAGCTCTGCCGTCACATCTGCTGGAGCGGGGATAAAAGTGGCATACTTTGAGAACTTGTCCACCACCACAATGATGCTCCCATACCCTTTGGACTTTGGCAATGCAACGATGAAGTCCATGGTGACTGTTTCCCCTGGCCTCTCTGCAATGGGCAATGGCTGCAACAATCCTCCAGGCAACTGATTGTCCACCTTGTCTTGTTGGCACACAAGACAAGTCTTCACATAAGACTCCACATCATCCTCCATCCTTGGCCAATAATATGCTCCCTCTAGCAAGGCCTTGGTGCGGTGATGCCCTGGATGTCCTGCCCATCTCGAGTCATGACACTCCTTGATGAGATCCCTCCGCAGGTTCCCCCACTTTGGGACATATATCCTCCTCCCTGTGGTAAGAAGAGTGCCATCCTCCTCCCAAAATCTCCTTGTCTTGCCCTCCGCCGCGAGAGCCAAGACGTTCTTGGCTATAGGATCATGCGCCATGCCTTCCTTGATCCTACCCAAGATCCCGTCATCCACACATGACAAGTGGCTGAACACCATCTTCCTGCTAAGTGCATCGGCCACCACATTGGCTGTCCCAGGCTTGTACTCCAAGGAATAATCAAACTCGGCCAAGAATTCCTGCCATCTTGCCTGCTTCGGAGTCAGCTTCTTCTGGGTTTGGAAGTAGCTTGTGGCAACGTTGTCTGTCTTCACCACAAACTTGGACCCCAAGAGATAATGTCTCCATGCCCGAAGACAATGTACCACGGCTGTCATCTCTTTTTCTTGCACCGTGTACCTCCTCTCGGTGTCATTCAGCTTCCGGCTCTCAAAAGCTATGGGATGTCTTTCCTGCATGAGCACACCCCCAATAGCAAAGTCTGAGGCATCGGTGTGTACCTCATAAGGCTTGGTCGGATCCGCCAAGCTCAAGACCGGTTCCTCCATGACCGTCTTCTTCAAGCCCTCAAATGCCTCCTCGCATTTGACATCCCACTCCCATGGCTTGTTCTTTTTTAGCAAGTCGGTGAGTGGAGCCGCCTTCTTTGAATAGTCACAAATGAATCGCCGATAATAGTTCACCAACCCAAGGAATGATCTCAACTCGGGAACCTTGGTTGGCCTCTCCCATTCATCGATAGCCCGGATCTTCTCATGATCCATCATGAGCTTCCCTCCTTTGATCTTGTGCCCCAAGAAGAGAACTTCATCCCTCGCAAAGGAACACTTCTCCTTCTTCACATATAACTCGTTCTCCCTAAATACCTTGAACACGGTTTGTAAGTGTTCCACATGATCCACCATTGTCTCACTATAGATGACAATGTTGTCCAAGTAGACTACCACAAACTTATCCAAGTATTGGTGGAAGACTTTGTTCATCAAGGTGAAAAATGTCGCTGGGGCATTAGTCAAACCAAATGGCATAACAAGGAACTCATAGGATCCGTACCTTGTCGCGCATGCGGTCTTTGGAACATCTTCCATGGAAATGCGAACTTGATAATACCCCGATCTCAAGTCCAGCTTGGTGAACACCCGTGCCTTGCCCAACTGATCAAAGAGATCCGCTATCACTGGGATAGGATACTTGTTCTTCACTGTGACTTTGTTCAACACCCGATAGTCCACGCACATCCTCAAGGAGCCATCATGCTTCTTTTGGAATAGAACGGGCGATCCATATGGCGACTTGGATGGTTGGATTTGTCCCGCATCCAACATATCTTCCAACTGCCTCTTTAACTCCTCCAACTCGGGTGGAGCCATACGATAGGGTGCCATGGATGGTGGCTTTGATCCTGGCACCAACTCAATTTCATGATCCACCTCTCTCTTGGGTGGTAGCTTCTTGGGCAACTCCGGTGGCATGACGTCGCTAAACTCCCTTAGCACGCCCTTCACCTCCTTCGGCAACTCATGGTTGTCATCCACCGGCCCATCATCTTTCAAGGAAACCAAGTAGGTCTCCTCTCCCTTCTTGAAACCCTTATTCACTTGCATGGCAGAAAGTAAAGACAAGTCATGATTTCCACATACCTTCGTCGTCACCATGCACGGGCTTCGCTCCTCCATGATCACCATTTGCTCCAAGTGAGGTGTTGGTATGGCCTTGGCTTTCTTGAAGAACTCCATCCCCAACACTAGCTTGAAGTCATCCATGGGAACCACCGTGAGATCAATAGCACCCCTCCATTCTCCAATGCAAAGGGTCACTCCACGGACAATGCCACTCGCCGGTTGAGGTGTGGCATTCACGGCTTTCATGCGACTAGTCGTCTTGGCCACAACTAGCCCATGTCTCCTTGCCTCATCTTCAGCCACAAAGTTGTGTGTGGCTCCCGTGTCGAGCATCGCATAGGTGGACTTCCCATTTAACTCCACCTTTGCATACATCAACCCATCCTTAGGTGGCGCCTTAGGTGGGTTCTTCACCTCCAACGCATTGAAGAGCCTTAGAGTCCCCATTTGCTGCTCCTTCGGAACTTCCTCCTTCTCTTCAAACATGGAGTTGAGTGCCTTCCGCTTGGGACACTCCTTCCATGTGTGAGGCCCATCACAAAAGTAGCATCCTCGGGGCTTGAATTCCCTTGAGAAGTCCTTGGCATGCTCCTTGGACTTCCCTTTGTCATGGGCATCTCGGTTCCACCTCCTCTCTTGGTCTCCCCCACCTTTACCCTTGAACTCCTTCTTGGGCTTAGGGGGTTCAACCTTCTTCTTGTATTCCACCAAAGACTCGGCAATGGACACGGCTTCGGTGAAGGTCTTAGGCCGTCGACCCCGCACCTCTTGTTGTGCCCATGGCTGAAGACCTTTGATGAAATCATACATATGATCATAATCAGGCTTGCCACGTACCTGGAGCTTTAGCGAGACATACTCCCGAACATATTCATGGATTGTCCCCGTATGCTTCAAAGTTCGCAGCTTGTCCCTTGCTTCCCAATCAGCTTCCTCGGGGTAGAACTGAGCATAGACCCATTGCTTGAACTCTTCCCATGATGGAAGTGCCTTCCCACCATCCTTGAGCTCTTGGTGCTTCATCCTCCACCATAGAGATGCATCGTCACCAAAATAAAGAACGGCGGTCTTCACACGGCTCATGTCTTCCATCAAGCCTATCGCCTCGAAGTACTGCTCCACTTGCCAAAAGAAGTTGTCTACCTCCTTGGCATCCCTCTTTCCATTGAAGTGCTTTGGACGAGGCACATCGATCTTTGGTGTGTCCCGCACAAGCACCCCACTAGCCAACTCGCCACGGTAATTTAACCACTCCCTCTTAAGTTGATCAAGAGTTTGGTCGTACCTGGCCATCGCATCTCCATGCTGTGCTAAGATCCCCTTTGTCCAGTCCATGAAGGCATCTTTCTCAGCAGCATTCTCCTTGGCGTACCTCTCAACTGATGCCACTCGGTCTTGGAGAGTGAAGAGCGCATCACGTAGGCCCACGACGCCTAGTGCCCCTTCCTCATCGTCTCCCTCGACATACTCGAGCCTTTCTTTCACATCAGCAAGGCACTCCTCCGCCCTTAGGAGACGCTCCTCAAGAGTCTCCACGGTCTCACGAGACTTCCCGGCCTTCTTCTTAGGAACGGTCGGCATGGTCTCCTTCTCGGACATAACAGGATCCTCCACATTCGAGCCTGCCATCACGAACACTTGCCTTGAACACCTCTGATACCAACTGTCACGGGACTTGGCCTTCTCCCAAGCTCTCGTGCGGCACCCGACTAGCTTCCCTTTCACAAAGCCTAGACGAGTTCAGCCTTTCGACACTCACAACGGAAGTAAGGATCGTAAGGGAAGTGCTCGACAAGCTCACAAGACACAAGTGCAAAGAAGCTCTCAAATGCTCTCAACTTCTATGTGTCTTTACAAATGAGGAGCCACTCCCTTTATATAGGGCTTGGTGGCAAAGACTACAACATTCTAGAATATGTACACATCCACATGATTCTAGAGTATTCTAGCCTACTCTACTAGAATATACATGGAGCATT
Organism: Viscum album; assembly: GCA_963277665.1. Taxonomy (NCBI): domain Eukaryota; kingdom Viridiplantae; phylum Streptophyta; class Magnoliopsida; order Santalales; family Viscaceae; genus Viscum; species Viscum album. Next base: position 633,342,403 of record OY728166.1, read on the forward strand.
CTAGAACCCGTTGAGATCCACAACCTTCCATGGAGGCCTAGAATGTTCCGGACCCTTCAAGGCCCAAGGGGTGTTCCGCAACACTCCGGAGAAGTCTGGAATATTCCGGAACTTGGTGGAGATGTAGAGAACTCTAGAGGATTCTAGAGAACCTCATCACCGGGTCTCCTCTCCAGTTGGCGGGGCGTGACATCACGCTCCCTTTTTGTTGAACATGACTTAACCTCATGTATAAAGGATTTAAACATGTTATTAAATTATTAAATAACTATATTAATATTTTTTATATCATATATGATCCTTTTATTGTTTCTTATTACTCATTCATAAATAATCTTTCATTATTTTTATCGTTTCAGGTGTTAATTACCCGATTTTTCTTATGGACGTTTTGTTATGAAAGTTATAATTCTTGAAAATATTATATAGTTATATGATATATAAAATGATAATCATGAAATAATTATCTTATTTTTTTCACGAATTTTACTTTTTAAACCAATCATGAATGATGTTTATTAAAAATGAAGTGCATTACGATCATGGACACAGTAGGTCGTGCATACGCACGAGTAACGTTTCCATTTTTTTCCAACCATTATGGAAATGAGGTAAGTAATATTTACCCTTTATATAATTATAATAATATCATTAATATCATATTATATACTTATATATATCATCCATGTGTTTTGGGGATAAAAATAGAGTCCCATTGCTTCGTGATGGCGGTAGTCCACAAATACACAAATGATGTTATCATCTTTACGTGAGTGAAAAGAAAAGAAAAAAATGATATATATATATATATATTATCTTTAAATAGTGATAAATATTTTAATAATATAATAATTATGTAATTTATATCACATATAATCATTAAAATTATCTTTATCACCTTCCATGTGAAGCTTTAGTGAAATATGAATCACATCGCTTTGGGAGGCGGTAATCAGCCGTACACACGAGCGACATTATCGTATCACCTACGGAATGGAAGGTAAACACATATATATTATATAATTAATAAATCAGTATAAATATATTATAAATATCATATATATTCTTTATATCAATCATCATAACCAACCTTGAGAGGTGGAAATGGAAAAACAAACAACATCGGTTCGTGAGTCGGTAGTCCGCCATACACACAAACAATGATTTAGTAACATATTTGATGGAAGTGGAGAAGGTTATTGGTCATATCCATATTATAACAAAAAAAAATATTTAATATACTATGGTCATTATATCATCATAGTATAATAAAAATTGAAAGAGGTGGAAAAAGAAATAAAGTAAAGACAATCGTTGAAGAAGGTTACCTCTTCTTTAGGTATCTTCTTTTGGTTTGCACTAAACCCTTCATAGGTTAGATTTATGACCCAAATAAGGATTCTAGGATGAGATTTGTGAATTTGGGAATTTAATTGTGTAGTTATTTTATAACAAAAAGTTGTTTGATTTTATGAAGTGGTGAGGAGAGGGGGTGTCCTTTTATAAGTGAGGTGAGTGGAACACTTGTAAATTTTTGAAAGAGTGAATTCCACTAACATTTTTTTCTGATAAAAATGCCCCAATAATAGTATATTATCTATATTATATTTTATAAATTCTAAATATGGCAATAAAATTAGTTTTGGATAAATTTATAGATCATTTGGACCCTCAAGTTTAAATTTTAATCCCTCGGTAAACTCATTTTTACCTTAATTACTGTAATTAATTTTAATGGTTTTCACTGATCAATTTGGTAAAAAATAAATTTGGACTTATTGGATATTATAAATTTTTATAATTAAAAATATTGAATCAATTTTTCCAAATTTAATTCACATAAGTGAAAAAATTTAATTTAAAATTAATCCCGTAGACGGGATGAGAAAACGGGGTTTAAAAGTGAAAATGTTCAAAAGTTTACAAAGTTTTCAAATCTAAATTAAATTTGAAAATGAATCCAATGAAATAAATTGGATTAATTTATATAAAATTTATCTAATTTTACTTAAAACTTATTTATAATATAATTTAACATTATAAATTATTTAAACAAAAAAAACAACATCTAATTAAAATTCAGTATTTTCACTATTCATCAAAAAATGAAACTTCTCAGAAAAATCCAAAAAATTCACCCCAATATAATTTTGGTATCATGATTTCAAAAATGAAGTTTATTTTTCCATATAATTTTTTTAAATTTTTAAAAATTAATTATAAATTATGCACACCAAGCACGATTAAACTGTCATTTGAAAAAACAATACTATTTTTATAAACCATTTGTTTTTATTTTAAATGATTCTTGTTTTATTTATAATAAATAATTAATAAATATGCTTAATATATATATATATATATTCATAATTTAGATAATCCCATTCATACTCTTCATTCCAATGGATAGGTGATACTATCATATTAAATAATAATAATAATATTATATTATTGTTTGGTAAAACTCGGTCTTGAGTGTAACACAATATATTGAAGAAAATCATTATTATGTGTATATTAATCTATCAAAGAAATTAATTTTTTCTAAAATAAATATATTTTAATTTTTGGGGTGTTATATTCTCTTCAAATATTGGCTTTTCATTTCAGAATTGCTATTGAATAAAATGTTATTGTTTTAGAATTTTGAGTTGTTACAATATTGCTATATTTACTTGATGAGGTATAAATTTGAGTCCTTTGAGAAATTCAACAATTTAATAATGAATTAGATAATAAAATTTTAATAATATAATGAATATTTGATCCAATTAAGGTGGTGAATATCTTAACCAATAGATTTAAAAATGATCAAGGTGAACATTATTCATCTATTGTTAAGTCCAACCTTAAGTATCCAAGGAGAACTAAGTATATATTCTAGGTATATGGAAGATATGAGGAGATAACCATTAGGGGTTATACTGGTGCTAGATTTCAGATTGATTAGAATGATTTGAATTCATTGTCAAGATATATCTTCATCCTCAATGGAGGAGTTGTGAGCTGGAAGAGTTTAAAGAAGTCCGTTGTCACCGGTTCTACAGTAGAGTCTGAGTATATAGCGGCTATTGATTCATCCAATGAATATAATTAGATAAATTTTTTTCCCAAGATCTTGATGTAGTGTCTGATAGTAAAAACCATATCACATTATATTGTGACAATACTGTATTAATGGCTCTTGAAAAAGAATTGAAGATCACACAAAAGAATACAACACATACTCTAGAAGTATCACCTCTTGAGGGATTTTTCTTAAAAGGGTGATGTTATGGTGAGTATAATTTTCATGCAAGAGGACATGTGATACCCTTATACTAAATCCTTATTTCAGTAGAATCATGAATATGATGTGAGAATTAGAAAAATGAAGCTTGTTAGAAGTTGTCTCTAGTTTAAGTAGGGTTTTGTTAGAGTTGGTTCCCTAAAACCAAATTCGATATATATTATGATTACCTATATTTATTATTTTTAATATTAATAAACTTCTTATCACATCATGATCATTATTATGTGTGATATAGTATTTGATAGTATCCTATGAATTACTATCACATTAAAAGGTTATAACAGTTCCCCACTATGACGAGAACATATAAGTTCCATAATAATACTCTTAAACATATATTCTACACTCGTATCGTATCATTTTATAGTATTAAAATGATAATATCTATCAAGGGTAGAGGCTTATAAGACTTTTATTCACTTTCTCATAGTGTTCACCCTTGGTAATTTCTATTGTAAGTGATTATGAGAAAACGACCCTCCAATAGGAAATCAACATTTACATATGTCATTATATGTTCCTATCCATGGATGTGTGTGTTGATATTTATAATTTAATAATATTATTAATGGAAATCCTTATTTACATGTTTTTATGTATTAATGAAAACCATGGTGATATATGTTCATCACGAAGTAGGATAAATTATGAATGTCATGAGTGACATTTCATCAATGAATAATACAAGAAAGTATTTCTCCCTTACATTGTTTAAATTTATGTTGACATCTTAGGATCATTTATGGGAATGGGACAGTGTAAATAAATCCTTGGTCTTAGTGTTCTATGGGGAGATTAGATTCTAGAATTTTAAAGAAATATTTATCAAGCACATAGGTTTATGACACTAGTATTCAACATTCTTGATTAGATAGATCATGATAAATGTATTATATTACACAGTGAGAATTCATATGAGGTTGTATGTTATTGATTCATTTAGCTATTTCTCAATGGGTTCCTTAGCATGTTGCTAGATTTTAACCCTGAAATTTTGGCATTCTTCCTAATGCCACTAACAAGGGGGCCTAGAAGGTCACACATTAAGTGTATCCAGAATCTGAGTTAAATTCTATTTGAATTTATGAAGTTAGAATAAATATTATTTCTACTTTTTAGTTAAATAATTACTCAGGATTGGTTGATTGCTAATATTTAGTCACAAGTTATTCGAATGAATAAATATATGAGTTAAATAATAATAAATATTTATTTGAAAGATTTAGTAGATATAATATTTATTATATTTATTAGTTAATAAATAATTAATATTTATTTATTAAATAAATATTCATTAATTAAATCTTAGTAAATATAAAAGTGGATTAACAGATCAAGGTTAATGGTTCGCATGAAAATAATATATCGAATATCATTTAAATAAATAATTATTTATTAATTAAACAAATAATATTTTTTATCATTAACTATTCCACATGTGAAGTAAATAATAATATTATTTATATAATTATTATACATGTGGTTTTTTATAGAGTAAGGGATTGGATAAGGTACTATGTACGATCACCAAACCTAGCCTAACTTTATAAATTCCCAATTATATCACATTCCTAGGTTAACCACTTATTGTGCACAACAAACCTAGCGACAATTCCCTCAATCCCTAGAGGAAATCCTATCAGGAACATTCTCAATAACCAGAGATTCAATCATCCTCCAACCTCTTAAGATTTCAAGAGATCCCTAATAATCCTTCGTTAATGAAGATATTATTCTTGTGGTCAATGATGAATAATACAAGTGATTATGATTAATTGTGTTAGTACCCAATGATTATATGGGGATGTTTCAAGATTTTGGAACATGTGTGGATCATTTCTAGAGATATACTGCCCTTATATCCTTTGATAAAACAATGATATGATGAGTGCAGTTAACCAAAATCATCAAAAAATAAATAATTACAAGACAAGGTAATTATAAATATATATATATAAATAAATTTTAAATTATATGTTAGGATCATGCCTTATAAGTTATTTAGATATTAGATAATTAATCTTTAATTTAATTCTATTGGTTATGGTGTTATTCATTATGTACATATTGTATTATTCATCAATTATGATAAAAGTTAGAGTTGGATATGCTAAATAGGTACTTTCGCTATTCCCAGAATCTTTAACACTGCCTTGAACAATGAAATAAGGGGAACTACATTCCTAAATAGCACCAATATAAACTTATACAACCCTAGTCTTAAATTACATCTAATAACCATGAGAGAATAAACCCAGCAAGAAAGAAAAGATCACTACTAACCTAAAAAACCCCTTAATAATAATATAACAATATAAAATAAAATTTTAATCAAATAAAGTATATAAATTATACATAACTAAACCAGTGAATTAAAATTTTAAAATAAGCAATGAACCATATAATCCATCCTAAAAAAATAAAAAATCATTGTTTCGAGTCGGGTGTTCACATCCCAAAAGTTTGAGTGTTGTTATTAGGGGATAAGAATCGTCTATAGTTATAATTTTCATTGGATATTTCAATAAAATATTTGGATTTAAACATGTGTCTAGGGTAATTACTAACTATTAAATCAACATGGGGGTGGGAATATGCCAATTATTTGAATTTGTGGACGACTTTGTCCATTTCACATTGGCACTTTGACTTGACACGTGTTTTTTATCCCAAATAGGTTAAATACCTTGAGGGGGTGGGGGATTCAATGTATGACAAATTAAAACAAATATCCCTTATAGATCTTGCTTCATAATTAAACAAAAATCTATTCTCTCTCCTTCTCATAGCACATAATAAATTCATATTAGAACATGCATAGGAAACAAAAATTTTACTTGGTTCACCCTCACCGGGCTATATCCAAGGAGCATATAATGCTAATGTAAAAATGCATCAAATCCACTAAATTTCACTATTGTTACAATGTTTAGAGCGGACTCACTATCCCTCATGGTTTACAAACAATCACAATTTGAAAGATCACTGCTCTCTCAATTTAAGTGTTCTCACTACATCTTCATATGAGTCTTTTTTTTATCACTTTAATCAATATTCTTAACACCTCATCTGGTGCATCATGATGCTCTAATTTTATCCACTTGATGAATACCACTTTACCAAGAAATTATGGGAAAATACTTATAGGTTCACAAAACTTTGGATTTTATGCAACCTTTTCAAGAATTGAAAGAAAATCTTTCATCTTTCATGAAACATTTATGTTTTTTGTGAAGATTTAAATTTATAAAACTATTGAGTTCATCGAAAAACTCCCAAATTTTACACAACATTTGGATTTTCACAGAACTCACTTGGTATTATATACAAAAGTCCCTTTTCTACGTGAAACTAATGTTTTATTTATTTCTTCATGTAAGAAATATATTTTTGAAAATATTATATGATTCAAAGATCTGATATTATCTAAGGGTTTGGCTACTTAAATGAGGGGGGTAGACACTAATTTATAGACACAATCGACCCTTTGGGAAATGACTTTCTGTGCCTTACACTGTGTGCACAACTTTTATTATGCACTGAATTTAAGAAATTTAATGTCACCTTTAGTTAAAAACTCATCAACTTCAGGCACTACATCTCTATTTCATGGGATTGAATTTTTTTTTCTATTTCACACAACTCTGGATTTCGTGAAGTTTCAGAACTTGCACGAAGCACTAGAATTTTATATATTTTGATGTGATTTCTCTTAATCATTACTCACATTCAATTTTTAGAAACCATTTCAAGTTAATATTAAATTTACATGAAAATAATTCCTTTAACAAAAACACATTTTCCCATCATCTAAATTTATGGACCAAAAAATTTGGAAAACACTGGGAAACAAAGACACCTTGTATGCAAATCATTTTTTACCACTTCCAATGCTTCCATACCTCTTTCTTGAATATTTTTAAATATTTTCATCATACCTAGTAAAAAATTGTGCTATAAATCCAAAATACACCTTGTAAACCTACTTTTTTAATAAACACAATCAACCAAAAAACACTACAGAGTCACCTTGTGATATATTTTCCCTACATGTTTCCTCTCCTCAATGATTCTAGTAATTATTTCTTTGCTAATTTAAATAGAATGATTATTACTCTAGTATATTTAGGAACTTATATGATTCCTCAAAATTCTGAATTTAAGGGTTCCATTCCTTTTTCTAGTGATTCAGTTGATTCTTCATCTAGTAATTCTCAATGAAGGAACTGTTGTATTTGGATGAAAATAAATCATTTATGTTTTTCATCTATTACTAGAAAAAGATTCATTAAAGTAATATTTTTTTTCTCCCATGATACCCTATATCATTGTAGAAAATTCATACCAATGGAAGAAGAAGGTAGGTTATCTATTTTTAGTGAGAATTTGAGTGAAAATACATATGGTATTAGTATTATATTTATTAGTGGAAGTTATGGCGTCATAAAAAAATATCACAATTTTTTAAATGTTTATATATTATTTGATGAATATAGTTGATATTTCAGTGGAAATTCTATTAATTTACACTATTCTTAGAAGTTATAGTATAAATACACATCTATTAATGATTGAAACCTAGATTATGATTTGCGGAACACCTAAAAAAACACATGTTTAGGACATTCCACTAAAATTTTATAGGCTTGATAGGGGAAATGGATAAGTTTTTTTACCCATGGGGAATTACATGAAATTACAATGAAACTTATAGTCCTAATATTCTTGTATTTTTTAATAGGAATCCACCTCAAGGTACATTTTAAATTTCTAGTAAAATTTACAGAAACCCCAACAATAATTTCCACTAAAATTTTATTAGATTGAGAGGGGAAATGGATAGGTTTCTACCCCACTGAAACTCCTATAAAATTATACTAGAACTTATAGTGGAAATATAGTTTCTTCTATTCTTAGAAGCTCTAGTAGAAAGCTACCTCAAGGGATGACTAAAAATTACACTAAATCTCCCCCAAAACTTTCCAATAAATTTATAGGCTTGATAGGGGTAATGGATAGGTTTATTCCCCACTATAATGTCCATGAAATTCCACTAGAACCTTTGGTGTAACTTCTAATATGAATATTCTTGGATGTTCATGTGGGAATCCACCTCAAGGGATGACTGAATGTTCCACTGAATCCCCTCAAATACGTTCCACAAAAAATTTTCAGGCTTGAGGGGGGAAATTTATAGGCTTCTTCTCTACTGGAACTTCTATGAAATTAAACTAGAACTTCCAGTATAACTTTAAATAGAACTTTCAGTCCTTCTATTCCTTGAATTTTTCGTCGGAAGCCACCTCAAGGGATGACTTAAAGTTCCACTAAATTTACACTAACACTTTCTATTGAAATTTTATAGTATTGAGAAGGGTAATGGATTGGATGATTCCCCACTATAACATCCACAAAATTTGATTTTATATTTCATTCCTCATATTATTGAAAGTTACAATAGGAATCCACCTCAAGGGATGACTGAAAGTTGCACTGAAATTTATGAAATCCCCTCCAAAACTTTCCACTAAAATTTTGCAGGCTTGAGAGGTGTAATGGATAAGATGATTCTATAATGAAACGTCCATGAAATTCATTTAGAACTTACATTGGAACTCAAAATATTTATATTCTTAAAATTTCCAATGGGTATCCACCTTATGAGATGATTGAAAGTTCCATTGAAATTTTTGGAATCTCCACCAATACTTCCCATTGATATTTTTAGGTTTGAGAGGGGTAATGGATAAGTTTCTTCCCAACTGGATGGTCCATGAAATTCCATTATAACTTCCACTAAAACTTTCATTCCTCATATTCATGAAATTTCCTATAGGAATTCACCTCAAGGGATGATTAAAAGTTCCTTTGAAATTTATGGAATCCCCTCCAACACTTTCTATAGAAAATATTCAGGTTTGGGAGGTTAAATGGATAGGATTATTTCTCATTAAAACTTCCATGAAATTACATTGGAACTTCTATAGGAACTTTAAATTCCTCATATTCTTGGAAGTTAAAGCGGGAATCCACCAAAATGGATGATGAAAAGTTCCAATTAATCCCTAAAAACACTTTCTACTGAAATTTTATAGGCTTGAGATATGGTAATTGATAGGTTGGTTCCCCACTGCAACTTTTATGAAATTACATTGGAATATACAGTCCTACCATTCTATTTTCTATGAATTTATACTGAAATTTTTCATATTTAATTTTAAGTTTTATATTTTTGATAAAATATGAAGGCCTTTAGCGACTTATATAATAAATTCAACCATATTTGAAATAGGGTGATACAAATGATTTAATAGACACTGCTTTTTGGAATATGTTTAATGATTTTATATCAAATAATGTCTCAATATCAGATTATAAGAAATCTGATAAATCATTTGTCTATGTGTTTGATATATATGATCCACCAATATATACATTTTGAATCAATGATGTGGAAGAATTTTTTTAAGGGTTATATTTAAAGCATGTTAAGGATTAATAAATGGGAAACTAAAATGAATAATTATAATTCATTGAAAAATATTAAGTAACCTATATATATATATATTTATTTGGAAATGGTGTAAGATTTATTACAAAAAAGAAAATACAAATAGTAATTATGAATGCTGTTATGGGTGATAAACTAGAGGAAAATGTTGAAACAAAAACACTCATATGTTTATACACCTGTGTTATTGTTTTCTTTCTAAATAAAAGTTCTTATTAAGTTGTAGTTTTACCACATTCATGGATAGTTTGATAGTTAACTCTTAATTGGTCTTCTATAATACATGGAAAACTGATGAATTTTGTTAAAAAAGTCCACATACACCATTATAATCTTTTGGGATCTGTTTTGTATTTTTTGAAATGGTTTGAAATTTAATTTATATTATATCAAGAATTTATCTTAATATATTTGTTATTACTATAGTATTGGTATTGTAAAATAAGTGGGATCGTGAAAGGAAATGAGAATAGTGGAAACACACCATTTATAAATTATAGCTTGGAATATTTAGATGTGTTTGTCAAGATGCCACTCAAGGGTCAATAAGTTAAATCTATTGGAGAAAGTATTAAAATTTATATATTATTTTAATGATTCCCTTAATGAACATGTTTATGTAGAGTAGATACACAAAGCTGTTAAACATAAAGAAGGTGCACAACAAAGAACATCCACCATGGGATGCGTTCTAGTAGTGTAATAGGCTGAAAAGGATGACAAGGACATACTATAAGTTCTTGGAGAATAAAATGAAAATTTTAAAAGAACAATAGAAAAGATATAATTCAAGATCAGAAAAAAAGATAAAAAATTAAAAAACTGAAACAATTTATAGTTGGAAAGAATAAAAAATAGGCAGGTGGAATAAAACATGAAAGGGAAGGGGATAGTAATAAAGAATAAAACCCTAAGATGAACATAATTTTAATGGATGAAAAAAATAAGGCTACATGAATTTCAAGCACCAAACTATTAAGATATATTTAGTCCTTCATTCAAGGGAGAAAGTTATAAAAAAACATCCCAAGGAAATATGGATAAAAAAGAAAACTGGGAAATTGAATGTAGCATAATTCCAACCAACTATCCATAAATATTATGAACCAGAAAAATAAAAATAAAAATCTCAATAATAGTGAAAAACTCTAACAACCACCAGCACAACTAAAAATACTAGACTAGGAACTCGCTAAACCCAAACACTAATTAAAAATATAATATTAAAGATAAGAAAAGAAAAGAAGTTGGATACAACATTTTTTTATAAAATGATAATTAGAATAAAAACAATTAAAATATAGTAAAAATCAATAGATGAGCTAGCTGAACTGGAAAAAACCATCAATATGCCTAGTATTTCAGGGAAACCAAAACAGAGAAGGATTTTTATTGGGTAGTTTTTCATACCAAAATGGGTGAGGTGAAGTCATTGATTCTAGAAATTATACTATGAGAATATTCATAAGATTTTGGTGTTGGATTCTACCCGGTATGATGTTAGGATTAAAGGGAATGAAAATCCTTAATTTTAACTTTTCAATTAAATCCCCTTTATAGTAGGTACTTCCTTATACATAACTGTATTATTGTGTGGTGCATACATTTGGAATTATTAAAAATAGTTCCATTTAGTTGTAATGAACTTAATTTTATATCTTTTGAAGAAATCAATGATGTGTAGCAGGGTGAGTATTTAATTTAACAAATCTTATTGTAAAATAATTTTCACTTAGTGTCACAACCTCCATTCATTTTCAATGATATTGGGTAAAGTATGCATATGATTAAATAATAAAAATCAAGTTTCAAATGGGGAATATTGTAACACCCCAAAATATTATGGTATGTCACTTTTTAAATTTAATTTTTTCAACATTATAGGTTTCACACAACACAAAGCATAAATGAACAATGATATACAATTAAATATCATTATTTTAAAATGATCGTTATAAACTAGCCGTTAAATTAGTGGAAATGAATAGTATTAACCAAATGATGATATTTATATATTATATATTTAATTAATTTTTTTACATTTATAAAAATGCTTTTATATGCATAAGATATGAATGAATCCAATTTTACTCATTAACAGACTATTTTTTTTTTCTAAAGGCACTTTTACCACTTTTTAATGGAACACTTGTTTTAAACAAAATTTGGACAATTTTATAAATTATATTGAAAAAAATAAACTTTATTTTAAAAGTGTAATTTCAAATTAGTTTAGGGTGAAATATTGGTATTTTTCTAAAAATATTTATTTTACGATGAAGAGCGAAAAATACCAATTTTTATTAAACTGCCAATTTTGTTATATTAAAAGTATATTTATGATTTGAATTAAACCTCACCTATGAAATTATAAATAAAATCCAATTATCTTATGAATGAAAATATAATATATTTATATCATGGAATAGGTAAATAAATGTTTTAAAAATGATAAATTAAGTATTGATATTTTTTGTGAGATGTAAATGTTTATTTACAATTTAATAATTAATTTCATGATTTTAAAAAAAAATTATTTTCACAAAATAGATTCATAAATTAATTTTTTTTGTCTTATTATTTTAATATAAGTTTTTTATAACTTAATTAAAATTTGAAACTATCATAAAATCAGTTATAATATTAAAATCTATATTTTGAAGTAAATGATGACTTTATTTAAAAATTAAATTTCTCATCTTTAGAAATTAATTTTAATAAAATGGAGTTCATTTTTTAATTATACACATCTAAAAATGGTTAGGGTTATTTTTTGGGTTTTTTCTAAAATAGTTGAATTTTTTATGAATAGTGAAAATACAGTAATTTATGGTATTTAACAAATACCTGAATTATTGAGTCATAGATGATGTATGGATGAGTTAAGAACATAATATAAAACTATAATTCATTATTTTAATATATTTAGTGATAATTATAAAACTATTCATAGTCTTTAGCTAAAATTATAAACAAATGAATAAAATATTCAAAAAAACACCCCTCTCCTCCACTATAAATACCACCCCTCACCACCTCTTCTCATCACAAATCCAATGCTTTAATATTGTAAAATTTATACCAATACCTCTCCCAAAACTCTCCCTCACGTTATGGTATTTATTTTCTCACCAAAATACCTTTTAAAAGTTCCTTAAGGAGGTTCTCAAGGACGGGAATTCAAGGGGTAAAATCCCTTTCATTCTTTTAATTTTATTTCAATTTCTTTTATTTTCTTATCCTTTATTTACCCCTTATATACAAAAATTCATGATAAATCCAGTATATTATATATACTATAATTTTATTATTATAATGGTATATGCACCATTAATTCTTTTCTCTTTCCCTTTTTGTTCACAAAATGAAAACATCATCCGTGAGGTACCAATTTACCCCCTTCGTGGACGACAAGATTTTGTTTCTCAATTTTACTTTCAAGTATAGTCATAAAAACATTTTTATTGTTAAAAAATACATTAATATATTTAAAAAAACTTATTTAATGTTATTGAACCAGTATATATACATAATATTAATTCATAAGACAAAACTAGTGTGTGATAATCGAAAAAACACCAAAATAATTTAAATGATGATCATTAATGTTTTATCTAGTGAATTATCCTCACATCTGAAAAAATGATATATAATACCATTAAATATTCTATAATTTCATTAATGACATATAATTTTAATTCTTGATAATTATTCCCATTTCACATGATCTTTCATACATGTATACAAGTGAAGCAATCATGAAAACCAAAGAAACAAACACTTTTGAACGATGAAATTGAATATTATAATTCATCAAAATACCATAAATAAACTTAATAAAATTATAATAAATAAAATAATTGTTTAATGGCGTCTAAATTAAATTATTAATTAATCTAATTTTGTTATCTAGGGTATTAAGCACAAGTGCAAAACACTTTCGGACATAAGGTATTGGTTTATCTCTGAATCTCCATTTTTCATTTTGGTTACACTTTCTCTCCCATTACCCAAATTTAAATCTTATTTGTTTTTATATAATTCCTCCAAATTATAAGTATATGTTCCAAAATTAGGTATCCATATTGTTTCATCTTTATTTTATGGTGAATTACAGGTTTTATAAAGTTCACTTTTCAATTCTCCCAATATGCAAACCCGATTAAAGGGTATTTTCCAATTTCTTTCCCATTTTCTAGTACACCCCATGAACTGTTTTAAGCCACCAATATTTTTATAAAATCACTCTTTTTATCATTAAAAACTATCTTAGTTCATTTCTATTTTTATGCAAATAATTTATCATTTTTCCACTTTAAAGGACCTTTTATATTCTCCCACAAACCGCACTAAAGAAGGCCATTTATAAAGTTCTTAAAAACTCTTTTACATGTTTTCACTTAATTTGGACATCATTTATTCCTCAAAAATAATTTAATTTTCCTCATTTTATTTTTTAGTATATACATGTTTATAATCTAATTTTATGACAAATACACATGATTTTTTTTCCAAAATAACTCTTCATTCCAAAGTAAAAAAGTGTATTTATCTCAAGAACTCCTCGATGATTTTATTAGGGTATTTTCATATATTTAAAAACCCTCTATTAAATCTTATGACTAATTGGGATTGATCTTTTATGATATTAGATACCATATTTTATAAAATGGTTTGTGATAAGTTTGACTATGGATGTGCTATCTTGATACCATTCACCATATTACTCAGAATGGTTAGTGATTTTGTATGGGGAAAGTTATTTACATTTAGTATGTATATGTTGGTTAAGTTTCACCCTATTTGTATGAATAATTCTTTGGAATTAGTAAGTTATGAGTAGGTCCTTTTATAATCCCTTGATGCATCAGTAGGTCTCATGAGACAAAATAGATATGGACTAGGCTAAGGCCTTACCTATTTATTTTCAGTTGTCTTGGTCAAGGCCACAATGATATGTTTCAGATGTCTAACATTATGCATTCCATCATTATGATATTATTGATTGATAATCCATGCGATTATTATACTATTATAATATCCATGGTTAAGTTTTATTCTCATGTGATTATTTATATGTCGTTATTTTGATCAGTATTTATTCCTACTATATTATGTTCAAGTTTATGTTTTAATGACATGTGTTGTTAGACACTCACCTTGTTTTATTATCTATATTTATGATTGCTTCCACTTTATTGTTTACCATTAATATGTATCTGAGACCACCCATTTCTTATGTTTTATTTTTCCCTAGGATGTAAAGATGTATATTCTGAATGACTTTCATGGATAATCTACGAGTTTATAGATGTTTCCAATAGAGTTTCTATGTTGTTTTCATTTCAAGTTTTCATGTAAACCTTATTTTTGTATCTTGTTTTCCAAAGATACTAAAATATTCTGTCCTTTGAGATGTGAATTCATTTTTTATTATATAATGTAATAAATTAAGGCACTGGCTTCGGGCTACTGAGGTTGGGGTCTTTACAGTTGGTATTAGAGGTAAGTTTATTAGAAACCTTGGAAACTAGATTTAAAAAAATATTGATTAGCGAACATAACCCTAAGATATACTTTGAGGGAAAACCCATAATAACATCCTAGAATTTTGGTAAAGTAGATATTATGTTTATTTTCCTAGCAATGAATATCTATATGGATACTACAAGTGGGAGTGGTTCTAGAATAGATGTACCTAGGGGTAACAACTCTAAAAAGGTACATCGAGACTGACTTAGCGTAACTTTCTACATGACAATGGGCCTTACCGCGCACCTAGTTTGACACTCCCATGGGATATGATTGGGATCATTTTTGTTTTATTTACAAAATATTATGAAGGATTTTAAGGTAAACATGTCCCAAAAGAAACCATGTTTATTATTATGATATTAGCTTTGCATAAGTTTTTCAATTTATGTTAAGTGATTTTGTAGTTTGAAATTAGGAATTGTGATTCATAACCCAATTTAATGTATTCCATTATTTAGAAATAACCCATAGTATGAGGAATGAAAACGATATCAAAAATATATTCCATATAGAGGTTTCCATCTTAAGAAAGATAATGATGTTGGAGTAGGAGTTGCAGTTGGAGCTAAGAAACTTATAACTATACTGGGATATATAACTCAAGTTATAACTAATAACCTTACCTGTATGGAGCATTCTGATAAAAAATGTAGAAGAATAATTTCAGATCACTTTATGTGACAAAAACCTCCATCATTCAATGGGTCTAAAAATCCATTTGTAGCTGAGAAATGGATAAGTTTCTTATAGAAGATATTTCTCGCTTTGGGATGTAATGAAAGGGAGAAGGTTATGATAGCAGTTTATCATCTCTTAGGAGATGCGGATAAATGGTGTTCATTGATTAAAAACACAAAGGAGGTGGAAGAAATTGAAAATATGGAATGAAATGATTTTAATGAAATTTTATTTGAAAAATATTTCCCTTGGAAAAAATGAACTGATATGGATAGACAATTTTTGAGTATGAGAAAAAGAGAGCATGAAAAAATTTCTAAGTATGAATCCAAATTTACGAGGTTATCAAGGCATGCTATGGATTACGTACATAATCCAAAGATCAAGATTTCTAATTTATTTTATGGAGTTAATCCAATTCTAAAAAAAACTATAGTTTCTAAAACATTATCATCATATGAGAATATAGTCTCATGTGATATTAATATAGAGAAATAATAATACAAGTCTTATGAATTTAAAAGAAATCAATAGAATAAGAGAATGATAGAGAAAGATACAGATAAAGGGAAATAGGGAAATAAAGATTTTCCTACATGTGATAATTGTGGGAAGAAAAACCATAGTACTTGCCTGACGGGAATGAGAGTTTTTTACAAGTGTGGAGAGAAAGGTCACCAGGCTCTTGAATGTAAGGAAAAGAAAGAATCTATAAATCTATAATGTTTAAACTGTAAGGAGATGGGGTAATACATAAATGAATTTCCCAAGTGTAAATGAAATATAACTTAGAAAAATAAAAGAGATCAAGGTTAAGATTATTATGTTACTATAGTAAAAGTGTAATAATTAATGTATTTGTATTTTTGGATTCAATAATTATGTTATGATATGTTAGTTATAAGAATAATGAGCTATATAAGTATTGTACTATAGCACTTCTTATTTATGTATTTGGAAGAATGCATGATTTCAATAAGGTTTTTAGGTGATAAAGGTGTTCATATATTTGGTATGTGGGATTAAGATATACATTATTTGGGGAATATTATGTTAAGTTGATTTAGTGACCTTCATTCTAAATTTTTGGTCGTTGAATGTGGACTTAAATTTTTTAGATGGGTTTAAAGATTAACTAATTTTGGAATGGATCAAATGAAAATTTCAAAATTATTTTTTGTTGATATCATATGCTAATGTTATTGGTTTTAGTAAAAATTTTAAGGTTGAAGGAATGACTTAAGGACCATACGATTCATTAAAATTAGTTCATATGTAAAAAATTCATCTTGAACATTCATTTCTATGTGTAGGGGATGAAGTGAAAATATATCGAATCATTACCAAAGGATGAGATGGAAAGTAATCAAGTAATTTTATTTTCTCACGTGTTTATCTGAATATTAAAAAAATCCCTCAAATCTAGGAAAACTATTTTGGAACAAAAATGTTATCCATTTACTTTTATTTATGAGAAATAAATGGTCTTTTAACCAACAAAAAATTTATGATTTTGTGAAGGTATACTTTCTAACGACAATAAATAATGGAATCTGATGTATTCCAAATAGATATAAACCAATGGTTTCTTCAAACCATTTCTATACTGTAAAAAAGGAAACATTTTCCAATGGTTTGTTAAAACCGTTGGAAATGTGTAAATATACTTAAGATATCCCAAAGGTTTGAAAAAACCATTGGGATATATTTAGTTTCTCAATGATATACCAATAATTTTAATAAAATATTGGTAAAGAGAGGCTTTCCCAATAGTTTTTAAAAACAGTAGGGAAAGTTTTCCATTAAATACCCAACACCCCAGATCCCACTCGCCTGATTGAAAACCCTAATCCAGAGCTCCTCCTGAAGTTTTATTGGCTGCGAAACTCCATCTAGCCATAGAACCATCTTCAATAAAACAAATTTTTATTTCTAAACTTCAAATTAGTAAGTGTTACCTTAGTTTTAATGTTCTCCCTATATTTTTTTTTCTATTTTCTATTTTGATTTCGGATAAATTAGAGTTCCTGCTATCTGTGGAGTACCAAACCCTTTGATTTGTTTTCTGTTTTTTGTTCTACACTTCAAACATAGTAAAAGGTTTGTTTAGTGGGGCGATATGGTATTTTTTTGGACTTTATTTTAGTTTAAAATTAGATATGGATTTTGTATTTATAGTTTTTGTTCAAGGAATAATGGGAAGGGTATTGATATTGGGGATGAATTGGAGTTGGTTGGGTAATGGATTGGAACTGTGAACACTCCCACCCCACCCCCTTGGACAGCTCCCACCCCCTGGATAGCCCCCCACCCCCTGGACACCCCCATTGGACAACCCCCACCCCCCTTCACCCCCACCCCCTAGAAACCCCCACCCCTCGGACAACTCCCCCCACCCCCTGGACACCCCCACCCCCACCCTCCCTGGACACCCCTCACACCCCATGGACAACCCCCACCCCCTTAGACAGCTCCCACCTCCACGACCCCTAGACACCCCCACCCCCTAGACACCCTCCACCACTTGGAAAACCCCCCACCCCACCCCCTTAGACAACCCCCCCTGGACACCACCACACCCCATAGACATCACTGCACCTCCTAAGTGCTTGGGCGAATTTTTAAATTGTAATTAACAATGTAGTTGATTTCCCCTTTCCCCAATGACATTTTCTAAGTGACCCATAAAGCATTATAAATTGAATTTTTCATGTTTTGATAAATTGAATTTGTCATGTTTTGATAAATTGAATTTTTCATGTTTTGATAAATTGAATGGGTTGTTTGGAATGAAATGGACAATGTATGATGGTTTTCCTTTCTTAATAAATAAAATCATTTTAAATAAAATTACCCTAAGGGGGGTTGCAGGAGAGGTAGGGGAGCTGTCTAGGTGTGGGGGGGATGCCTAGGTGGGGGGTGGGTTGTCCAGGGGGTAGGGGGGCTGCAGGGGGTAGGGGGCTATAAGGGTGTGGGGGAGGGGGGTATGGGCAACCCAAGGAAGGGTGTGGGCTGTCCAGGGGGGTTAGGGTGGGGTGTTTAGGTGGAGGAGGGGGGGGGGGGTAGTGTGAGGTGTCCAGGAAGGGGGTGGGCGGTCAAGGTGGGGGGGGATGTCTAGGGGGTGGCGGGGGGGGGGGGGGATTTCCTAGTGGGGCGGGGGCGGGGGGGGGGGTGTGGGCTGTCCAGGTGGGGGTGGGGGGGTGTGGGCTGTTCAGGGGGGGTTTTCAGGGGGGGGGGGGTAGAGGGGGTGTGGGCTGTCTAGGGAGGGGGTGTGCTGTCCCAAGGTGGTGGTGGGTGGGATATCCAGGTGGGGGAGGGGGTGTGGGCTCTCAAGGGGGGGGGGGGTGTCCAAGGGGGTGGGGGTGGGATTTCTAGTTAGGGGAGGGGGGGGGGGTGTTCGTTGTCTAGGGAGGAGGGGGGGGGGATGTCTAGGTGTGGTGTATGGGGTGGATGTCCAGGTGGGGTGGGGGGATATCCTGGTGGGGGGGGGGGGGGGGTACAGGGGGGGTGGGGGGTAGGGGGGTTGCAGGGGTGTGTGTGGGGGGGGGGGGGTGGGCTATCTAGGGAGGGGGTGGGTTGTCCCCTTTGATACTCTACAAAAAAATCAGAATCAAACATAACTAATGTATAGTTTCTTTCACACATTAAGACTTTTCTCAAAGTTCCATACCAACACTCACTCTTACCCTTCTAAGAAGAATTGATCACTTCAAATAAATCTCACTCAAGTTCTTATCCACTATCCATATTGATCTCATACAAATTTTACATTTTTAAAACTCCATATCACCTTGTGATATAACAAGGATCATACTCTTATGAGTAGTGTCCCATCGAAAAATGGCTCATAAAATCCGATCCACGTATGATATTTGGTGGTGTGTTTAAAATTGGGTGTGTTATGATTTATATGTATGATATTCATGGTTTACACCAACAGTCTTCTTAGTCATCTATAATAGTCTTGAAATCATGCTACAATTGGATAAATATTGGATTTTACAAACCTAGTTTGGGGATGGACACCCCCACCCCCTTGGACAGCCCCCACCCCCTTAGACAGCCCCCACCCCCTAGACACACCCAACCCCGTGGCAACCCTTCCACCCCCGTGGAAAGACCTGCCACCCCTGTGGATAGCCCTTCCACCCCCATGGACAGCCCTGCCACCACACGTGGACAGCCTGCCCACCCCCCGTGGACAGCCCGCCCACCCCCTGGACACCCCTTACCCCCGTGGACAGCCCCACCACCCCCATGGATAGCCTACCCACCCACCCCGTACCCCCTGGATAGCTTCTCCACCCCTTTTACATCCCCGCCACCCCCGTGGATAGCCTGCCCACCCCCCTGGACACCCCATACCCCCTAGACAGCCCCCACCCTTATGGACAACCCGCCCACCCCCTGGACACCCCGTACCCCCTGGAGATCCCCACCACCCCCTGGATAGCCCACCCACCCCCTGGACACCTCGTACCCCCTAGACAGCCCCCACCCCTGGAAAGCCCCCCTAGACACCCTCGAACCCCCTGGATAGCCCCGCCACCCCCTTGGATAGCACACCCACCCCCTGAACACCCCATACCACCCTGAATAGCCCCACCCCCATGGAAAGCCTGCCCACCCACCTTGGACACCTGCACACCACCCCCCAAACACCCCCAACCCCCCGGACACACCCACCCCCTAGAAAGCCCCCCCCAGACAACCCCAGCCCCACTGGACAACCCCGCCACCCCCGTGGATATCCTGACCACCCCCCATGGACAGCCCGCCCACCCCCTAGACACCCTGTACCCCCTAGACAACCCCACCCACCTCTTGGACACCCCTCTCACCCCTGGACACCTTGTACCCCCTGGACAGCCCCAACCCCTAGAAATCCCGCACCCCCTGGACAACCCCGACACCCTTGACAGCCCCGCCACCCCTGTGGACAACCTTCCCACCCCCTGGACACATCGTACCCCCTAGATAGCCCCCACCCCAATGGACAACACGCCCACCCACTAGACACCCCCCATTCCCCTGGACACCCCCACCCCTAGAAAGCCCCCACCCCCTAGACACCCCGACCCCACTGGATAGCCCCACCACCCCCACGGACAGCCCACCCACCCTTGGGCACCTCGTACCCCCTGGACAACCACACCCACCCCTGGACTCCCTGTACCCTCTAGACAGCCCTTCCCACCCCCTGTATAGCCTTTCCCACCCCCTAGACAGCCCTGCCCACCCCCTGGACCGCCCACCCACCCCTGTGGACAACCCTTCCCCCTGTGGACACCCCGTACCCCCCTGGACAACCCCACCCACCCCCTGGACAACCCCGCCACCCCTGGACAGCCCCACCCCTGTGGATAGCCCGCCCACCCCCATGGATAGCCCTACTACTCCCTTGGACTCCCCGTACCCCCTGGATAGCCCCACCACACCCTGGACACCCCGCACCCCCTAGACACCCCACACCCTTGGGAAATGTATGTGATCACTCAAATAATCTACAAGAATATAAAATTTCTTCGATCTAAAATCTACTCAACTCCTGAATAATTCTCCTCCAAAAGTGTACATAATCTTGTACACTCTTGTATAGTTCTTCAAAGATATTTTTTTTATAAATATAGTATTTTTTTCCTTTATATTATGATTCTCATATAGAGTAGTGTGTCAGTTATGGTATCATATAAAGTGAAAAATTCTCATTTACTTAAATATATTATCGATGAAACTTCAATCTTATTGAATTGTTTTTGATGAAATGACTTATAACAATTTTTTTACAGAATGTATAGAAGTTGGATGTATGAAATCGATTAGATCTCAAAAAAACTTCAAAAAAATTTGGAGACCTTTTTAGATTTTTTCATTTCATAATGCTTCAGATAGTGGTCACATACACTACCCCTGTTAAAATTGTGTTGGAAGAACTTGGTTGAGCCGTGAAGAAGTTAGCTACCACATAAAAAAATATGGTTTTCAAGCAAACTACTCTATGTGGTATCACAATGGGGAGAAAATGACATCTCAAATTGATGATGATCCAAATGAGAGGAATGGATTGAAGAATTTGTTATATGACCGGTTTCCGTTTATTCATCATCATGAAAAAGAAAGGATTCCGACCTAAGAAGATTACAATATGAGCACACATGATGCGTCTAATGAAATTGATGATGTTGTCAGGGTGAAAAAATTGAATGATGCTTCCATGACTCTAGTATGTCGACAATGTGGTAAAATGAAAAAGCTATAATTTTTAATCTGATTGTTTCAAGGGAAAACTATGTATGGGATTTATAATACTGTCATCGATTATATTCTTACCTTCTTAAAGGACTTACTTCCAAATGATACAGATATTCCCTCAAACCACTATATGTCATGGATGTTAGTTGAGAAAATTGGATTTTTAAGAAACAAAATTCATGCTTGCCCAAAAGATTGCAGTTT
This sequence comes from Viscum album, assembly GCA_963277665.1. Lineage (NCBI taxonomy): Eukaryota > Viridiplantae > Streptophyta > Magnoliopsida > Santalales > Viscaceae > Viscum > Viscum album. Next base: position 633,364,875 of record OY728166.1, read on the forward strand.
ATTCTGGGAGGAAAATGCTGAACGAAATGATTGTATAAAATGTGGCACATCCCGCTGGAAGCCAAAAGTTAATGGAACACCATCCTGTGTGCCACAGAAAATAATGTGGCACCTTCCATTAATCCTGAGACTCCAGAATATTTTTATGTCTGATGAAATATCAATAAAAATGTGATGGACTGATATCGAGAGAAAGAAGACTAATGATGAGTTGGTTCACCCTGCAGATGAATTTTCATGGCAGATATTTGATGCTCAATATCCTGATTTTGCAGCTGATGTGCGTAATGTGAGGATGGGTCTTTCATGTGACAGTTTTAATCCGTTTGGGTAGATGCTTACGTCGCACATCACATGGCTGATTTTTATAAATATTTATAATCTTCTCCCATGGTTGTGTATGAAAAAACCTTTCACTTTCATGAGTATACTCATATCTGGCCCTTCTGATCCCGACAATTATATAGACATATACATGAAACCTTTAATAAAATAGTTAAAACTTCTTTGGGATGTGGGTGTGCGCACATACGATGCATGTTTGAAAGACATATTTTAGATGCATACCGCTCTTATGTGGATGATCAATGATTTTCCTGCTTATGCAATGATGTCTGGATGGAGCATGAAAAAAAAACTATCATGTACTGTTTTTATGAAGAATACATGATCTAGAAGAATAAAACATCATTGTAGTTTTAGTTTTATGGGACATTGAAGATTCTTGCGAATGGACCATCCATATAGAAATAATCGTCAAATATTTGACAATACCATGGAGACCAATGATACACCTCAACGCATGTCTGGAACTGATGTTCTTAATGAATTGAAATATTTCAGTTTTTCATTCAGGAAGGGTCAAATGAAATCTGGAGAGAGAAAGAATGTTTCCACTGAAACCTGTTACAATTGGAAGAAGAGAAGTATCTTCTTTGATTTTCCTTATTAGTCAACCAATTTGTTACATCATTTATTAGACGTAATACACATTGAAAAAATATGTGTGAAATGTTGCTTTCAATTCTTCTAAATGTTAAGGGAAAGAAAAAAGATGATTTATGGTCTCGGCATGACATGGTATATTGGGGCATCAGACCAAAATTGCATCCTATGCATATCAGGGAAAATAAATGGAAAGTTCCATGTGCTGCTTATGTGATGAAAACTACAAAAAAAAACAATTTCTGGAAGTACTAGAGACTATTAAAGTTCCTGATAGCTATTCAAGCAACATATCCAAATGGGTCAACAAAAGAGTGTTGAAGCTAAAATCTTTTAAGACTCATGATTATCACATCCTTCTGCCTGAGTTGATTTCAATAGCAATTCTTCATATTTTTTACAATATTTAAGGGTGGATGTTATTCAGTTGTGCCATTTGTTTAGAGATCTTTGTGCTAAGAAGTTTTCCAAGTCTTTCTTGCAAAAAATGTTGACAGATGCCCCATTAAGTTTGTGTGAGTTAGAGAAAATATTTCCTCCATCATTTTTCACATGCATGCTACATCTAACTGTCCATATTCCAAATGAAATACTTCTCGGAGGACCTATTTATTTTTATTGGATGTATCGAACTGAAATAAATATGTACACATTAAATTCTTATGTCCGTAATAGGAATCATTGAGAAGGTTCTATTGTGAACGGTTACTTGGATCAAGAATGTATGGATTTATGCTTTATGTATTTGTCTGATCTTACTATAAGAATGAAAAGACAAATGATAAACAAAGAATAAAAGTATGATCAAATTGAACCTAGTTTTAAATCACTTTCTCAAACATGAGTATTTCCTTGATCATATACATTGACGACATTAAGCCTTGAAGAACGGGAGATGGCACATCACATAGTTTTGTTCAACTGTGATTTGTTCGATGACTACATATTGTATGTAAATTCAATATATATATCTTATATATATATATATATATATTTGTTAATGTATTACTATTCTTATCTACAAGATACATAAATCGATGATAAATAAAAATCACTGTTCTATATCTTTGAGAAGGAGGGAGAATTTTCATAGCAAAGAGTTTTCTACTTGGTTAAAATTGAAGGTAATAATATTAATTTAAAATAATTAAAACAATATTTAATTAAGTTTAATATCGATTTATATTTCAGGAATTGAGTTTTCCTGCTGACTCTGTCTCTAAGGAAATAAGAGATTTGGATTTTGGTCTTAATACCATGGTTTGTGACTGTAAATAAATTGTTATCAATGGGTAAAAATTTAATATCACTGAAAGAGAAAAGAACATGAGAACACAACGTGATGATGTTATGGTTACTACCACAACATACTTTTATGCTAGTGCCTCAGATAGTAGACTGTGATTTGAAAATGTAGGTTATTATGGAGTTGTTGAAAAAATAATAATATTGGATTATTATTCTCAAGGATGAGTCACAATGATGAAATGCCAGTGGTTTAATTCAATGATGAGGTAGGGCACATTTATTAATGATTATGGATTTCAAGTAATTAATATGACTCACACTCTTGCTACCGATGAACCATATGTATTAGAATCAATATAGAAACAAGTTTTTTATGTCAATGACCATCTTCAACCTAAATTAAGTGTCATTATTGAAGTAATTATAAGACATATTTTTGATGATGGTGATGATGGAATTGAAACCATCCCTACTTAAATTTAGAAAAAAAATCCATTTATTACTTTTGATGACTCTGATAGCTCAATTTTCAGAGTTGACTGTGAACCTGGAGTTGTGGTGGGAAATATATAAAATCATCCATTCATGTTCTTAATTATTTTTTTTTACCTCGACTTGGTCTGTTAAGGTTGGTACTATTCAAATTGATTTAATATTGATTACAAATATGTTGTATTCGACTAGACCATTATGTGAATTTTTAATGGTTATTGGGTGCAATTTTATTTGAATTGCATTTTCTAATTTGGAATTGAACTATATTCAAACCTATAAAACCAACATTTCTAACTTGGTGAACATTTAAATGCTTCAACTGTCATTTTTATAAAATTTATAAAACTCTAATACCTCTCTTTGAAATTTTACTTGGCAATGAACATGATAGTTTGTATTATTTTTCAAAATATGTATTGAAACCTACATCATCTACCTGGGCTAAAGAAATTAAAATTTTCCTTAATTTTGACAACTGCTTCACCCCTTATGAATCCGGTAGAATCAATGTTCCATGATTTTAATAGAATGACGACACTTTGTAAATAACCATCTTGCTAAAAATTAAATTTCTTTATTACATCTTGTACGATTTATTAACTTCATTATATATCTGTTCAAGATCACCTAAAATAATGGATAGTTAAATTATCCCTGAATCCCGCTATTCCCTCTCATTTATGTTGTTTTTTGGGTTACACATTAGTTATCCTCTTCTATTTACTTCCATATTTGTTTTCAAATGTAGGAAATGAAACCAATTGAAGAGAGGTGATAGAAACAGATTATGGACCACAATTGTTGCATGACTGAGTTGGGCATTCTACCACTAGTGCCTACAGTGAGTATTTTATTTCAAATATATTTATTTTAATAATATATAATGTCATGTGATTTATTTATTTTTTAACATTTTTTCAGGATCCATCTATTAGGCAACAATTATTTGATGAGCAGCCTAGTAGTGGTCTTAGTACTCAGGGTGTTCGTACGAGGGGTGGTGGTACGAGAGCTAGACGATCTGGTCGATATACCTGATTAGACACTGCCCCTCCCACTAACATAACATCCATCACACATTTTGATCCCGGTGTGCCATTAGGAACACACATGATATTTAGGCCTCCCATGTTTTCACCACCCTTTACATCTGAGCCTCCTCACCCATCTATACCATATCTGATGATGATTCCCACTCCCCATCCAGCATTCATCCATCCATCCCTGTCATCTTCTTTTACTTATATTTCCTTCTCTCCAGGCTTTTATATTCTATCTTCTTCGACTCTTTCTCCACTAGAGTTTATGCCTGCAGAGCATACATTAGGACCCACTCCATTTGTATAGGGAATTCCTTCTATTTCTGTGGATCCAACGACACCCATTGATCAGACTACCGTAGGTATACTTATACAACCCGAATAAATGTTTACACCATTACTTATTTTCATTATAACTTGTATTGATAAAATATTTGTTTTTATTTCATAACAGATACATATATTGATAGGAGGAAGGGGCGGGGGAATATACGCATGCATGCGGTGTGGAACCACCACACGCAGTTGATGGTGGAATACAATGAAGATAGTCAAATGATTGAAAAATCAGGACAACAATGTCAGAGTTTTTTGGAGATGCTTTCCAAATACTTTGACATCATTCCTGTCAGCCCGCTCTCATGGAGACAACTACCAAATGAAGTCAAGGATAAATCCTGAGCAGAGATATGGGTAAAAAAATATATTTTATTTAATTCAATATATTATTTTTTTATTTATATGAATTAATATTTTAGTGTCAGCTACGGTTTAATTTACCCAATGGCGAGGGTGCACGCCAGCATGTTTAAATGATTTAGGCGAGCTTTGGAGAGATTATAAGAACGAGCTATACATTGGCTGGCATGCTAGAGTGGGCCCAGAGTTAGAGGCGGTCCCTGTCATGGATGATTTTTTGTTAGAACAGTACCGACATATGATTACTCAGTGGATGACTAGCCAATTTAAGGTATTAATAAAATTAGAGGTATTTAAATGAAAATTTTCCTGTTTTTCGTTAATAATAATTATTGAATTTTATTTAGGATTCATCTGGAAGAAATAAAAAAATATTTATGCTGAAAAATACCTCCACACATTGGGATATACTACAATTCCAGATCATGAGAGGTAGTAGGTATGACAGTTTATAATGTTTCTTTACGAATTGCAATTTTTATTGCTACCTCTATAATTTATTTGATTGCTAAAGTTGTTATATAATTTTAGTTATGAAATTAATTATTGGTATCTTAGTTTTAATTATGATTTCCTACATTCAATGTCATTGTGGAGGCATAAATTGAATATAGAAGGACATGTACCTTGAGAAAAATAGTTTTTCTCGAGTAGAAGGAAGAAAGATGGAAGTGCGGTTAATAAACCGAATCTACAGCAGATTGTAAGTATTAATTTATAGATTTAAAAATTTAATCTCTATTTTTTAACTTAATAATCTATTTATATTTTTAACAGGCTGATTTAGAGGTCCTTGATGCCCAAAAACATGACAATTTTGGGCCCAAGCGATCACTTACATCAGGTGTTGGAGATGAGAACCCTAGTAGAGTATGCTACCGACCTGGGAAGAGTATAGATCTGACAATGTATTGACCCTACTATGGTATGAGTTGTAGTTCCAATGAGTTCCAGAAGGTTAAGGCACATGCAGAAAAGGCTGAAAAAAGACCATAGATATGAAAGAACATTCTGCTAGGTTAAACACTACATTTATGAAACTGATTGAAGTTTTACGTCCAACACTTCCACCAAAGGCCAACAAAGATTGTGATGAATATATATCATCGATTCATTCTATATATGGTGCACCAGGTGACAGTACTATTGAATGTTGAGATGATGACGAGGAGGAGGTCGAGGTGGAGGAGGAGGAGGGTGAGGAAAAGGCCAAGGTGGAGGAGGAGGGTGAGGAGGAGGGCGAGGCGTAGGAGGAGGGCGAGGCAGAGGAGGAGAGCGATGAGGAGGCCGAGGCTGAGTACGAGTGGGAGGAGGAGGTTGGGAACGATGATGAGGATGATGATTAGGATGAGGTTGAGGATGATGATGATGGTGATGATAGTGATGGTGATGAGGGACAGATTGATCCGTCACATTTTTGACTGATATTACTAAGCTTTGATGCTTATTGATTTGTTGTGCCTGAATATATGTATGATTAGGTAGGTCACATTATCTTTATTTTTTATCTATAAATAAAAAAACATGACTTGATGATTTTATATGAGTGATTCAATCCTCCCCTAGATAGCCCCCACCCCAGTGGACGGCCCGCCCGCCCCCCTGGACACCCCGTACCCCCCTGGACAGCCCTACTACCCCCGTGGAAACCCCGCCCACCCCCTGGACAACCCCTCCCCCCCATGGACAGCCCCCACCCCTGTGGAAAGCCCTCCCACCCCCTGGACACCCCCCCATGGACAACCCCCACCCACGTGGACAACCCCTCCCCCTGTGGATAGTCCCCACCTCCGTGGACAGTCCACCCACCCCCATGGACACCCCCACCTTCGTGGATAGCCCGCCCACCCCCCTGGACACCCCGTACCCCCTGGAAAACCACACCCACCCCCTGGACACCCCGTACCTACTAGACAGCCCCCGCCCACCCCCGGACAGCCCACCCACCCCCGTGGACATCCTCTCCCCTCGTGGACACCCCGTAACCCCTGGATAGCCCCGTACACCACCTGGATAGCCCCACCACCCCTGGATAGCCCCACCCCCATGGAAAGACCTCCCACCCCCAGGGAAATCCCACCCACCCCCTAAGACACCTCGTACCCCCTGGAAAGCCCCACCACCCTCGTGGACAGCCCACCCACCCCCTGGACACCCTGTACCCCCTGGACAGCCTCCCCCACCTCTATGAACATCCATCCCACCCTCTGGAAACCCCGTACCCCTTTGGACAATCCCCACCCCTGTGGACAGCCACACCCATCCCCCCTGGACACCCCTACCCCCTGGATAGCCCCACCACCCTCGTGGATAACCGCCCCACCCCCGGACAACCCCTACCCCCTGAACAGCCCACCCACCCCCGTGGACATCCCGCCCACCCCCATGGACAACCCACCCCCCTGGACACCCCATACCCCCTGGACAACCCCACAACCCTTGTGGACAGCCCAACCACCCCACCAGACACCCGGTACCCCCTGGACAACCCCCAACCCTGTGGAAAACCTGCCCACCCCCGTGGATAGCTTTCCCACCCCCCTGGACACCCGACCTCCCTCTACAGACCCGTGACCCCCGTGGATAGCCCACCCACCCCCATGGACACCCCTCCCCCCATGGATATCCCCCACCCCCGTGGACAGCCCGCCCACCCCCTGGACACCCCTACCCCCATGGATAGCCCGCCCACACCCCTGGACACCTCGTACCCCCTGGACAGCCTTTCCACCCCCGTGGACAACCCGCCCACCCCTGGACACCCCATACCCCCTGGACAGCCCCGCCCACCCCCCTAGACACCGCCTACCCCTGGATAGCCACCACCCCCGTGGAAAGCCCCGCCCACCCCCCACGGACATCCCCGCCACCCCTGTGGATAGCCCCCCACCCCTGGACAGCCCCAACCCCATGGATTATATGGTTTCTAACAACTCAAAGATCCCATTAATCATAGATACCCACTTCGTTGCCTCTTGGGATCCTTGATCACCAATAAAAAAATAGTGGATGGTATTTTAGAAACTCCCATGCATAATAAATGATCCAAGAATAACATGGCTATTCTACTTCCAAAAGAGTTTGAGTAGAGACCAAGACTAGGAAGACAATAGATAGATCACAAGAATGACTACTAGAGATATCCCCTATGGACTTTTTGATTCATTTATAGTGGTAAAATTATAAAGAATTATAAAAAACAAAACCTTTAGTACAATAATCATGTAAGAACCTGATTCTTATTCTTGAGGTACGAGTTTCTTATTTTCCTTTTTCCTTAAGTATTTTTGAGAAAATAAGGAAAATGGGAAATTTTTCCAAAATTTGTGGGTACACGCCGTGTACTTTTCCACACGCCGTGTACTTTGGCCATGTGGGATGAGTACACAGGGCGTGTAGTTCTCTCGGTGATAAAGGGTGTACAAACTGACTACACACCGTGTACTTGGTCTTTACACGCCGTGTAATCAGTCTATAGGTGAACAGTAAGGCAATGGGAGTAGCCACCAGCGGAGTGACAATACATGCCATGTAGTCAAAAATACATGCCGTGTACTCATGTCAACAGATGAACAGTGTGACGGTGAAAAGAAGCTGCTAGAGGAACAGTTAAAAAATGAAAAGTACACGCCGTGTACTTGAGATTACATGTAGTGTAGTTTGTTTTTTTCGCTTAAAATGGTCTGTAGCCTCCTCTTTTGGCAGAGGAGGTAGTGGACGCATTTGAAGCACCGGGAGAGAGGCCGAAGCTCGGAGGATCTTCCGATCGCACACCAGGAATCTGTTTCTTCCACCGTTGATCTTGTTTGAACCGTAAGGGTTATAATTTTCTTCTCCTTGAGCCATTTTTATTAATTATTTCCCAACGGGAAGTTATTTATGTTTTAATGGATAAATTTTTATCCTAGATCTATGCCATTCTTAGTTGTTTCGGGAGGCACCGTTTGTGTATATCGATCAGTGGAGATCGAGGTAGGTGTTCTAGTGTTTAATTCCAACTGTTGAGTGTTTTTGTGTACCATTGTGCTATGTTCCCATGTTTGGGGTGTCTTATGGCTGAGACCTTGATTTATTAAATACCTATAATTGTGTAGGTAATTTATTGAATATGTATAACTGTAGTTTGGGGTCATTTCTTGGATCCAGGGCCACCCCGTGGGTGCGTTCCCCCTGTTTAGCCGTTTGGCCAGGATACCCAAGTTTATGCCATATATATAATAGGTTTTAAGTTTTCTTGAGAGGACTTATATGTATTACTTTCTATGCATTGGGCTCGGCCCGGTTTCTTTCTTAACCTGAGGGTAGTGTTGTGTTTAGCCTATGGGAAGTGTTTGTTAGCTTGAGGGTAACATTTATTATGCCTATGGGAAGTACCTTCCATGCCTGCGGGTAATATATCATATGCCTGTGGGAACTATTCGTTATGCTTGGGGGAAGTCACCTACGAGTTTAGATTATGTTTACCTGAGGGTAAGGATATGCATGTCTGAGGAAAATTTTTATTCTGAATATTCACTATGGTGATTTCACTTGTTGTACTTGAAAAGCTAAAGCACAGGCTTGGAAGTAGTAAATAATTGTTAAAATGGAAGTGGAACTGGTAGAGATAGTTACTTTTGAGTACTACCTAGTTTACTACATTTTATTATTGCACATTGCTGTTGCACATTTTCAATGATAGTTGGGCATGGGCCTTTGGTGGTTTCCTACTAGGATTTATTTCTCACACCCTATTTGGGTCATGTCTTGGGCCCAAACAGATTATATTGCTGTAGGTGTTGATAAGGTAAAGAGTCCCTATACAGGTACTTGATTGTTATAGAGGAGTAGGAGAGCATGAGACCAAGCTTAGGCTTGCGATGCTGCTGAGTTCCTGCTGCACTGTTTTGTTTTCCTTTTATGTACTTGTACTTTGTATTGGATTATTCTATATTGTAGTGTATCATGTTTTGGCTGCTTCTCTAGACTTAGAGGCACAATGAATCATCATATTTATATGACTGTTGTTATCTTTTACTTTTGTACTGTTATCCATTTCAGTTGAGTTTTGTTTACTGCTTCTGATTTTGTATGTTTATATCTATTTCCACTGTGCTTCACTTTGAGAAATGCGGGAATAGATTCCCCACTATCAGACCTAGGCCCTTGCTGCTAGTCGGCAGCCTCTGGCATTTGGGGAAATGCTCTTGAGGTCATGTGACCAACCGGGTTCGGGGCACCCGTTGTGTGGCTTACAGAACTGGGACGTTACAAAGTGGTATCAGAAGAATTTATTTTTTTTGACTTACTGTTTGGAGCCTATAGTCAGGGATAGGATAGAATTGGTAATTGGTAATAAGTTGTGCTCGAGATTAGCTAACCTGCATACAGGGAAAATCCAATCTACCTCGTTTAATTGCAATTTATCTGGTTTTGCAATTTTACAGTGATTTGATTTTCACCGTTGGGTGACGCACTTGTGGTGTGCTATTTATATTTTTATACTGGGTTCTATTTAGTTTCAACCCGATTAGATGAGGGTATGCCATCTCGTGCATCATTTAGGAATATGTTATAATCACATGACATGCATAGTTTCAATTCCATGTAGGTGCATTTGAAATTTAATGTCGTTGTGATAGATGGTGTGCTATGAAATGCATGCTGTTGTGATAGGTAACTTGTTAGAAATAACTACTATTTTATAGGGTATTGTTACATGTTACAGTTGAGTTTTTGGATAGTAAACTTTGGTTCCTAAGAAGTATGGGCTCTCTTGGACCAGAATTTAGCGGATCATGATCTAGCCTTTGTTGTGGTTGTACTATAAAGTGAAAGGTTGGGTGTTAAACTTTGATTCAAGGGGAGTATGGGCCCCCACAGATCAGCATTTGGAATAATGACACCTGAAATTGAATAAAAAAGGGGCTCCAGAGTAGTTTCTGAGGCGTACTATCACGAAATCTAGACAACACGACGTGTGGTCCTATGAAAACATGCCATGTACTCTTCTGTTTGGGGGGAAGTGAATTTTTTTAAGTACACGCCTCCGTGTTCCGAAATTACATGCCGTGTAGTTTCTGACCGTGTTATAGGCCGTGTAAGGCAGAAACATGAGTTGGGAAGCTCTAGAGGGAACATGCTATATACCGATTGTACACACCGTGTCGTGTTGACCCTGTGTCTGCCCGTGTAACTAATAACACAGATAGAGGAAATCTTCTTTTATACATGCTGTGTCAATGACGAACACGCCGTGTCATTTGACGTGGGGATTCAGCCATGTAACTAACAAACACGGGTCAATGTTACCTCTTCTTAAACACGTCGTGTACTTGAGGGACACACCATGTAGTCTTGACCGATGAGAGGCCGTGTGGACTTGGATGTGTGGCTGGGAAAACGGGGTGGTGTACATGCCGTGTGTGGGTGTAACACGCAGTGTAGATTCAGCCAAATATCCGGCCGTGTCACTGACAACACGGGCAGTTAGAATCTAAGCAGTACATGCCATGTCAATCTGGAACATGCCGTGTAGTCTAAGCTATGTACCCAGCCGTGTGTGTGGACAACACGGGTCGGAAAATCTCGTTTAGTATACGCTGTGTAGTTATTATACACTCCGTGTAGTCTTTTTCAAAAGATAGCCATGTGGCTAAGCTATGTATAAGGACTCAGGCTGGGGAATAAAATTCAAGTACACGCCATGTGTGTGGGAAACACGCCGTGTGTTTGGGTTGTTACACGACTGGTTTGGGAAAAGTACACGCCCATGTGGAAGACTTGAGAAAACACGCCGTGTAGTTATTATACACGGTGTGTAGTCTTATTTTGTAAAATTTGAATGTTTTGTTTATCCTATTCCCTTCTTACACTCCTTGTTTTCAGTCCTTGATGATCTTAATTTGAAGCGTGTTTGACCATGTAGAGTCATGCCATCAAGACGACCTCGTGTTGTTCGCCAGGAGAGCGGCAACGATTATACTCCATAGATGGTAGGCCATGGGCTACCGATGGATCCTTCAGCATATCCAGATGCGGCACTAGCCATTATACCAGAAATAGGCGTGGAGGCTTAGTTCTGTGAAGGCTTTATGCAGTTCATGTAGACCTTCTAGGGAGCACTGCTGGCTTCCACATATATGGAAGAGCTAACTCATATATTCGAGAAGTAGAATCCGCCTACGTTTTCAGGGGATGTCGGACCACAGGCTACAGAGTCTTTGCAGGGTTCTATATAGACTATCTTCAAGTATCTAGATATGCCTCCTGAGTGGAGGGTCAAGCTCGCTACTTATATTCTGCGTGATTCCTCCAAGAGATGGTGGGATGTTACCACCGAGACCGAGCATCACCGAGACATGGTGTGGGAAGATTTTCAGGCAGTCTTCTATGCCTTTTTTTTCCAGATACGCTGAGGTCATATCGATCTTGAGAGTTCATGAATCTATAGTAGGGTGCTATGTTAGTGATGGATTATTCTGCCCGCTTCACCGAGTTACAGTGATTCGCACCTGTTCTGGTGGGAGATGAGGCGTTGAGGGATCGACGCTTTGAGGATGGCCTTCGATATGACATTCGAGCACCGTTGAATGTTTTCAGGTTGCCTACAGTGCACACTATTATGAATCAGACACTGATTACAGAGCAGAACCTGTGAGAAGCTAGTGGTGTAGGCCAGGGCAGTTCGACACCAGTTTCTGGTACTATTTCTACCGGTAAGAGGAAGAGATAAATGGATTCCTCTCACAGTGGCAGTTTTAGCCAGAAGATTTCTTCAGGTGTCCAGGTCATGTGATAACAGTGTGGTAGAGAGGGGTACAAAAGACCTCAGTGTCCACGTGACCCAGTGGAGTGCTGAACTTGCGGCAGGATGGGTCATCTAAAGCGTTATTGTAGGGCGTTTCCACCAGTGGCCAGTGAGAGGGGTTCTATGCAGACTCCACGTGTGGGAGCCGGGCCCGCATCTTCTTACCAGTCATGGAATCAGAATACGTTAGGCTGAGGTGGTGGTTGTGGCTGTGGTAGCAAGACACCAGGATCTCAGAGACAGCAGGGCGGGTTAGCTCAGGGTAGCCAGGCTGTGTCACAGGGCCACGACACTGGGCAGACATATGCAGTGAAACAGACCCAACAGGAGCAGGATCCCAGAACTTCTACTGTCAGGGGTACTATTCTAGTTTCTTCTATTCTGTCTTCAGTACTTTTTGATACTAGAACTATGCATATCTTTATATCTGTGCCCATTGTGGAGATCCTTGGGCTCTGTGTTTCTTCATATTCTGATTTTATGATGCTAGACACTCCGTTGGGGATTAGAACGGTAGGTGTACGTTAGTGAAAGGAGTTCCCCCTAGAGGTTGGTGGGTGTCACATTATGTGGGACCCCTACGTCTTAGAGATGATGAGCTATGACTTCATTCTTGGTATGGACTGGTTGGTACACTTTCAAACCTTTTTAGATTTCTATCATCGTAGGGTGAGTTTCATGTCACCAGAGGGTGGAGAGTTTCTATACAAGGGTGAGTGGGATGTACAGGTGAGCCGAGATGGACCCAAGCATCGTGGGTGAGGTGGAGTGACAGCTTAGATTGAGAGTTTGTATCTGGATGACCAGATAACTTGTCTGAAGGATTTCCCTCCAGTGGTTGATCGTTTCAGGGATGTATTCCTGGAAAAATTTTCAGGTCTACCTCTGGATCGAGAGGTGGATTTCTCTATTGATCTTGTGTCAGGAGCATCACTGGTGTCCATTACTCCTTATAGGATGGCTACACCAGAGTTTCAGAAGCTCAAGAGGCAGTTGGAGAAGTTGCAGGCAAAGGGTTTCATCCGACCCAATACTTCTCCTTGGGGTTCGCCTGTCCTATTTTCTAAGAAGGTGGATGGTACCCTCAGACTTTGTGTGGATTATCAGAAGCTGAACCAGTTTACGGTCAAGAACCGATATCCCTTGCTGAGGATTTATGATCTTTTTGATCAACTTCGAGGAGCACAAGTGTTCTCAAAGATTGACTTGAGATCTGGATATCATCAGTTGCACGTTAGACCATCGGACATACCGCTTAAAACTTTTTGGAGAAAATATGGTATATACAAGTACTTGGTTATGCTGTTCGGACTCATGGATGCACCAACATTTTTCATGGCTCTGATGAATCGTGTGTTCCACCCATATCTGGATTCTTTTGTGGTAGTCTTCATGGATGATATCTTGGTGTACTCTCACACTCGACACGACCATGCCACCCATATTGAGATTGTTTTGAGTACACTGAGATAGAATCAGCTATATAATAAGCTCTCAAAGTGCCACTTTTGGATAGACCAGATACACTTCTTGGGTCATATCATCTTAGAGGCAGAAGTTGCGGTAGACCAAGAGAAAGTTAGATCGATATTTTCCTGGGAGCAGCCTAAGAACGTGTTTGAAATATGAAGTTTCTTGGGGATGGATGGTTAGTACATGTGATTTATACACAACTTATCCTGCTTAGCAGTGCCGTTGATGGGTTTGACTATGAAGGGTGTGAAGTTTTTTTGGTCAGAAGCTTGAGAGACAACCTTTCATGAGCTGAAAGGAAGGTTGACATCAGTACCAGTACTGATACTTCCAGAGCAAGGGAAGATCTATATAGTTTACTGTGATCCATCAGGTATTGTTCTAGGAGCAGTGTTGATACAGGGTGATCGAGTAGTTGCATACGCTTCTCGGTAGTTGAGGCCACATGAGAGGAATTACCCAACTCATGTTCTTGAGTTGGCTGCAGTTGTTCATGCCTTACGCTGTTGGAGACATTATCCCTTGGGAGATCATTTTATGGTGTTTACATACCAAAAAAGTCTGAAATATATCTTTACCCAGCATGACTTGAACTTGAGATAGCGAAGGTGGGTTGAATACCTTTAGTCCTTTGACTTCGAGCTTGCCTATACACCTGGTAAGGGTAACACAGTTGCTGATGCATTGAGTAGGAGGACTCAGATACAGGCAGTGTAGGCAACCAGTGGTGAGTGGAAACTTATGGCTTTATTCTCTGAGATGCATTGGGAGGTGCATGATAGTCAGGGGTGAGCCTATCTTTCATCCTTACCTGTGACTTATACCCTCCTGGAAAGAGTGAGGATGATATAGCTATCGGATTCTGAAGGCCTAGTTCTACAAAAGTCAGTGGCAAGTGAGGACCCTCCTCCTGGTTGGACGATAAGCAATGATGAGGTACTGTGCATCCATGGATGAGTGTGGGTTCCAGGGGATATATGTGAGGAGTTGATGTGGGAATTTCATGCTTTAGCTTGGAAAGTGCATCCCGAAGTTACCAAAATGTACTGTGACTTGAGACGTCAGTATTGGTGGCCGGGTATGAAAAGAGATGTAGCTGGTTTGGTTATGAGATGTTACACCAGTTAGCAGGTGAAGGTGGAGCATCAGAGGCCAGTCAGACTGTTACAACAGTTACCCATTCTGGAGTGTAAATGGGATGATGTCGCGATGGATTTTGTGACTGGGTTTCCGATGTCACCTCGAGGTAGTGATGCCGTGTGGGTTTTTGTGGACAGAATTACGAAGGTGGCTCACTTTTTGCTGATTAAGGAGACCTTTGGTGTTGATGAGCTCAGAAATTTTTATAACCAAGAGTTAGTACGTCCGCATGGGGTTCCTCGTTCTATCGTTTTAGATAGGGACACACGCTTTATGTCTCGTTTCTGGCAGAGTTTTTAGAGGGAACCGGGTACATAGTTGCTTCTGAGCACAACTTACCACCTTCAGA
Organism: Viscum album; assembly: GCA_963277665.1. Classification (NCBI taxonomy): domain Eukaryota; kingdom Viridiplantae; phylum Streptophyta; class Magnoliopsida; order Santalales; family Viscaceae; genus Viscum; species Viscum album. The sequence continues at coordinate 633,380,053 of OY728166.1, forward strand.
CCGATGTCCAGTCACAGCGTACTATACAGGTGCTTGAGGACATGCTACGTGCATGCGTCCTGGACTTTGGGGGCTCTTGGGAGAGGCACATACCCCTGGATGAGTTTTCCTACAATAATAGTTTTCAGGAAACTATTGAGATGGCACCTTACGAGGCTTTATATGGTAGGCCATGCTGATCACCCTTGTGCTTGTTAGAGGCAGGTGAGGTAGCTTTACTGGGACCACGTCTTGTGTAGGTGAATTCAGAGCATGTCCAGTTGATTCAGAATCAGATGACTCTTGTACAGTCATGTCAGAAATCTTATGCTAATCGCCACAGACGACCCTTGGAGTTCGTGGCCAGGGATCAGGTTTTCTTGTGTGTTTCACCGAGGTTAGGACACAGGCAAATCAGGAGACAGGGTAAACTTTCACCGAGGTGTGTGGGGCCATTTGAGATTCTATAGAGAGTTGGGCCAATTTCCTATTGGCTACAGTTACCACAGTGGTATCGGGCCATGCACAATGTCTTCCACGTATCTCAGTTGCACCGTTATCACTCAGACCCATCTCACGTTTTTCAGCCCGAGGAGGTTGAACTTCAGGTTTATGCATCCTTTTAGGATCACCTGATTCATATTGTTTATAGGAGCATGAAGGCTCTCCAAGGAAGGTCAGTTACTCTCATACGAGTTCTATGGTAGCATGGCCGATTGCAGGACAAGACCTGGGAACAGGAGATCGACGTACGTGCTCAGTGGCCAGAGTTGTTCACAGATTTATCTTCACCACCCATGGAAAGGAAATTCGGGGATGAATTGATTTAAGGGGAAGTTTATAAGAACCTAGTTCTTATTCTTGAGGTACATGTTTCTTCTTTTCCCTTTTCCTTAAGTATTTTTGAGAAAATAAGGAAAATGGGGAAATTTTCCAAATTTTTTGGGTACACTCCATGTACTTTTCCACACGCCGTGTACTTTGGCTGTGTAGAATGAGTACATAGGGTGTTTAGGCCTATCGGTGATGAAGGGTGTAAAACCTGACTACACACTGTGTACTTGGTCTTTTCATGCCGTGTAATCAGTCGACATGTGAACAGTAAGGCGGTGGGAGTAGCTGCCAGCAGAGTGACAGTACACGCCATGTATTCAGAAATACACGCCGTGTACTCATGTCGACAAATGAACAGTGTGGTGGTGAAAGGTAGACACTGGAGGAATAGTTAAAAAAAATGAAAAGTACATGCCGTGTACTTGAGAGTACATGCCATGTAGTTTTTTTTTCGCTTAAAACTGGATGTAGCCTCATCTTTCGGTAGAGGAGGTAGTGGATGCATTTGAAGCACCGAGAGAGAGGCTGGAGCTTGGAGGAGCTCTCGATCGCACACCGGAAATCTGTTTCTTTCGTCATTGATCTTGTTTAAACCGTTCGGGTAAGACCTTCCTTCTCCTTGAGCCGTTCTTATCAATTCTTTCCCGAGGGGAAGTTATTTACATTTGAATGGATAAATGTTTATCCTGGATCTACACAATTCTTGGTTGTTTCGGGAGGCACTTTTCACATATATCGATCAGTGGAGATTGAGGTAGGTGGTCTGGTGTTTAATTCCAACTATTGAGTGTTTTTGTGTACCATTGTGGTAAACGCCCACGTTTGGGGTGTCGTATGGCTGAGGCCTTGATTAATTAAATACCTAGAATTACGTAGGCAATTTATTTAATATGTGAAATTGCTATTTGGGGCCATTTCTTGGATCCAGGGCCACCCCGTGGGTGCGTTCCCCCTATTTAGCCATTTGGCTAGGATACCCGAGGGTATTCCATATCTATAACACATTTTAAGTTTTTTTGAGATGAACTTATAAATATTGCTTTCTATGCATTGGGATCGACCCAGTTTCTTGCTTAGCCTGAGGGAAGTGTTGTGTTTAGCCTGTGGGTAGTGTTCATTAGCCTGAGGGTAACATTTCTTATGCCTGTGGGAAGTACCTTCCATGCCTGCGGGCAATATCTCATATGCCTGTGGGAACTATTCGTTATGCCTGGGGGTAGTCACCTGCAGGTTTCGATTCTATTTACTTGAGGGTAAGGATATGCATGTTTGATGACAATGTTTACTTTGAATATTCACTGTGGTGATTTCACTTGTTGTACTTTCCAAGATAAAGCACAAGGTTGGAAGTAATAAATAATTGTTAAAATGGAAATGGAACTGGTAGAGATAGTTACTTTTGAGTGCTGCCTAGTTTACTGCATTTTATTATTGCACACTGCTCTTGTACATTTTCAATGACAGTTGGGCACGAGCCTTTGGTGGTTGCCTACTGGGATTTATTTCTCACACCCTGTTTGGGTCATGTCTTGGGCCCAAACAGATTATATTGCTGTAGGTGTTGATAAGGGAAAGAGTCCCTATACAGGTACTTGATTATTGCAGAGGAGTAGGAGAGCATGGGACCGAGCTTAGGCTTGAAATGCTGCTGAGTTCCTGCTGCACTATTTTGTTTTCCTTTGATTTACTTATACTTTGTATTAGATTATTCTAGATTATAGTGTATCCTGTTTTGGATGCTTCCCTAGACTTAGAGACATAATGCATCATCAAATCTATGTGACTGTTGTTATCTTTTACTTCTGTACTGTTATCCATTTCAGTTGGGTTTTGTTTACTGCTTCTGCTTTTATATGTTTATATCTATTTCTGCTGCGATACACTTTGACAAATGAGGGCATAGTTTCCCCACTATCAGACCTAGTCCCTCGCTGCTAGTTAGAAGCCTCTAGAGTTTGGGGAAATGCGCTTGAGGTCATGTGACCAACTGGGTTCGGGGCACCCGTTGTGTGGCTTCTGAAACTGGGACGTTAGAAATCTGATGTTCTAAAACAAGGGACACAAAATCACAAGTCCCATAAAGATACATCATAAATAATTCTTCATAAAACAATTTCAAAATCACATAATAGAGACTTTTTTCTATTTAAAACTCCCCAATGGTTTATAAAAATATCTTTTATGGTTCCATTTCAAAAATAATATAGTATTTTTGTCCCACAATAAAAATATAATCCATTTCCGAATAACCAAATTCCCTTTCATACCATACACTCCAAAAGCATTCATTTTTCCTAAAGAAACACATACTATTGAAATAAACACTATTCCAAAACCATTTTAAAAATACCAATGATCTTAAAATCCATGAAATTCATTCCATTAAAACCATTAAATCCCCCCACCCCCTGGACACCCCCAACCCCCCACCCCTCCTAGACACCACCCCACCACTTGGACACCCCCACCCCTTGGACACCCCCACCCCCATGGATAGCCACCCCCACCCGCTAGACATCACCCCACCCACCTTGGACACCCCCCCAAACCCCTGGACCGCCCACACCCCCCTGGACACCACCCCACCCCCTGGTCACCCCACTAGACACCCTCTCACCATGGAAATCCCCCCAACCCCTGGACACCACCCCACCCCCTGGACACCCCCATGGAAAACACCCCCACCATAGACAACCCCCACCCCTAGAGACCCCAACCCCCTAGACACCCCCAACCCCTGGATGCCCCCACCCCCTAGACACCACCCCACCCTCTGGACACCACCCCACCAACTGGACACCCCCACCCCCCTGGACACCCCCACCACCATGGACAGCCACACCCACCCCCTGGACAACACCCCACCGCCCTTGGACAACCCCCAACCCCTTGGACCACCCCACCACCCCTAGGCACTAACACACCCCCTGGACACCCCCACCCCCCGGACACCCCCACCCACTAGACACCCCCACCCCTTGGAAATCCCCCCACCCCCTGGACACCACCCCACCCCCTGGACACCACCCAACCCCTAGAAACCCCCATGGACAGCCCCCCACCACCCTGGACACCCCCATCCCCCCGGACACCCCCACCCCCTGGACACCCCTACCCCCCTTGGACAACCACCCCAAACCCCTGAACAGCCCCCAACCCCCTGAATTCTGCATTGAATTCTTTATGTATTTAATTAACTTATGAATTATGTGTTAATGGTTTATGGGTATACTTGTTGTATGTGTATACTTACTATAATTACCTTATGAATTATGTGTTAATTCAGTATGTGTGTAGAGGGTAATTAAATACAGAATTGGAGGTATTCAAGTTTATGTATGAATTATGCATTGGATGAATTCTCTATGAATTCATACAGAATTATATATGTATTATGCAGATATACTTGTTAATGGTGTATTGTGTTACTTGTTGTATGAGTATGTATTATGAAGGTATTCTGTTGTGTATGAATTTTGAAGGCCTGGTGGAATTTCTGCAGATGTACAGGGGGAGGCTAGCAAGCCAACTTGCTGTAGGTACAAAAAGGATATGCCAACAGTTTACAACCGTTGGCATATGTGTAAAATTAGAACTTATACCAATGGTTTTATGTAAACAGTTTGTATAATTATATGCCAATGGTTTTTAAAACGTTGGCATAGATAATTTTACTTCATATTTACCAATAGTTTGTGGGAAACTGTTGGTAAAATTCTATACCAATGGTTTTGTAAATCGTTGGTATAGAGATAATTCTTACTATTACCAATAGTTTAAAACCATTGGTAAACATTTATACCAATGGTTTACTGAAACCGTTGGCATATACTGAATTTTTCAGACATATCCCAATAGTTCTCATAGAACCGTTGGGATATGTCTATCCCTACGGCTCAAGACCCAACGGTTTGGACAAATGTTGGTATAGTTTATAACAATGGTTGTCCATCCTTTACCAACGGTTTTAAACCATTAGTAAAGATAAAATTTCCAGTAGTGAATATTTTCTATCACTCTCAATCAAAAATTGATAATTAGATTTCTCTTCCATGTACATGTTATCACTTTCCACTAAAGATTCCATACCCGAAATCATAGTTTTGTGGTGACCTTTACATTTCCCTTTCCCTCTAATTAATAGTATATTTTATTAACCTTATTTCCAATGTAAGTTTCCCACAAAGGAATTTTAAAGTATCAACCTTTGACTTTCGAAGTATAATTTCAAATTGTATGGACACAATTTATTGAAGGAGGTGAGAATGTAACGCCCAAATATTTTATAGTATATCTTTTTTAAATATAATTTCTTCAACAACATAGGTTTCACACAACACCATTCTTAAACAAACAATGATATATAATTAAATATTATTATTTTAAAACGACTATTATAACCCAACGGTTAAATTGGCAGGAATAAATAGTATTAACCAAATTATGAAATTTATATATTTTATATTTAATAAAATGTTTTTAAATTCATCCAAATGATTTTATATGCATAAGATAAGAATTAATCCACTTTTATGTATTAAAAGACTCAATTTTTTCTAAAGGCAATTTTACCGCCTTTTCATGGCGCAGTTTTTTTAAACTAAATTTGGGAACTTTGATAAATTATATTGAAAAAAATTAAATTCATTTTCTAAACTTTTATTTCAAAATTATCTTAAGGTTATTTTTTTTATTTTTATGAAAATATTTATTTTCAAGTAAATAGCGAAAAATAAAGATTTTTATTAAACTATCAATTTAATTATATTAAAATTATATTTATGATTTGAATTAGACCTAAATTAATAAGTTATTAATAAAATTTATGTATCTTAAAAATGAAAATATAATATATTTATATCATATAATAAGTAAATAAATATTTCAAAAATGATAAATTAAGTATTGTTTTTCTGTGACATGTAAATGTATATTTGCAATTTAATGATTTAAAAGTTTTTTGTTCAAAAAATATATTAATAAATTTATATTTTTTTCTTATTATTATAAGATAATTTTATGTGACCTTAATTAATTTTTGAAAGTATCCTAAAATCAGTTATAATATTAAAATCCGTATTTTTCGAGTAAATGATGACTTTATATAAAAATTAAATTTCTCATATTTAGAAAATTATTTTCATAAAATTGAGTTAATTTTTTAATTATACACATAAAAAAATGGTTAGGTTGAATTTTTTTATATTTTTCTAAAAAAATTGATTTTTTTGTGAATAGTGAAATATGACAATTTACGATATTTAACAAATACATGAATTACTGAGTCATGGATGATTTATAGATTATGTAAGCCCATAATATCAGAATAAACTCAATTATTTTAATATATTTAGTGATAATTCTCAAACTATTCATAGTCTTTATACAAAATAATAAAAAACTAAAAAATATATATTCAAAAAACACCCCTCTCCTCCACTATAAATACCACCTCTCACCAATTATTCTCCTCCCACCTACAAAGCCTTTAAGATTTTCCAATTTCCTCCCAATACCTCTACTAAACCTCTCCCCTAAGATCTATTCTTTATTGTCTCACCAAAAAACCATATAAAAATTTCTTAAGGTGGTTCTTAAGGAAATAATTCAAGAGGTAAAATCCCCTTTTTCTTTTAATTTTCTTCAAATTTCATTTATTTTATCATCCATTCCTTAAATACTATATCCAAACCTTCATGATAAGTAAAATATATTATATATATTTTAATGTTATTATGATAATGGTATATCACCATATATTCTTTTCTATTCTTTTTTTTATAAAAATGAAAACATCATCCGTGTGGTGCCGATTTATCATCTTCATGAATGATGAGTTTTTTTTCAATTCCACCTTCAAGTCTAGTCATGAAACCATTTTTATAGTTAAAAAAATTAATATATGTAATATAGATTATTTAATTTTATGGAATCATTATATTTATATAATATTAATTCATAAGACAATAGTAGTGCGTGATAATTGAAAAAAACACCAAAATAAGCTAAACAATTATCATTAATGTTTTATCTAATTAATCATACTCATATCTAGAAAAAATGATATATAATACTATTAAATATTATTTAATTTCATTAATAACATATAATTTCAATTATATATAATCATTTCCATTTTACATGATCTTTCGTACATGTATACAAGTGAATCAATCAAGAAAATCAAGGAAACAAACACTTCAGAATGAAAAAATTGAATCTTATAACTCATAAAAATGACTATAAAAGAACTTAATAAAATTATAATAAATAAAATAAATTTTTAATAGGTTCTTAATTAAATTATTAATTAATCTAATTTTGTTATCCAGGACATTAAGCGCATGTACAAATCACTTTCAGATATATGGTATGGGCTTCTCCGTGAATCGCTATTTTTCATCCAGGTTACACTTTCTCTCCCATTATCCCAATGTAAATTTTATTTATTTTTATATATTCCTAAAAATTATATTTATATGTTCCAAAATCATGTATCCAGACCAGTTCATATTTTTTTGATAGGGAATTATATTTTTTATATGGCTATATTTTCAATTCTCCTAATATGTAAGCCCGATTAAAGGGTACTTTCCAATTTATTACTCATTTTAAAGTACACCCCATAATCTGTTTTAATCTACCGGTATTTTTATAAAATAAATATTTTTATCATGAAAAATATCTTAGTTCATTTCTGGTTTTATTTAAACAATTAAACTATTGTCTTCTTTAAAGACTCTTTTATATTCTATCTCAAAACGCACTGAAGCGGCACATTTCTAAAGATATTAAAAACCATTTTTACTTGTTTTCACTTTAGTTGGACATAATTTATGCCTAAAACATAATTTCATTATTATATATTTTATTTTCAATTATATACATGTTTAAAATATATTTTTATGACAAATACAAATGATTTTTTTTCCAAAAGAACTCTTCCTTCTAAAGTAAAAAAGGTATTTCTCTCAAGAATTACTCAATGATTTTGTTAGGGTATTTTAATCTATTTCAACACCATTTATTAATTACTATGATTAATTGGGATTGATATTTTATGATATCATATACCATATTTTGTTAAATGGTTTATGATCAATTTGATTGTGGATGTGCTATCATGATACCATTCACCATATTACTCAAAATGGTTAGTGATTATGTTTGGGAAAAATTATTTATATTTCATATGTATATGTTGTTTATGTTTCACTTTATTCATATGAGTAATGAATTGAAAATTTTAAGTGATGTGAGAGGCCCTCTATAGACCCTCTATGAATCGGTAAGTCTCATGAGATAAAACATATATGGACTTGGCTAAGGCCTTTTCTATTTATTTTCAGATGTATTTGTCTAGGCCTTGATGTTATGTTTCAGATGTCCAATATTATTCATTCCACAATTATGACATTAGAAATTGATAATACATGTGATTATTTGACTATTATAATATATATGTTTAAGTTTTATTGTCATGTTATTATTTATATCACATTATTTTGATCAACATTTATTTCTTCTATATTATGTTCAAGTTTATGTTTTAATAACATGTGTTGTTATACACTCAACTTGCTTTATTTTTTATATTTATGATAGATTCCACTATATTGTTTTCCCTTACTGGTCATATGATATCACACCTTTATTATGTTTTATTTTTCAGCAGGATACAAAGATGTATATTATAAATGACTTGTAAGGATAATCTAAGAGTTTATGGATGTTTCCAATGGAGTTGCTAAGTAGTTTTTCATTTCAAGTTGTAATGTAAAAATAATATTTGTATCTGGTTTTTTAAATTTACTAAACTATTCTATCATTTGGTATATGAATTCTTTGTTTACTATAACAATGTAATAAAGTAAGGCACCAGCTCTAGGCTACTGGGGTCAGGGTATTTACAAATATAGTTGTAAATTTTCTTGGTGAGTAAATATTTATTACAAGTTCTTCCATAGTGTGTATATTATAGTATAAATTAAGTTATAAATTTAATGGTTCATAATTTTTCTAACTTTATTAATATACATACGGAATAATTTAAAGGAAAAATTGAAATTTGATATCGATTTTGATAGAGAAACCAGTTAAAAACGTGCACTAGTTAAATGAATTTTTTCATCCCTATCAACCAATAAATATATATTTGACATTTCTCATTTTTAATGTGGATATAAAATATTAAATCCACTAAAATTTTATACATACTATGTTGGGTGGTGGTAGATATGATATTTTTTAGAAGGATTCATTAGTAATGGTGCAATTTCTCTACTTTTACATGAAATCCATTTTTAATTAACAAACTAAGATAACTAAATTTATACAACTATAAAAAATCGTAGAAATAATTTATCAAATATATCTCTAATTGATTGGAAAATACTACCCCCCATGTTCATTGTGAAAGACACCCTGCAATAGTGCGACACAAGCTTGGATTGTGTAATAATATTTTTCTATCTTATGGAGAAAATGATAAAAGATCAATAATATAACAAGAACCTAGCCTGAGAATAAGTTGATGACCTATGGATTTATATGGATCACTAATTCCTTCTTGAACCTACTAATACCTAGTCATAAATTCCTTTTAGATGCAAGAGTTTCATATTGGCTTCAATTCTTCCAACATACAGATAAATAATCAAACAACCCTGGTTTATGGTTGTGAGATGAAAGTGTAATAGAACTTGTTTTCCATTTGTTACAAGTGTTTAATTTTTTAGTATTATAACACTATTTTTTAATATAAAATTCAATCACACAATACTGTCAATATAAGTGGTCTCAAAGACCAAACTGGAAGTGTTATAATTCAAACATCATCAAAAGATGTTTTTTAGTAGCATTCAAATTTTCTGTTTTGTATCAGTGCTTTGGAACATAATAATTGTTTAAATAGTCTCAAATACCAATATGGGTGATTTATAAATAATTTTTTTGGATGTATAACATTTATCATATATAACTCATGAATAAAAATTATAGTTCCAAAAATAGGTATTGTGCAAACAAACTTCTATTTCTTAAAATGGTTTTTCAATGTATTATATAATTCCAAAAAAATTATAAATGGTTCATTGGAATCATCAAAATTCAAAAAAAATTAAATGGTTCCTCAAAATGGTTTCTGGATGCATTAAAATTTGATAGAATCGAAAATATTGTTCAGTTCTATTAGCGGTGTTTAAAAAATAGTGAAACATGATTTCTTAGCGGTGTTAAACATTTACATATGGTATCATTACTTTGGAAGATGATGTTAGTATAAGTGGAATGGAATACCAATATGGGTACTTTACAAATAAAAATAGTTTTTGGATGCATAAAAATTCTCATATAGCACTCACACATACAAATTAAAATTCCGAAAATATTTTTTTTGTAAGAATTTACTTTAGTTTCTTAATATGGTTTCACAATGTATTACAATTAAAAATCATGTATAAATAATGTAGAGTCATCAAAATTCAACCCAAAAAAATTAATTTCATCCAATGTCTACACTTCTCCACCTTTCTTCCAATTCTATGGTAGTCTACCTCTAAAGTTGAATTTCCAAATTGGTTTACTGTTCTTACTACTATAGAGAAAAAATTATATAACTTATAGACAAGGATGTTTCTACTAAATAAATTACTTTTAATGGTGATTTTGTGATTGCAATAACAAAATCTAATTTTTCTTGATTTGAAATTCCCTATGTTAAAAAAACTAGATATTAGATACCACATTACCATTAGAGAACTGCCCTTAGAAATGAAATTCATCATAAAATTAAAAATACTAACATTATAACACTACATTTTTTTTTTCAATTGTGTCTAATTTCATCCTCTAGTTTCTAAAAATATTTTGATTTTATCACCCCATTTCTTATTTTGTTTCATTTTAAAATAATAATTTCTTAAAATTATGTCATAACCATTAAGACCACTAACCCGATCCATTGATATATTTACATTTTCAACTATTTTTCTAAATTACTAAAATTAAAGAAGGAAATTTCATAACCCTCATCTATCTCACAAGTAATGATAATCAAATTCATTCCCATTCGTACAGATTATTTATAATGTTTTACTATAAATGAATTTCCATCACCATTTTCATTAATTGAATATCCTTTTAATATTATAATATTTCTATTCATTTTGATCCACCTCCCCAAAATATATCTTTCTGGTAGTGATCTCATATTAAGCCAGTAATATTTTTAAAGATAAAAAAATGATACCCAACCGACTCAAATTTTATAAAAAAAATAAACATGTATCACCCCTTTATTTCTTATATTTTTCAACCCCTTTTTGATCTAAATTTTTGTGATGTATGTTTTTTTGAATTAATATAGTTTAGGTATAAATGTGTCAATAGTTTAAAGGGGGTTCTCCTTGGGTTTTTAAAGATTTGGAGATGGTTCAATATTTTTTTATATAATTTAGACCACAGACTACCTCCATTCTTGAGGTAGGTGTATCTATACAAGTGCTTTTAATTTGTGAATTGCCTTATGTTCTTGTCAATTCCTTTTTTTATTTTTTTAAATTTATTAATTTTACATTGGAATTTATTTATTGGAAAATATACACATTTTTAAGGTGGTTTTCTTTAAAAACAGGCTTGCACACACCAAGTATTTGATTAAATACTTCGAATGGTGGTTTTGGTTTTGAAATGGATTTTCACAGACTTAGAACATTGGATAACCATATGTGTGTTGGGAATAGACATGTAACTCTTTATGTTTGTAATGATAAAAGAGTTTTTATGTCACTTTAGTGTGTGTAATACCAATAGATGTTATATTTTTTGGATCCATATTAGTCTGGATTGGGATTTTTCTTTCATTTCTAGCACATACACCCATAGGTTAGAGCCCAAATTATGTGATTTTTCATTTATGATTGGTTTATCACATGATGAAATATTTCATAGTTATTTTCTCACATGATTATTTTATGGTGTATCTAGAGTTTCTTACCTATTTTTCTTTCATACTTGACATATTTCTAGATTTGGTGAATGTGAAATGATTATATGAAAACCAAAGGAACATTTTTTTAAAATGGTTTTACCTTATGAAAATTCATTATAAACTGGATTTTTTTAATCTAGAACTAATATATTCTTGATATTAGACCTTATGTAGATTATGTGATGGTATCTTACTAGACTTTGTGATCACACCCTAATTTTTCATTTTGGTGGTTATAAATGTTATTTTGTAGGAAATTGGTAAAGGGAATGGAATTGTGTATCATTTTGGTTTCTCTTATTGGTCTTCATCTTCATTGTGGGACGTTTTAGTGGCGACTAATTGTCACACACATACTTTTTTAGTATTGTATTATTTTATCTTTCTGGTTTTTACTACTTTTATTGAATTTTCATGTCTCATGGATATATTCTATTTATTCCACATTGTACCCCAGTGATTTTCCTTATTTAGGTTTATTATGAGACATGTTTCTTCTATTTTATTTTACTTTACCTTGTGGTTGTCCATCTCTAGTGAATTGATTAGTTGGATCAGGATGGTTTGATAAAAATTGGTATTAAAGGAATTACCTAGCCTGAATTGTTGAAACACTACCAAGGTTTTTTTAGTGTCTTGGTATACTAGAGTTAGGACTATCATAATTCAAAAAGTATGTGTGGAAAAGGTTCCTGGACAGATCGATTTTTTAAACAAAATCGAGTTACCATAGATGACTAGGTATTTTTTCAAATATTGAGGCTTGGTGTTTGAGGTCATATGAATGAACTAGATATGGGGTTTATTTAAATATAAATGTTCCTTATTTATTTAGTCTCTTATTCAAAAATCTATAACGAATTAAAATTATTTTTGTTTTAAAATAAAATATATGGATACCTGAAGTTGGTCCTATGGATTGGGATTATTCTCATGATTTATAATGGTTCATCATGTTTTTCTATATAATTACTCTGTGAATATATCTTTTTAATTTGAGAGAGAAAGATAAAATACATATTCTCCAAGAAAATCCCCAGATAGAACCTTCTTTGGTAGAAGTTGTAATCCACACTATTCAGATTCAGGGTTAAATAGGTGTTGATAACCAAAAATGAGCAGCGGATCATGACTCAAAATATATTAAGAAATATCCACCTATATTATATAGTGACAAAGGACCCTGTATTTCTGAATAATGGCTTGAGTGGATTGATTGGATCTTCAACTTCTTGAAAAATCCTACAAAATCTAAGTTGGGTTTTTTCAAGTATGTGCTAGAGGGACTGGGAATAAGGTTGTGGGACTCTATTATGCAAGATAAGTTTTATGAGGATATCATATGAACTTCTTTTAATAAAATATTTAACTAGAAATTTTATCCTAAGACATTGAGATGGGAAAAGATCTGGGAGTTTCTGAACTTAGAGTAAGGGGAGAGTACCATTATAGAGTATTCCTCCCATTTTGCTGAGTTGGTGCATTTGGAACTAGAGATAGTCACCAATGATTACCTAATGGATCATAGGTTTGATTTGGTATTGATATATGATATTATTTTTATGATGATTCTCATGTTTCTTTCAATATTTATAGAGGTAGTTGATAAGAATGGTTTGGAAGTGGCTGGCATATCTAGAAAAAATTGGTTTGGGTAGAGATTTAGTTTCTGTTGTCATTATCCAAGGTGTACCTTATGGCCAAAAAAGGAAGTGTAAAGGTAGAAAATATTCTTTAGGACCATTTTTGGAGGCTTCTCTAAGAAAACAATAGGTTGTTTTCTATTTGTGTGAAAGGACTGGTCAAACCAAGCCTAATTGTTAAGGCTCCCAATAGTTATCATCATTGTGGAAATTTTTTCCATATCAAGAATTTTTATGAAAGTATGTCCCAAGGTAGTAAGGCCAGATCCACTCTCAAAAAGGGTTATCATGTTCATGTTGATTCTTTCAAGGGTGGTGTGTATTATACTTAGGTTAAGTGGGATGTTTAATTAGATAAGAAATAACACGGAGGTGATGATACTCAATATATTTATGTAGTGGAGTATACACCATATGAATCTGAAGTAGGGCCAACTAATATTAGAGGTATGGTGTTTATTTTTTCTTATATGGTCCTATCATTATTTGATACACATGATACTTATTCTTTTATATATTCAAAGTTAGTTTACATGTTGGACTTGTGTTCGGAGATTATGCCATTCTTGGTGAAATTTCCATGCCTTTGGGAAAGTGGTTCGAATAAGGTTTCATATGTTTCGTATATAGAGTGATAATAGCCAACCTTGAGGAAGAGTGGGATATATTGGGGCTTGAACATGATGTCTTTGAACTGATAATGATCATGTATTAGATGATTTTCATTAATTACTAGATCAATTTTTCCTACCTTCGAGTTCAATTTTTATCTAAGGATGAAATTACTCATGTCTTTCAGGGTGAGTGGGATTCTAGGTCTCAAAGAGCAGGTCCTGTTGTTCCTTGTGCTAAGATTATCTCATGTCAGCAGTTAGAAATGTTCTTAGATGCATTTGAACCTTGTTTGATCAGTATACTTCCTGTAGTGGTGTGTGCGTACCTTAAGGTCTTTCCAAAGTTTTTTTATATTTTACTACCATATAGAGATGTGGAGTTTATCATAGAACTACCACATGATCTAATTCCCATTTATATACCATCATATCATTTTTCTTCTTGAGTGGGTGTAACTTGAGGTCCAACTTGAAGACCTCAAGACTAAGAGATTTATTCATCATAGCATGTCACCATGGTATTTTTCTATCCTCTTTTCTATGAAGTCATATGGGAGGCTCACAATTTTTATTGATTTTTGAAAGTTAAATTAGGTGACCATCAAGAACAAATATCTCTTACCCAAGATTAATATTCTCTTCGGCCAACATAGAGGGGATCATTGGTTCTCAAAGATTGAACTCTAGTCAGGGTACCTCCAGTTGAGATTCTGAGAAGTGAATATAACTGAGATAAATTTTAAGAGGTGGTATGAGTATTTTGAGTGTCTAATTTTTCATTCGGTCTCACTAGAATGTTGGATTTGGTGTCCTAGGACTAACTATTTTTACTTTGATTATATGTATATTCAATGTATTTAATATTAATAAAACTTTTTATTACATATTGGTCATTTTTATGAATGACTCGAATGTAATAATTTCCTAGAGTATATGTCACATTGATAAGGTCATAACAGTTACCCACTATAATGATAACCATGATGTTCTATAAAGATATTCTTAAATAATTTTCTATGGTTGGATAACATACTATGAGGGTACACATAGTACATAGAACATCAAGTGAACATACTCGTAAGAAGATGCGGCTTCTTCTCATGAAGTTTTCACTTGATAATCTCCAAGACAAGAGATTTTGAGAATAGACTTGACAGTAGGAATTCTTCAAGTTTTGGTGTCATCAGATATTTCTTTATGTGAGCATGTGTGATGGTCCTTATACTTTATGATTATTATTAATGCATCTAACAACTCAAATACTTAGATGTATTTCATAAACTATGATGATAATAGTTCACAGAGAATTTGGATATGTTGGGTGTGTCCTGAGTGACATGTCATTAATGGGTAAGTTGAGGAAGGATTTGTCCCTTTGATATTTATGGAAGCTGATATCTCAACCCTTTTATTGGAATGGAACCACCACCCTAAATTCCATGGCTATGGTGTAACAGTGTTCTTATTTCAGATAGTTAAAGAAAAAAGTATTGAGCATATAGGTTTGTGACACAGATGTGCAACCATCTTAATGATGTATTGAGAAAAATTGATTATATTACATAGTGAGTATTTGTATGTGTTTTTTGTTTTTGTGACATTAAGTTCTTTCTATTGGGTGACTTGAACCATTGCTAGAAAATAATCTTGGACTTTAGGAAAGCCCACTGAATTCCAATGAGAAATAATCATAAAGGGTCACACACTTAGTGTTTCTGTTGATCTCGATTATATTCTCTTTGAATTTAATGATTGGAATAATTATTATTCTTAAGACTGAGGAATAATTTTATTCAAATTTTATTGATCGCTAATATTCACAAGGTAATAAATAATTATTTTTTTATTAATAAATAATTTATTTGATTATTTATATATATATATAAATTTTTTATTCACTGGATTGTGAATAAAATATTTATTTTATTTATTAAATATTTTAATAAATATTTATTTTCTAGTTTTTGAGTGAAATATTTATTTATGAATAAAATTTTTATTCGATTGTTCAATAAATGGTAGAGGAGTTTAAATGGACCATGTCTGAGTCCGATGGAAAATATTAATGAATAAGACCATTACATAATATTTTTTATTGGGCAAGTTGGAATGTGCAAAAAATGATATTATTATTATGTGGAATGTAATTTATTAAAGGTTTTAAATGTTATTTAATGGATGACATGAAATTAAATAATATTTTAACCTAAACCCCAAGTCTATAAATAGAAGATTATGTCTATTGTGTATTTTATCCAAAATTGAGAAGAGAGAATTATTGTACACAATGAATTCTCTCTCAAATATTCATTCTCTCTCCTTCTCAAGAATGAGAAATATAAGAGAGATTTATTCAAGACCAAAGAATGAGTGATCAATAATGAACAACACATGAAATTTGATTCACCTTGAAAGAACCCAAAGATTGAGTTGTGTTGTTCTAATATCATTAGAGCACATGTGGATCACCGCTAGAGGAATTTTTTCCTTGGATCCTCACAGTGCAACAAAGGCAATCTGAAATGGTTTTTTTGGATGATCAAAATTTATTAGTGAAGAAAGTTCCTAAGTCTAGGTATTTATTTCTTCATATATTAAATAAATTAATTATAAATTTTACATGTAGGATCCTCTCTCATGGTTTTAGGAAATGATTATTAAAAAAATTAATATATCACCCACCATTGTACGCTTCCACTATGCCCAAAGCCAACAAGTTGTATCAGAGCATTCACATTTAAATTTATAAATATTTATTTGATTTTTGATCCATATATAGTCATGGTTGAGTTTTAATTTTATATTATTCATTATTTAATCTGATTTTAATTAAATTTATTTGAAATATTAATCATATTCATTCAATGTTTAATTTTCATAAATATTTAAGAATAGATGAAGAATGGTCATATATTCCATCAGGAAGTGCCAAATATTTGGCCGATAAAACTGGGATACACGATGTATATCTAGAGTAAACACCATACAGCCATGTGCACTGTACCTGATGCACTGAGCGGTTAATTAAACACTGTGTATTTGTTTCACACCACATTTTGACTGGTCCTACCTAGAACATGATAAGTTGATACATGGCATGTATCTAGAATATACACGATGTGTAGTATGGATGAGTAAATACACTGGAGCCTTAGGTGTGTGACTTGGATACATGGAAACTGAGGTACACAACATATTTATGGGTTGTACATGTCGTGCAGTATCCCATTAAACAACATAATTAAAAATTACATTAAACTGACAAATTGCATCAATAAAACCTTATTTTATTGATTGGCACACCAACTTGTGATTTAAAATTTAATAATGGTTTTAAATAATATTAAATGCTCAATTAATTTATTGTAATTAATATGTCATTATTAGTTCTTCCATTTATTTTCCATGAATTCCATAAATGATGGGAATATCTAATTAGAATCGAATGATCATTAAGAAGAAATGAAATTAATTAATTAATTAATTAATTAATTATTTCAAGTGTGTTTATCTAAATAATAAATAAATAATAAATAAATGAATTCTAGATGGTTAGTTTTATTTATTCATTACATATATGACCAATCATGAGCTTGACCAAAACCTATGCGTGTGTTGGAATTTATTTAATTTAATTTATTGCATGAGTTTGAAATTATTTAATATTAAATTAAATGATAATCTATGAGTCATATATCCCTCAATTATTATGTAGGACCTACATGTATAAGGATATTTTTGTAATCCCTTTAAATAATCCTTTGGTTCCCCTCAGATTTTCATGAGTCATATATACATGTAATTAATTGAGTATCCCAAGGTGCGTGGAGGTAGTTTAAGATGGAGAAATGATGATGACAACTTGATGATACACAGATATATAGAAAGAATGCCATCAATCATTCCAAGACTTGAAAATGGAGATATTCCCCTATGTCATAGGTTTATTTAATGTCCTCTTATTAAATCAACTATTAGATAAGATCATGATCAGGTTATTTTATTTTATTTATTTATTTTTGTCTATGCATTATTTATTTTATGTATACAAGACCACAATCACATAAATGAATGAATAAGTATGCAAAGATAAAAATTAAATAAATGAATTATTTTTAAATGTTTTACCCAACACATTTAATTAATTAAATAACATCCACTTAATATTAACAAGACATGTAATGGATAAAACAAGATTAAATTTATGCATATATTAATTAAAATCCCTCAACCCAGTATTAAGTCAGAATAATCCTTCCATTACTTGATTGGAAATGAAACCATAGATCTAAGTGTAGTACATGGCCAAAGTTTGGACACTTAGTTTTATCAAGGAAATATCATGAGAGTTTTGGGTCGACTTAACCAAACTTGTATTGAGTTTAACATCCAAATTCTATTTAATTTGAATTTGGATGAAAGTATTGAGGAAATCCAAGCCATGATTTCTAGATAGGGGAATCCACTAAATGGATCAAGGAGTTATAAGCCTATAATTGGAAATTCTGCCTACCTAAATTAATTTCTTATGGTTTTCATGGAAAAATTATAGATTATTAATAAAAGTAACAGGGATCCTTTCCAATAGAATATCATAGCAACTAGAAATTCCAAGTTAAATAGTGAGGGATATTGGGAATTGATAAAATAGTTGTAGATTTAATAAAATTAATTAATTAATTTATCATTTCCCAAATAATCTAAAATTAATAAAAAGTACTAATAATATGATATTTTAATTGTAGAATAAAATGGAAAACTAATCGTACACACTATCCCTATGATCAATATTGGAGAAATAAAACCACCCAACATGCAGTAACATCTAGGAGTGGTTTAGATTCCTTCGAGATATAATACTCTATGAATGAAAATCTTACATTCTAGAATCCTCAATTCCTTATCTTCCTACTAAAGAGGTGATTGATGAAGAGTTCCTTGTCTTTGAAAAACATTTGATAAAAGAGGTCAATGTTTAATGTTGATGCTTTTATCGATTTCTAGTGAACTAATGATTTCTCATGAAAACATAAATGCATAAAACGCGACAGATATCCTCTATGGTATATACCAGGAGAGACCTATATAGAAACATTTTGAGATTTACAAGGTTATTTTTTAGATAATTCTCGAAGAGGGTTCCCCAATTGGGCCTCACGTAGTTAATATCATTGTCTACATTGAGCGCCTAGATGTTCTAGGTTTTAAACTCCCCGAATAACTAAGCACTGATCTCATTCTGGAATAGGTCCTTAGATCTTATCTATATTTATTGTGATTTTTAATATAAAAAACACTAATAAGTCTCTTTCATATATTCTCACTCTTATTTTCCAAGTTGATAAGGATATAAAGCGCAAAAAGACTTCTATCCATATAGTAAACAAATGGAATGGGAAAGAGAACTGATCTAAGTCCAAATATTCTTTACACCCTTCCAAGAAGAGGAAGATCAAGTAGAATTATAGGGAATGGGATGTTTACTATTTCAAATGTGACAAGAAGGTCCACTGGAATAAAAACTGAACCCTGTCGAAGAAGCAAGGGGAAGTTTCAGTTGCATTTGTTATTGAGTGAAATTTATCTATATATAAAAGTTGGGTATTAGATATAACATGTGGTGATCACATATTTATTAAAATATAGGAACCGAGTAGATTTAGAAAGATTAACTGAGGGCAGGTAGATCTACGATCATCCAATGGATACAAACGTGCTATTGTAGCTATCGGGGAATACCACCTCACATTTCCACCTAGAATGATCATGGTTTTAAAAGGTTATTATTATGCACTTCTAGTTACCAAAAACATTATTTCTATATCCATACTAGATAAAGATGGATTTATTTTCAAATTTGGGAATAAATTTAGATTCTTTTATAAAGATAGATTTTTTATGGTAAGACACATTTAAATAATAGTCTTTATGTGTTGTATTAAACAAACTAAGTAATGGAAATCGATAAAGAAGTTACTTCGCATGAATCATTCCACACCCAAATTTGGAACCAAGGACAGGTTATGTAAATGAAAATTTCTTGAATAAATTACATCAAGATGGATATTTATATTCTTTTAAACTAAAACCACTTGGTGTATGTCACACATGTTTAAAAGTAAAAATGATCAAATCCTCATTTAGTGGGAAAGGTGAAAGGGATAAAGAGCTTCATGAATTAGTTTATAATGATGTGTGCAGACCATTTCTTATTAAGGTAAGGGGTGGGTACTCATGATTCATAACTTTTACTGATTATTTTAGTAGATATGGATATGTCTAGTTAATTAGGTATAAGTTAAACTCTTTTGATAAATTCAAGGAATATAAGAATAAAGTTGAGAACCTTCTTGGTAAAAATATTAAGAAACTCCACTCAGACTATGGTGGATAATATATTAATCAAGACATAATTTATTATTTATGAGAGTACTAGATATTATCTTAACTCACTCCTCCTTATATGCCTCAGTGGAATGGTGTATGAGAAAGGAGGAACTGAACCTTGTTGGACTTGGTGATATTAATGATGAGTCATTCAAGTATTCCATTATACTTTTGGTGATACACATTATAAATAGTAGCATTCATACTAAATCGAGTTCCAACTAAGCAATATGTGGTATATCATACCAATTATATAATGAAGAGAAACACATTATGTCTTAATAAAATGTGTCGGGTTGAGAAGTATTTGTTAAGTCCTCTTTAGGTAACAAGCTTCCACCCCGAGGAAAAAATTGTGTCTTTATAGGATATCTCAAATAAACAATGGGATAATACCTATACAATCCTTTATAAAAAAGGTTGTGGTTAACATATATCCCACATTTTTTGATGAGGATATTATCTCTAAAAGAGATAGTGGGAGCGTGTTATACTTCAATTAATTCCAGGCGCAAGATACACAATATTTTGTACAAGAAAAAATTACACAAAGCCCCATGGAAGAATAAGTTGTTATAGAGATAAAATTAATGCATAGGAGTACTAGAGAAGTTAAAGAACCAGAATGTTATGGTTTTCTAGCCACTGAAAATAGTTAGTCATTATTAGTTGATAATAATGATCCTATAACCTAAAAGGAAGAAGTAAGTGGCATAGATATTTCCAAGTGGAAAGAATCTATAGCAGCCCTAGCCTTTTACACATATAATTACATGATCTTAAGAATAAATAAACATAAAATCACAAGCTAAGGATTATAAAGTCTAGTTTCTTGGAAGACTAGGTATATAATTAAACATCATAAAAGAATATTTTATTTAATCTCTATATTGAGCTCCTAACTTCCATTTTTATAACACATATTCCTAGGATAACCCATGGATAACATGAAAAAATGGATGATATAGAAGCCCAATAAGGTAATAAACATAAGAATAAATCATAGTACATGGGATAGAAGGCATAATATAATGATATAAAGAGGCGTTATGCATGATTAAACATAAAGAATAATAAAATTTAAAACATGGGATCATATAATAATGGAATCATAATAATTTTTAAGAAACATAAGACATGAATTTAGCATGAGTCAAGACTCATTGCACATATAGTATCACAAGTCAAGGCTAACCACCAAGACCGTTGTACATAGGGCATGAGTCAAGGAAAACTACTAAGATCGTTGCACATAACGTCACATGAGACTATAGTTTACCCAATTTATTAGAGAGATATATGGGTGAAACCATAATAAAATGTTCATGAATATGTTTTTCACATAAATAATCATACATAATCAATCTTACATAGACATAAGGGTACCAATGTAATGAAATGGGTATCATAATCAAGTCAGAAAGCATAATTAATGGGTGTATCATAAAAGTGTCCATGAAAGAAAGGAATAAAAATATAAATGGAAATTTATAAGGAAAAATAGGGATATATCAGGGTAAGTTATTTCAAATAGATATTATAACACATAAAAAGAATATTTAAGAAATTTTAGCATTAAAACATTTTAATGCGGTTTTAAAAAAAATACTAAAGATCATTTAAAATAGAAAAGGGAATAACATTTTATCTAAAACCATAATTGAATCAAGAAAGTTTTAATAATAAAAATAGTTATTTTATAAAAAAAATTATGGCTTAAAATAGATGGTAGTGTGCACTTGAAATTGGGTAAGAATTCGGGAAGTTCCCTTAAAACGAGCTTACTTATCAGAGAGAATTGAGAAGGTAACAACTTAAAAATATGTATAACACCAAAATATAATGATGAATGGATATTGATACATGATTTTGGAAAATATACATATAATTTATAATATTTACATAAAAATAAAAGATAACTTCATTTGGGTAAAAATAAAGACAAAGCAACCTGAAGGAATAATGAAGGTTTGAGTAGAATCCCTTACCTTAAGTATAAAGGTGTTATTCACTTGATCTTAATGTCATGGATAATAAAATTATATTAATTAATTAATATGTACATAATATCTTATATATGTAATTTAATTATTATAACCTTATCAAGTTCATTCATGGCCTTTTTGATGGGTTAAGAGGTTCAATTTCATTGTTTGGGAGTGTTTGTTTCCTTTGTTTTCATGATCAGTTTACTTATATACATGTATAGATAATCATGTAAGATGAGGATGGTTGACCATAATTGAAGTTATATTTTATTAGAGAACATATATAATATTTAATGGTTATAAAATTTATTTTCTTATTTTGAGTGAGGACGAATAATTATATAAAACATTAATGATAACTATTTTGGTTAATTGGTGGTTTTTTGATCACAACGAACTCATTTTATTTTATAAGTTAAAATCATTTGTACAAAACAATCCCAAAAAATTACATAGTATATATTACATACATAATAATCTGGTTCAATCATAAAAATGGTTTCATTACCAGAATTGAATATGGTAATAAAAATTGAAAACCTATCATCCTTGAATGTCATAAATTAATACATCTCAAATGGTGTTTCCAATTCTAGTATAAAAGGAGAGAAAAAGAGAGATGATGATGAGTTATTACATTATGAAAAAAAAATCTAGTACATATAAGGTATTTTAGTTATCACACTATTTGGATGAGAATATGTGGTGATAGAAAATAATACATAGGAACTTGAAAAGAAATTGAAAGAAAACAGAAGAGGGTTTTACCTCTAGATTCCTTCCTCTTGAGAGCCTCTTTAAGGGAATTGTTTTTTGGTATTTTTTTAGAAAAAAATCTATTTGAAGTAGGATAGAGTATTAGGGAGATATTTTAGTACAATTTGGATAAGTAACAAGGCTTGAGAGGTTTGAGGTGAAAAAGTGGTGAGGGGTGGTTTTTATAGTGGAGGAGAGGAGAGTTTTCTTTATATTTAATTCATTTGTTTATTATTTTTCTCAAGATAAGAAATTGTGATGATTATTGTGAAAAAATAGTTATATGTTCATGTGAGTTCGAACCAATTTCCATTTACATCATCCATGACTCAAGCATGATGCATAAATTCATTTATTTAGCATATTTCGTAAATTATTGAATTTCACTATTCAAAAAATTCAAGTATTTCAGAAAAATCCCAAAAATTCAGCCTAACCATTTATTTAAATGAAGAATTAAAAAATAAACTCCATTTTATGAAAATAATTTTCTAAATATGATAAATTTAATTTGTAATTAAAATCATAATTTACTTGAAAAATAAAAATTTTAAAATTAAAACTGATTTTTTAAACACTTTGAAGAATTAATTATGGTCTCATAAAATTATATTATAATCACAAGACATCAAAATATTATTTTATGAATACATTTTATAAAAATAATTTTTCATTTAAATTATTAAATTAATCATAAAATTGTAATTAAATATTTATGACTTAAAACTACAACACTCTAATATAATTATATCATATTGTAACTTATAAGATGGATAAATTTTATTTATACATTCATTGGTAATTTAAATTATTTACTTGGATGATTTACTATTCATAAGGGTTATATTACTATTCATAAGGGTAACATTAGTATTCATAAGGGTAAGTTACTATTCACTAAAAATTTAGTTTGTCCAATCAGACTCCAAACATCTTACTTATCGTAACCATGTATATCATATTTTCAAAATTCAAATCACAAAAGTGGAAAAATTATCTTTAGAGGTCACATATTATTTAGTAGTTCATTTAATCATGATGTGGCATTTTTTTGTGATTTTATGTGATTATACTATATGACATAATTATAAAAAGGGAATTTCCATTGATTAAACTTTGGGACATTACATTCTTCCCCCTTATGAAATTTCTCCCTCAAAATTTTATTTTATATTCTAAGATGAGAATAGGTGTGGGTACTTTTCCTTCATTGCTTCCTCCAATTCCTATATTGTCGCTTCGTACTTATGGTTTCACCATAGTACTTTGACTAGGTGAGTAGTCTTTTTACGCAGAACTTTATCTATATGATCCAAGATCTTCAGTAGATGATCCTCATAAGAAAGATCATTTTCCAAATGTACCACCTATGAAGATAGTACATGTGAAGGATCTGGTATGTACTTCCATAAAAGGGATACATGGAAGACATCATGTACTTTAGACATGGTAGGTGGAAGTGCTAGTCGATGGGCCAAAACTCTGACATGATCTGGAACCTCAAAGGGGCCGATGTACCTGGGACTTAACTTTCCTTTCTTCAAAAATATCACGACCTTATTCCATGTAGATATGTGGAGGAATACTATGTCTCTAACTTTAAACTCAAGGTCTCATCGACAATTGTTTTCAGAACTCCTTTTTCAGCTTTGGGCTTCCTTGATATGTTACTAAATGGTTTTCACCTTCTATACCATTTCATCAACCATTTTATGTCCTAGCAGCTTATGTTCGTTGACTTCATCCTAGCACACCATTGTTATACACTTTTCCTATAAACAGATTTATATGGACCCATTTGGATGTTGGAGCAGAAACTATTTTTTTAGGAGAATTAAACCAGTGGAAGTTGTTGGTCCCATCCTACTTTGAAGTCCATAGAACACGATCTCAACATTTCTTCTATTTTCTGGATAGTTAACTCAGACTGGACATCAGTTTAATGATGATAGGATGTTCCGAATTTTAGTTAAGTGCTTAAAGAATTTTGGATACTTTTCCAAAACTTCTAGGTGAATCTCTAATCTCTATCGGGTACAATTGATAGTGGTACTCCATATAGCCTTACCAACTCTTTGATATATATATGTGAAATTTGATCCAATGATAATTCCTCTGAAATTACAATAAAGTGAGTTGTCTTTATAAGATGATCTACAATGACTCATATAACATTTTTTCCTTTGGATGTACTTGGAAGTCTAGTGAAAAAGTCCATGGTGATGTTCTCCCACTTCCATGTTGGTATGGGTAGTGTTGGAATAATCCCCTTATACTTTTTCCTTTCATCTTTCACTTGCTGACATACTGGGCACTTTGATGTATACTCACTAATCTCCTTCTTCATATTGTCCCAACCATAATTCTCTCGAAGATCTAGATACATCTTTGTAATTCCTTGGTGAATAGAGAAGGTTGAGTTATGTGCATCATTCATAATATCCTTATTTATCTCTGGATCGAATGGTACACATAATCATGACCCAAATCTTATGACTCCATCTTTTTCAATATTGAACTAAGAGGATTTCCCAATTCCGATAACTTCAACCCTTTTTCTAAATTTCCACATCATTTATTTGAGCATCCTTTATTTTTTCTGTGATGAATGGTTGAGAAATAATTTGAGAAAGGATTTATGATGTTCCACCCTTGATGATTCCCATGTCTATCCTCTGTAAATCTAAGAAGATTGGATCCTTTTCAATTCTCATCATTGATAAAGATGCAGAATCCTTTCTACTTAGAGCACTTGCCAACTAATTTTCCTTTCTAGGAAGGTAGTGGATTTAGAAGTCATAATCCTTGATGAGATATGACAATATTAACTGAAGAATATTAATCTCTTTATACGTGAATATATATTTGAGAATCTTTTGATCGGTATATATCTCACACTTATCCCCATAGAGATAATGCAGCCAAATTTTCAATGCAAAGATCACACCCGTCAAGTCCAGATCATGGGTGGGATAGTTTTGATCATGGATTTTAAGCTTCCTTGAGGTGTAGGCTATCAATTTATCACTTTTCATCATCACATATCCTAATACCTTCTTTAAATCATCACGGTACACCACAAATATTTCTCCACTTATCGGGAGTGTGAGTACAAGTGTAGTGATAAGCCTCTTTTTGAGCTCCTTAAAGCTTTCATCACATTCTTGAGTCCAAACGAACTTCACTCCCTTTCATGTTAGCTTGGTCATTTGGTTTTAAAATCATGATAATTTCTTCAAAAATCATCGATAATACCCAATGAGTCCCAAAAAGCTGCAGAACTCTATTACAGATGTTGTCCTGTGCCACTCTTCGATTGAATTTGTCTTGGAAGGGTCAATAAATATTCCTTTTATAATGATAACATTCCCCAAGAATGATACTTCCTTCATTCGGAACTCACATTTAATATACTTTTCATAAAGTTTCTCCCTTCATAAAGTCATGAAAACAGTATTTAAATGCTCGTCACGTTCCTCATTTCTCTAGGATTACATCAAAATATCATCGATAAAGGCTACCAAATTTTTTTCGAGGTAATCTCTAAAGACTCTATTCATTAAATCCATGAATATTTCTGGATCATTAGTGAGTCCGAAGGGAATTACTATGAACTTATAGTGTCCATACCTCATTCGAAAGGCAATCTTTGGAATATCTTCATTCCTCACCTTTAATTGGTCATATCCAAAACAAAGGTCTACCATATAGAAATAACTATCCCCACATAGCTAATCAAACAAGTCATCTATCCAAGTCAATGGATACTTATTCTATATCTTGATTTTATTAACCTTATTCTCATCAATGTAGAGGCACATTGATCCATCCTTCTTCATAACAAATAGGACTGGTTCACCCCATGGTGAAACACTCAGGCTTATACAACCATTCTCCAAATTCTCTTATAACCACTTCTTCAACTCTTCTAGATCAGCAATGGACATTATATAAGGTATCTTTGATATAGGTATAGATCTAGAGATATGTTCAATTGATTAATCAACCTATCGATCAGGAGGAAGACCAGAAAATTCCTCAGGGAATACATCAGTGTAATCCCTCATAATAAGAATGCGTTAGAGCATGATTCTCTCCTTTATATCAGTCATTTGAGCAAGATATGATTCCTCATAAGCCAAAAATATCCACACTTGATACAATGATTCTAAAGGAGATTCATCTTCCTCCTTACACTTGTACAAGATTTGAGGATGATTTAGGATGTAAAGAGTGATCTCCCTTTCCTGATGGTTGATGTTGGATTTATATAAAGATAGACAATCCATTCCCAAAATAGCATCGAATTCAACCAGAGAAAGTATGATAATATTTTTTGGGAGGTTTAATCCACTAACATTTACTGGGGAGGAGTTATAAACCTTGGATTCACTAATTTACCCATTAGATGTTCTCATAGATAACTCAACCTCCAAATTTTGAGGTGATATTTTAATAGTTGTACTAAACTTGCAAGATATGAAATAATGAATAGAACTAGAATCAAATAGATTGTTCACTATTATTTAATGAATAACTTGTGTACCTGTCACCAAATAATTGTCCAACTCCACCTCATCAGTAGTGATAGCATAATCCCTTCCTTGTTTCCTTGGAGTTTGTTGTCGATTGCCTCTGATAACCCTTGAATTATGGAAATTTTTTTCTTAATTCCCATGTTACTTGCAGTTGTAACACTGTAATATAGGATGATTTTTGATATAAAACTTCCATTATTCTTCCATGTTAGTGGAATTCCTCATATCCTTCTGAAAATTCTTAGATAGGTGTTCTATTTTTTAATATTTGAATCAATTCTTGGTTCCCTTTAGACAATTCCTAGGATACTTCTTCCCACAATTTTTACACATGGTATGTTCAGTATTCTTTCTATCATGGGATTTATTTTATGATCCACCCATATTAGAATCCATTTTCCTATTTTTTTTCACTGGTCCCATGAGACCATTGAGAGTCTCTAATCTCCATTTTCAACCTTGAGGGAACAAAATACAATCTCCTCATAATTATCAAAGTCTCGAATCGCCAATGCTTTTTGTACACTCGGCTTTAGTTTGCTAGAGAAGCAACCCAGCTTACTTTCAGTGTTCATGAAAAATCAGAATCATATCATTCAATTCTTGTAAAGTTTGATTTATATGCCCTGGTAGAATCTTCTTCCTTCTGCATAATTACGAGGAACTATCTTTTCATATTGATTTAGAGGGTTCATGGAAAATAATTATTGAAAACATTTTCTCCAATTCCTCCCAATCCATGGAATTAATTTTCTTCTAGGACTTCATATTCTTGATCAATTTCCACCAATGATCAGCTTCCCCATAAAAATGATAGACCACCAACATGAAATTATCTTTTTATAAGCACTGGAGGGTAGAGAATATCTTTTCAATGGAGTTAATCCACTATTTCATGAGGAGGGGATCATAAGATCCACTAAACATGGGAGGCCTTTGATGCATGAAGGATTCAATGATAACTTTCTCTCTTCTTGGAGGAGTATGACATTCCATATGATTCAAGTTATTATTAATAACTTGATCATGCTGAGAAAGTACTGTCAGAAAGTTTTGAGCACCCGTTCCCATCAAATTCAGCATATCATTAAGAAAATCTTATAATTCCCTATCACATTTATTATTGGCATGTGTTCTTCTATTTCACTCCATTAGATAAAAAAATAAAGGGTAATTAGGGGGCTTGAATACTTATCTAATAAGCATAAAATGAAACTTTAAAAATAAAAGGATAAATTTTTAAAGAAAATTTATATCCTAACTCATGATTCACTAGGTTTAAATCTAGGTTATCCTTGATCCGTTTCTTAAATAATATTCTTATGGGCTTTTTTTATTCCCTTAATAATGTTTCACAATGAGATTATGAATTAACAAAAGGATATCCCCGAGGAGTGTCAAACCATGTGCATAGTAAGTCCCATCATTGTGTACCAGGTTACCCTGAGTCAGGCTTGGAACACTTTGTCAGAGTTGTTACTCCTAGGTACATTGATGTTAGAACCACATCTACTTTTAGTATCTAGATAGGGATGTATTTTCATGATAAACCACTTACTCTATACTAACCAAAATTTAGGGATGTTTTCTTATACCAAGTCTTATCTATAAGGTTATTAATAAAGTTCTCTATTACTAATCTCCAAAAATAACTAGATCATCCTATGACACCAACTATAATGAACCTATCCTTTTACACATTTCATTACATGATTTTAATCATAAGTAAACATCAAATTTAAATCCAAGGATCATAAAGTCTAGTGTCTTGTAATACTAGGTAAATAATTAAACATCATAAAAGAAACTTTTATTTAATCTTCAGATTGAGCTTCTAATTTCCATTGTGTTCATAAATTTGAATAAGATAACCTAGAGATAACATGAACAATGGGATGATCTAGAATCCCAATAAGGGAATACTCATAAGAATTATGCTTAACCCATAAGTTATAAGGCATAACATAATGATATAAATAGGCATGGTATATGACTAAACAAAATGAATAATAACATTTATAACATGATATCATATAATCATGGAATCATACTAATGTGGAAGCAATGTAAAACATGTATTTAGCATGATTCAAGGATCGTTGCACATAGAGTAGCCTGAGTCAAGGCTGACCACCAAAACCATTGTATTGGAGCACGAGTCAAGGATAACCGCCAAGACCGTTGCACGTAACATCTCATGAGACTAAACTTTACCCAATGAATTAGAGTGATATCTATGCACACCCATCATAACATGTTGATGAATATGTTTTCCACATAAATAATCATACATAATCAATTATACATAAACATAAGGGTACCCAATGAAAGAAATAGGTATCATAATCATGTCATAAAGCATAATAAATGGACGTATCATACAAGTGTCCATGAAAGAAAGGAATCAAATAATACATGGAAATTAATAAGGGAAAATAGTTATATATAATGTTAAGTTATATCAAACTGAAGTGAAACATGTTAAAAGAGTATTTATGAAATTTAAGTATTAAAACATTTTAGTGAGGTTCTAAAGAAAATATTAAAGAGAATGTAAAATAGAAAAGGGAATAATATTTTATATAAAACCATAATTGAAAAAATAAGGTTTTCATAATAAAATTAATGATTTTATAAAAAAATGGTGGCTTAAAATAGATGGTAGAGTGCAGTTGAAATTGGGTAAGAATTCAGGAAGTTCCCCTAAAACGGGTTAGCTTATCGGGAAGAATTGAAAAGGGAACCACTTAAAAATATGTATATTCTTGAAAGAGAATGATGAATGGATCTTGATACATGATTTTGGAACATATAAATAGTATTTAGAAGATGTAAATAAAAATAAAATATAACTTAATTTGGGTAAAAAATAAAGATAGAGAAACCCAAAGGAATAATGGAGGTTTGGGTAGAATCCCTTACCTTAACTATGAAAGATTTCTTCACTTGATCTTAATGTACTGGATAATAAAATTAGATTAATTAATTAATAGTTTTATAACCTATTATATTTTTAATTGATTTATTATAACCTTATCAATTTCATTAATATCCTTTTTGATGGGTTAAGGGTTCAATTTTATGGCATCCCGCCTTTTTATTGCATAAATTTTTATTACATTTTACAAACAAAGGAACTTTAAAGTCTAGTTTCTTGGAAATCAGGAACAGAATATATGAAAAATTAAAACAATATTATAAATACCATTTAAAATAATCTTTAAAAGTTCATCCTATATACAACTACTTCATCTCATAACTTTAATACATACATCAAAGGAAAAGGGTGAGCAAATGGCCCAGTAAGAAAAGCAAGGGAATCAGTTTACTTGTGATATCAATAAGAACATGATGGAAAACATAAAGACATGAGAAATGTAATAAGAGGAATATAATACTGAAAATAACTTGAACCATAACTTGAATATGTGGCTACAACATTTAATTTCTACATTCATGAACATATCACCAAGGTTCATCCCCAAGGTGTCGTAAAAATTACCAAGGTTATTCACCAAGGTATCGTGAAACTTGTCATCTCTAGAGATTGAATTATTTACCCAATGCATTGGATCACTATCAGGGTTCACCCTTAATATTTATCTATTTTCATGTGAGCCAAATATATCATAATCAAAAATTTCATAAATAACACAAAGAGAATAAAAGAAATGGGTTTCATGTCAAAATCGCAACGTTTAAAAAGTGCTTAAAATAAGATCATTATGTCATTTATAACCCATGGAATGGGAGTGAGGGTTATATGTATGTCAATTACAGAATAAAATATATCATTTTTGTGTATTTATGAACACCCATAGAAACAAAATAGGTATGGGTATTCACATAAATAAACAAGAGAATTTCATGAGAGAAAGAGAGAGAAATTTTGAGACGAAATTTCTGCAGCATAACGGCTATATAACATGGTTTTAGAAAATAATAAAAAGAGAGGGGAAAATAGTCACCCATCAATAAATAAATAATTTTTCAGTTGAGGTACAGAATAAAAATAAATAAGATCATGGTGTGGACATTTTAATGACATACCACATGAAAAAGAAACTTGAAAGGAAAGAGAAAATGCGATTTCTTTTATGATAATTCAGCAGCCTAACGACGTCGCATAAAATTCAGAAAAATAAGTGGATGAGAGTGGTAAGGGTACCTCATAATTTGGAAATAAAATGGAAATAAATGAGAACATAGAAGAACATATCCCCACATAATAATAGGGAAACTAGAAGACATAACATAAAGGAAATCATGACTAAAAGAGGAGGGTGAAAGGCTCCCTTTCCTTGAAGAGTGAATTTGAAAGCTCAAATGTTGGAACCTTGGAGTCTTGATGGAACCTTGGGAGGACTAATTGGGAGGTAAAGAGACCAGATATTAGTTTAGGAGGATTTTGGAATGAAAGGAATGAGGTAATGGCTTGGTATTTATAGAAAAAGCGATGTAATATTTAATTAATTTCCAAGGGACACCTCATCAGTGGTATTTGCAAAATCATGGGATTGACCATGGTATTTTCCCATAGTATTTTCCACTTGGGACACCTCATTACATATATTACTATTCAAAATTTGACCAGATTTATTACATCATTAATGATGTCATTAATCACACTGAAACTCAAAACTGTATTTTTACTATTGACTGAAAAACAAAACATTTTATAAAAATATCATAAATTAAACCTAACCTAATATCGATGATCTGAATTCAAAAATGAGCACCATTTTATGAAAATAATTTTCTAAATAGTTTTAATTTAATTTTTAAATAAAATCATTATTTATTTAAAAAAACAACTCTAAATCTATAACTTGTTTTGTAACACCTTAGAAAGTAATCAAGGTCGCATAAAATTATCGTATAACCATAATAAAATAATGAAACAATTTATGATTACAATTTTTGAAAATAAATTTTCATTTTTAATTATTAAATTAATTATAAAATTGAAAATAAAGTATTTATGACCTACAAAAAAAAACTTATACTATGATTGTTTTTTCACTTTTAAGATGTCTAAATTGTATTTATATAATTATGGGTGAAGTTTCTATTTTTTTGGTCGATTTACTATTTATTACTATTCATAAGGGTATGTTACTATTCATACTTTACTATTCACTAAAAATCAAGTTGATCTTATTAGACTCTACATTTATTACTGATCACAACAATAAAAGACCATTTTTTTAAAATCATTTCACATTATTTATTATTTAATGTTTATATGAATATTTTAAAATACCCGTTTTCCAAAATTCCTCAATAATATTCATCCTATATTTATCTAGATATTTGAAAATCACAAATTTTCCCATAATAAGAAATAAAAATTTTATTTATACCAAATGATTACAAAAAAGTATTTAAGGCCTCATTACATATCCCCTTATAACACCAGCATAGGACGTAAGTGTAAGGTGTGCTATGGTGATAAAATCTTGGGGTGGCTCAGACAACATTTCCTGAGTGGTGATTTATATCAGCTTGAACTTCTCCCTTAGGCGATTCTATTCAAGTTTCACTTGTTGAAGCTTAGCTTGGGATTGGTCCAGAGCAAAGCCTAGAGATACTAACTCCTTCCCAAGCTCTGTCAGATAGGATTCGTACGACCCAAGTCTACTGGATGAGACCATCAACTCTTCTTTCTGTATTAATTAACCAAGATCACTTGTATTTAAAAAAAATAATTGTAATGTTAAGAGTTTAGTTTCCAACGGTCATATTTACCAATAGTCATATAACAGTCGAAACCCAATGGTCTCATTTAATTATACTCACTTCATTAATTAAAGGATATAGTTTTGTTGAGTATAAAATAACACACAAATTTAAGAAATAAACATTATTAAAAAGTTTTGGTCGTTACATTCTCCCCCCCTTAAAGAAATTTTGTCCCTAAAATTTTAAGTTGTACCCTAAGAA
This sequence comes from Viscum album, assembly GCA_963277665.1. Classification (NCBI taxonomy): domain Eukaryota; kingdom Viridiplantae; phylum Streptophyta; class Magnoliopsida; order Santalales; family Viscaceae; genus Viscum; species Viscum album. The sequence continues at coordinate 633,413,725 of OY728166.1, forward strand.
GAGAAAAGGTGTGGGAGATTCTGCCTCATAGACTCCTCTGGTTCCCACGCGACTTCTTCACATTTGTGGTTCCTCCACAACACCTTAACAAGGTGGGTATTCTTGTTGCGTAAAACCTTGTCTCTACGATCCAGGATCTCCACCGGATTCTCCTCGTAAGAGAGTTCATGTTCAAGTTTTACCACCTATGGATTTAGTACATGTGAAGGGTTTGGTATGTACTTCCTCTAGAAGGATACATGTAAAACATCATGAACTTGTGCTAGATTTGGAGGGAGTTCAAGCCGATAGGCCACTACTCCTATGAGATCAAGGATTTCATAGGAAACAATATATATAGGAATGGGCTTCCCTTTCTTCCCAAACCTCTTGAATCTCTTCCAAGATGAAATTAAAAGAAATACCTTGTCACAAACATCAAACCCAAGTCCCTTCGATGGTTTTCGGCATAGCTCTTTTGCTGACTTTGAGAAGCCTTATTGTGTTGCTGGATGGCGTGGAATTTTTCTCTCATATCTTGCACAAGATCAGGCCCAAGAAGATTTCTCTCACCAGATTCATCCCAACAAGTAGGAGTTCTACAATCCTTCCCATATAGAGCTTCATAGGGTGACATTTGAATGCTCAAGTGGAAGATATTGTTGTAAGAAAACTCAAATAAAGGGAGATGTTGATCCCATCCACCTTTAAATTCTATTGAGCATGTTCTTAGCACATCCTCGAGTGTTTGAATAGTCCTTTCAGATTGGACATTAGTTTGGGGGTGATAGGCCATACTAAAATTCAATTCAGTGCTCAGATCATGTTGAAGACTTCTCCATAATTTTTATGTGAACCTTGGGCCATGATCAAATATGATAGAAAGTGGAACTCCATGCAGCCTTACAACTTTCTTCACGTAAATCCTGGTAATTTGATCAAGAGATAAGACTTCCTAAATGGAGATAAAATGGGAAGTCTTGGTGAGACGGTCCATAACAACCCATATCACATTGCTTCCTTTAGAAGTTCTTGAAAGACCAGTGACGAAGTCCATAGTGATATTGTGCCACTTCCATGCTTGTATGGGTAGTGGTTGCAATACCCCTTTAGGAAGTTGTCACTCTGCCTTCACTTACTGACATACGAGGCACCTTGAAGTGTATTCATCAATCACTATTTTCATATTATCCCACCAATAATGATCACGAAGGTCCCTATACATTTTTGTGATTCCAGGATGTATATAGAAAGTAGAGCTATGAGCTTCATCCATCAGCTCCTTCTTTATTTCTAGAATAGATGGAACACATAGTCTTGTATGAAATTTCATTACACCTTCTTGATCAATATTGAACACAGGAAACTTCCCATCCTTCACAGCCTCAATCTTCTTCTGTAACAAAGGATATTCTTTGTGATTTTTTTTGATCTTCTCTAGTAATGATAGTTGATAAATCATTTGGGTTAGCCTTGATGATGTCCCTTAACTTATAATTCCAATGTTCAGCTTTACTAGGTCATTGATCAAAGGATCTATTTTAATTCTCATCATGGACAGAACAACTAGGTCTTTCTTGCTTAATGCATCAGCGACCTTGTTTTCTCTTTCAGGATGATAATGAATTGAACAATCATAGTATTTGAGAAGTTCAAACCATCTCCTCTGCCTCTTGTTCAATTACTTTTGAGTGAAAATATACTTCAAACTTTGATGGTCTATGTATATATCACATTTCTCCCCATAAATATAGTGCCTCCTTATCTTCAGAGAAAAAATGACTACAGCCAGCTCCAGATCATGCATAGGATAGTTCCGCTCATGAGTCTTCAACTATAGAGATGCATAAACAATGACTTTTTCATTTTGCATTAGGACTCACCCAAGCCATTTTAGAGATACATCACTAAAAATAACAAATACTTCTCCACTTAAGGGAAGAGTTAACATGGCCTTAGTAACCAATCTCTTCTTCAGCTCTTGGAAACTTTCCTCACACTCTTTTGTCAAGATGAACTTGACCCCTTTTTCAAGTTAACTTGGTTAATGGATTAGAAATTCAGGAAATTTTTTCACAAACCTCCTATAATATCCCACTAATCCAAGGAAACTACAAATCTCAGTTATTTTTGTAGGTTGAGGCCACTCCTCTACAACTTTTGTCTTTTAAGGGTCAACTGTGATTACTTCATTGGTTATAATGTTCCCCAAGAAAGAAAATTTTTGTAACCAGAATTCACATTTTCCGAACTTCCCAAAAATCCTCTCCTTACATTGGGTTTGAAAAATAACCCTTAGATGATCCTCATTCTCCTCGCGAATTTTAGAATATATCAGAATATCATTAATAAAAACTACCACAAAGTTATCAAGTTAGTCCTTAAATAATCTATTCATCAAAACCATAAAAATAAAAGGTGCATTAGTTAGTTTGAAGGGCATAACAACAAACTCATAATGCCCATATATTGATCGGAAGGCAATTTTTGGAATATATTCTTTCTTCACCCTCAATTGATGATAACCAGAATGAAGATCAATCTTAGACAATAATAGAGCCCCACAAAGTTGGTCAAATAAGTCTTCAATTCTTGGAAGAGGGTATTTATTCTTCACCGTGATCCCATTCAGTTCTCTATAATTAATGCATAGCCGCATTGATCCATCCATCTTCTTCACAAAGAGAATAGGTGCTCCCCAAGGAGAGACACTTGGTCAGATAAAACCATTCTCCAAAAGATCTTAGAGTTGTTTATTTAATTCCTCTAGCTCCACATTTTCCATCCTATAGGGGGTCTTTGATATCAGATGAGATCCATGTATTTATTCAATGGAGAACTAAACCTCTCTTTCTGGGGGAGGTTCGAGTAACTCATTAGGAAATACATCAACGTATTCCTGGACAATGGTGACATTTTATATCCTTAAACTTTTATTTCATTCTTCTTCTTCACCGATCAAATCCATAATGAAATATATAGGAGGTTCTTCTAGAAAAATATCTGGTTGAGATATCTCTTCTTGGAAGATAATTAGAGGTTTTCCATTCAAGAATACTAAGATTTCCACACTTCTTTATTTGATCTTAGCATTATAATTTGAGAGCCAGTCCATCCCAAGTATAATGTCTAATTCCAGCATGGGAATGAATACTAGATTTTCGATAATATTGTGCTCACTAAAGTAAATACTAGAGTTTCTAAACACTGATGATGCTTGGATAATCCCACAAGGATTCTTGAATGATAACTCTACTTTTAGAAAATTAGGGGTAGATTCTAAATTCTTTGCAAACATGGAGGAAATAAAGGAATTCATAGAACCAGAATCAAAAAATTACTTGTTAGCTTTGAGAGAACAACAAGAGTACATGCCACCACATTATTTGGCACTTCAACTTTATCCGTAGTGATTGAAAAAGTACGACCTTGTTCCCTTGACCTTTGCTGAGGCTGATGGTGATTCCCCTCTACTGCCCTTAGATTGAGACAGTGATTGAAAAAGTTTCCAAGTTTTCCACACTTATAGAATTGGAAATCAGGTAGGGAATGCACCATCTTCCCCTTGTCGTTAGTGTTGGAAAGTTTTGGTTTCACCTCACTACAACAATTTTGCATGATATGGCCATCTCTTCCACACCTGTAGCACTTCCTACTCCCGAGCAGGCAGTTCCCCAAATTCTTCTTCCCACATTTATTACACATGGGATGTTGTACTTTCTTGAATCCTCTTCCCTGATCAAAGCTCCTCCTTAAGCTTGGATCCATCGATCTCTTATTTTCATTGGATTTATGATACCACCACATCTCACCAACCTCCATTTCGACCTTAATATTACTCCACATTATCTCCTCATAGCTATCATAGTCTCAGTTGGCTAGATTCTTCTGCAAATAAGGTATTAGTCCACCAAAGAATTTATCAACCTTCCCACTAGGATCCATGACAAATCTTGAGTTATAATGGGAAAGTCTAGTGAATTTCATCTTGTAGCTTCCCACATATTCATTCTCCTTCTGCTTCAGCTTTAGAAACTCCTTCTTCATTCTTGTTCTCATTGAACAAGGGAAATACTTTCTGAAGAAGATCCCTATGAACTATTCCCACTCCATAACTTCAACCTCCACTCTTGGCCTTGTGTTTTTAATCAGTTCTCACCACTGATCAACTTATCCCTCTAAGAGACAGATAGCCAGGGTAGCCTTCTCTTTCTCTGAATAGCGGAGCATAGAATAGATCTTCTATATAGAGCTGATCCACTATTCAGTAATCAATGGGTCAGTCAATCCACTGAAGTTTGGTGGTCGTTAACGCATAAAGGATTCAATAGAAAGTTTTTCCCTTCGCGTTGAGATCAATATCTCAGTTTGATTCAAGTTATTTCCCATAACTTGATTCAGTTGGTTCATCATTCTCATGAAGGTTTCCATTCTGAATTCTATCAGAGGGCCATCAACGCATGGTCCATTGTAGTCACCATTTGCAGAGTTCCTCCTAATTCCTTTTATTTTCTAAAAGAATAAAACCTTAGTTATAAGCTTATTTCATTTACAAATATTTTATCTATAAAGGAATTTATATCTTAAAACATAATGCTTAAACAATTAAATTTCTCTATAAATCCTTCATAATGATTCATAAAAAGATTATGATTAACCAAACATATCCCCAGGGAGTGTCAAACTAGGAGTGCAACAAGGCTCATTGTCGAGTACCAGGATACCCAGGGTCAAGCCCAAAACTCCTTGTCGAAGTTTTCGCTCCTAGGTACATCTGTGCCAGAGCCACATCCACTTATTCGTATCCAGATAGGGATTTATTTGTTCGGAAACAACTAATTAATATTTCACAAAAATACCAAGAATTTTTCCTATATTTAAACTTCTCTATAGGGTTCATCCTAAAGTTTTCATACCCTAATTTCAATAAATAACTAAAATATCCTTTGATTCCAACTATGGAATCCTTCCTTTTTATTGCATAACTTTTCATTACATTTTACAAACATAGGACCTTTAAAGTCTAGTGTATTGGAAATCATGAACAAAATACATGAAAACATAAAACACTCTTTTAAATCCCCTTGAAAATGTAAGAGTTGTTGTCCTAGAACCAACTGGTTTTACTTTGATTATATGGATATTTAATGTATTATTACATATTGTTTATTGTTCTGCATGACTATGATGTAATAATGTCCTAGAGTATTTTTTGAATTGATAAAGTCATGGTAGTTCCCCGCTATGATGATAACCTTGAAATGCTATAAAAATATTCTTAAATATAGTTCTACGGTTGGATGACATACTATGATGAGACACATAGCATGCATACCGTCAGGTGTGAGTACTCGTAAGAAGATGAGACTTCCTCTGATGGAGTTCTCACTTGGTAATCTTCAAGATAAGAGATTATGAGGAAAAACCCGCTAGTAGGAATTCCGCATGTCTTAGTTTCATCAGATATTTCTATCTGTGAGCGTGTGTAATGATCCTTAGACTTCAATATTATAATTAATACATGTCACGACTCACGCACTTTGATTTACTAATGAAAACCATCACACAGGAAGTTGGCAGGAAGCAAGGAATGTTGGGTGTGTCACGAGTGGTATGTTATTAATGGATAAGATGAGGAAGGATTTTTCACTTCCATTCATAGAAGTTGATATCTTGGCCCTTTGATTGAAATATAACCATCGCGTGACATTCCATAGCTATGGTCTAATGATGAGTTTATTTTAGGAAGTCAAAGAACGACGTATCAAGCATAAAAGTTGATGACACAATCATGAAACCTACTTGATGAGATATTGTGACAAAGAGATTATATTACAAAGTGAGCGTTCATATGTAGATGTTGTTGTTACAACTTTATGTTCTTTCTCTCGGGTGCCTTGACCCGTTTCTAGACAGTACTCTTGGACTTTAGGCAAGCCCTCCTAATGCCAACGAGAGAGAATCCTAGAGGGTGACACACTAAGTGTTTTTGGCGATCTCATTTAAATTATATTTGAATTTTATTAATGAAATAAATATTATTCTCAAGACTGTGGAATGATTTTATTCAAGTTAAAATGATCGCATAAATTAAATAAAATATATTTATTTATTTTTTTGAACATTGAATAAATATTTATTTACTAGTTTTTAAATAAAATATTTATTTAAGAGGATATATTATTTATTTATTTATTCAGGTGTTCTATAAATGGAAGTGGTGTTCGAGCGGACCAAGGTCGGTCTGGTAGTAAAATAATTATTTACAATACGGTAAATAATTATTTAACTAGTTGGCACAAATTAAAATAACACTACTATTATTTTGTAATGCGGAATTTTATTTCTAATTCTGTTTTGCAAAAGTTGGCGCACCATAAATAATGATGCGGTATTATTATTAAATGCATGGGTTTTCTCTAAGTTCATGAATTTATTTAATTTTTGCTATGAAATTAAATATTGTAACTAAAATTTCATGTATATAAATAGTCAATTATGCCTATTGTTGCATACACCACACCACACGCCTGATGAATTGAGAATTGTTTAGCCAAACAATTTCTTCTATGGAGACTGGCATTCATCATCATATTGATCCCATAATAATCATTGATCATGGTAAAAATCAAAGTTTGGTGACATCCCAACCACTCTTCCACTGTGCTCAGATCCTTAAAGTGGTATGAGAACGGTAACATCATAGTTTATAATTATTTAAATATTTCATTGATAACTTATGCATTTAATAATTTAGTTGTTTCAATTCATGTTAATTATTCTACAAATATGAATCTCGAGATCTATTCCTCCTCTTTAATTTCTCATTCACCTTATAGAAACAATCTTTTCTTTTAATTTTGATTAAAATAAAATAGGGGATCTCATCCATAGGTGACAAAGCTTCCTAGTTGTACAACACCAAAACAAACAGCGTGTATTCGACAATACATGCCTTGTAGTCAAGATTCAATGCATCAGACCGGTCCGCCAAACCAAGCTATGTGTTGGAGTCTTTCTAAGTCTTAAATGACTCTGTGTGTTGACTAGGAACTGGTGGCACACAGTTTCCGAATTACACACCATGTGTCCCAATGAACACGACGTGTAGTCCCTTCGGGTTAGGGTTAGACCATGTACCCCATACACAACTTTCCCGACTAGAGACCGTGTAACGGGGAACCACAAGGCATGTGACCCACTGGACACGCTGTGTACTCTGAATATTTCCGAAGTACACTCACACGCCGTTTCCCCGATCGTGTACTTCATATAGACAGTGAAAAATAGTACAGGTCGTGTAATTAGGACTATACGTTGTGTAATCATCCAAATTATAAAGATTTATTAAAATTTATTATTATATTATACAAACCCTTGATACGTGTACAATCATGCGAGCATAAAGCTCAAACACAACATGTGATAGGTGTTTTATATATATGTGTTTAATTTAACATTTGCATAATGTTCATTTCTACTCATTGGGTAGTTATGAATAGGAATTCACCGGGTTGCCTCTAAGGTGAAATTTGTGTACAAAGATAATTTTAAATGAATTTATTTTTTTAAAATTATGATGGATGAGAATATCAAGGAAATTCAAAAAAGGGTTTAAGATAAAAGGATTGATCAATTAAAGATGATAATTAATTGATTCAAGCATGATTTATTTTAAACAAGAACGATTAAATAATTGATTTATATTTTTATTTATGCGTAAATATCTTTGCATGTATGGATGATCATGAGCTAGACCAAGACCTTTGTATGTAAATATTTTCTTTTAATTTATTTATTTGAATTAAATTTGTTGGTTGTCGAGCCTTCTCCTCATTAATATATAGGACCTCCTTGCCCATGGTTTCTTTTATGTAAAACCCTTTTTTACCCCTCACCTACATGTGAGTTAAAAAAGGCATATGTAATGGATGTAACTCCCAAGATATTGGAGGTGGTTCAAGCTAGAGCCAAGACGAAACCAATCCTTGGAGATATAGAGGTGGACAAGTGGAAGCTGTAAACACAAACCCAAAAGGCTCAAGGTGTTTCTCCCCTATGCCAGGGTTAGTTTATCAACCTATAGATAAACTAACCTCTAGAAAAGCTCATGATCATTCCATTTACTTTATTTTATTTCTGTCAGTTTCATGGTTTATCATTATGAATGTGTTGTCACGATCACATAATTAATGAATTAAACAAACATGCAAGATGGAACTAAAATAAACCTGACTTATGCGTAAATATTATCAATACATGGTTAATCACTTAAGTAAGTTCCACTTAATATAAAAAAGTGTGTGATAATGATAATAAATTCATCCATAAAAGATAAAAATAACTCAAATAAAATATTAAGTCAGAACAAGCCTTTCGTTACTTGATTAAGGGAAAAACTCAATAAAACTATGTGTTTGACCAACCCTTGTTGGGACACTAACTTTTATATAGGAATCCCTTATGAAAGGTTTTAGGTTAACTTAACCATATTACATCAAGAGGAGTATCCATTGCTATACTTGGTGTAATATTGGAGGCAAGAGTTGAGGAAATCCAAAGTCATGATTTTAGGATTGGGGAGTCCACTCAACAGATCAAGGAACTGCAAGCCCGCTTTTGGCGAAGACCTTCCTACCTAAATACCTTCTAAAAGCTTGACCAACCCTTGTTGGGGTTATGTGAAGGGGAATATGGATCCTTGCCACTAGAATGTCATGGAAACTAAACTTTCTGAGTTCAATGGTAAGGGCCATTGGGAATTGATAAAATAGTCAGAGACTTAATAAAATTTATTATTTCTCATAAAATGTAATCAAGAAAGTACTAATGATCTGCTCCTTTAAATTTAGAATAAAAATGACAATCTCTTCAACCACACTATCCCTACGATCAATTATAGATAAAGACAACATCCTCACTGGTAGCAACTTTAGGGAATGGTTTAGATGCCTTCGGGTTATCCTACGCCATGAATGGAAGTCTTACGTACTTAAGTCAACATTACCTGGTCCACATACCAAAGAGACGAGTGATGAGAATTTCCTGGTCTATGAGAAACATATGAATGACATAGTCGACGTTCAATGTTTTATTTTATCATCAATGTCTAGTGAGCTCATGAAGTCTCATTAAAACATGGATTCTTATAGCATGGTCATGCACCTATGTGGTCTTTACTAGGAGAGAGCAAGACATGAAAAGTTTGAGATCTCCAAGGCACTCTTTCAGAGTAATTTTGGATAAGGGCCCCAGGCGGGCCTCATTTAGTCAAGTTCATTAGCTACATTGAGAGCCTTGAGGTATTAGGTTTTAAACTCTCTGAAGAACTAGGCACCGATATCATTCTCGAATTACTCCCTCAGAGCTTCTCTAACTTTGTTGTCATTTTCAATATGAACAACATTGATAAGTCTCTATCTAATCTTCTTATCCTTATTCACCAAGTGGAAAAATATATTAAGTACGAAAATCCATCTGTCCTTATGGTGAATAAGAGGAAAGGGAAGGCAAAGTGCTTTAAGCCCAAAACTTCTTCATGGCCTTCCAAGAAAAAGAAGATCAAAGGGGAGGCATGAGAACATGAGGCTATTTGTTTTGCATGTGGTAAGAAGGGCCACTGGAAGAAGAACTGCACCTAGCCTAAGAAGTAAGGGGAAGCTTTAGGTGCCTTTGTTATTGAATGAAATCTATCTATTTCAACAAATTGGGTATTAGATAAAGCTTGTGGTGCTCACATATGTATCCAAATATAGGAACCAAGTAGATTTAGGAAGATTGATCGAGGAGAGGTAGATCTATGAGTAGCCAACATATCAATACTTGTTGTTGTAGTTGTCGAGGACTACCACCTAACGTTTCCAATTGGGATGATCTTGGTGTTAAAGGGTTGTTTTTATGTGGCTTATGTAACCAAAAACATAATTTATGTATCCAAAATATATATAGATGGATTTGTTTTCATGTTTGTAAATGAATGTTACTTATTTTATAAAGATAGCATTTGTTTTGGTAGGGCACATTTATACAATATTCTTTATGTGTTGGATTACACAAACCAAGTAATGGCAATTGATGACAAAGATACTTCACATGACTCATACCACACCCAACTTTGGCATCACTAGCTAGGACATGTAAACGAGAAATGCTTGAAAAAGTTACATCAAGATGGATATTTAGATTCTTTTGAACTAAAACCACTTGGTGTATTTCATGCATGTTTACAAGGAAAAATGTCCAAAGCCCTATTTGGTGGGAAAGGTGAAGGGGCTAAAGAGCTTCTTGAATTGGTTCATACCAATGTGTGTGGACCATTTCTAGTTGAAGTAAGGGGTGGGTACTCATACTTCATAACTTTTACTCATGATTTTAGTAGATATGGATATATCTACTTAAGGAGGTATAAGTCAGATTCCTTTGATAAATTCAAGGAATACAAGAATGAGGTTGAGAACTAGCTTGGTAAGAAGATTAAGAAACTCCCCTCAAACCAAGGTGGGGAATATCTTAATCAGGACTTCATTGATTACTTATGAGAATTTGGGATTATATCCCAACTCACTCCTCCTAACACACCTCAATGGAATGCTATAAGCGAAAGGAGGAACTGTATCTTGTTGGATATGGTGAGATCAATGATGAGTCATACAAGTCTTCCATTATCCTTTTGGGGGTATGCGTTACAAACAGCGACACACATACTAAACCAAGTACCAACTAAATAGATAAATGGTATTCCATATGAGTTCTAGAGTGGAATAAAATCCATGTTATCGAATTTACATGTGTGGGGTAGCGAAGCATTTGTTAAGGCCTTTTTAGGTGACAAACTCGCACCCCGAGGCACAAAGTGTACCTTGATAAGATATCCCAAGGAAATAAGGGGATATTACCTATACAACCCTCAGAAAAAATATTTATAGTGGAAAGACATGCCATATTATTTTAGGGGGAGAACATCTCCAAAAGAGACAGTGGGAGTAAGATAGACTTCGATGAAGTTGAGGTTCAAGGTACACACGAGTTGGTATAAGAATAGATTCCAAAAAGCCCTGTGGAAGAAGAATCTGTTCCAAAGACACAAGTACTGTGTAGAAGTACAAGATTTGTTAGAGAATCGGAATGGTACAATTTTCTAGTTACCGAGAATGGTGACTCATTATTAGTTTATAATAATGATCCTATAACCTACAGGGAAGCAGTAAGTGGCACAAACGTTTCAAAGTGTCAAGAAGCCATGAATTCTGAAATGAATTCCATGTACCAAAACCAAGTCTGGATTTTGGTAGATCCTTTAGTTGATGTAAAGCCTGCTAGTTGCAAATGGGTATTCAAGAAGAAACTGGACATGGAAGGAAAAGTCATTAAATATAAGTCATGACTAGTTTCAAAAGGGTTTAAACAGTATCATGGAATTGATTACGATGAAACCTTCTCACTAGTTACAATGCTGAAATCCATCATAATTCTACTTGACATTAAGACTTACCATGACTATGAGATTTAGAAAATGGATGTCAAAATAACATTCCTTAATGGGATCCTTTAGGAAGATGTCTACATGACACAACCTGAAGGGTTTGTGACTCAAAAGGATGCCAATAAGATATGCAAGTTGTAGAAATCCATTTATGGATTAAAGCAAGCATCCAGATCATAGAACATTCGTTTTGATGAATCCATAAAATAATTTGGTTTTACCAAGAATGAATGTGATCCCTGTGTCTACAAACAGTTTTGTGGGAGTACAATCGTTTTTTTAATAGTATATGTTGATTACATAATACTTATTGGAAATGAGATACCGATCATATAGTCTATTAAGGAATGGTTGAATCAATGCTTCTCCAGGAAAGACTTGGTAGAGGCAGTGTATATTCCTAGGATCAAGATCCATCATGAAAGATCCAAGAGATTATTGGGCCTATGTCAAAGTACATACATTGATAAGATACTGAAGAGATTCACTATGGAATAATCCAGGAGGGGATTGTTGGTATCGTCACATGGAATTTATAATTCCAAGAAAATGTGTCCTCAGATACATGAGGAAGAAAAGATAATGGAAAAGACTCTATACACATCATTGATTGGATCTGTCATGTATTCTATGCAATGTACTAGGCTGGATGTCGCCTACGCATTAAGTGCGGTAGGCAGATATCAAGATGACCGAGGTGACCGCCATTGGATGGTAGTCAAGACTATCTTAAAGTATCTAAGTCATACTAAAGATATGTTCTTGGTTTATAAAGGATATGAGGAATTAGTCATCATAGGATATGCAGATGCTAGTTTCCAGACTAATCAAGACGACATGAAGTCACAAACAGGATACATCTTCACTTTGAATAGAGGTGAAGTGAGCTGGAAGAGCTCAACGCAGAGTGTGGTCGTAGATTCTACAGCAGAGTCCAAGTATATCGCAACTTCTAAGGTAGCTAAATAATTTGTTTGGATGCAAAGCTTCGTCCAAGAGGTAGATGTGATACCTAGTAGTAAAGATCTCATCACACTATACTGTGATAATACTGCAGCATTGGCTCTCTCAAAAGAGCCAAGGTCACATCAGCAAACGAAGCACATACTTCATAAGTATCATCTCTTGAGGGATTTTCTCATAGAGGTGAAGTTGCAGTGAGTAGCATTTCCATAGAAGACAATGTGGTGGACCACTTGACTAAAGCCTTGACTCACCAGAAACATGATCGTCATGTGAGGTCTAGAGTACTAAATGTTGTAGGAAATTTTCTCTAGTCCATGTGGGAGTTTTTAAGAGTTGGTGTCCTAGAACCAACTGGTTTTACTTTGATTACATGAATATTTAATGTATTATTACATATTTTTCATTGTTCTTCATGACTATGATTTAATAATGTCATAGTGTCTTTGTTGCATTAATAAGGTCATGGAAAATCTGTACTATGATGAGAAACTTTAAATGCTATAAAAATATTCTTAAATATAGTTCTGCAGTTGGATGACATACTATGATGGGACACATAGCTTGCAGATCTTAAGGTGCGATTACTTGTAAGCAGATGAGTCTTCTCTCATGAAGTTCGCACTTGGTAATCTCCAAGATAGGAGATTATGAGAACAGACTAGCTAATAGAAATTTTTCATGTTTTAGTGTCATCATATATTTCTATCTGCGAGCATGTGTAATGATCCTTATAATTTAAGATTACCATTGATATATGTCATGACTCACACACTTTGATTTATTGACTAAAACCGTCATGTAGGTAGTTGGTGGGAAGATGGCTACATTGGGTGCGCCACGAGTGGCATGTTAATAATGGATAAGTTGAGGAAGGATTTTTGCTTCCATTTATGGAAGTTGATATCTCGGCCCTTTGATTAAAGTAGAATCATCACGCAAAATTCCATGGCCATGATGTAACGATGAGTTTATTTCAGGTAGTCAAAGAAAGACGTATCAAGCATAATAGTTGACAACACAATCATGAAATCTGCTTGATGAGATATTACGACAAAAGATTATATTACTCAGTGAGCATTCTTATGTGGATGTCATTGTTGTGACTTTACATTCTTTCTCTTAGGTTCCTAGACCTGTTGCTAGACATTACTCTTGGACTATAGGAAATCCCACCTAATGCCAATGAGATAGAATCCGAGAGGGTCACACATTAAGTGTTTTTGGTGGTCACAGTTAAATTCTATTTTAATTTAATTAATAAAATAAATATTATTCTCAAGACTGTGGAATAATTTTATTCAAGATAAAATGATCACATAAATTAAATAAAATATATTTATTTATTTTATTGAACATTTAATAAATATTTATTTACTAGTTTGTAAATAAAATATTTATTTTAGAGAATAAATTATTTATTTATTTATTCGAGTGTTTAATAAATGGAAGTGGAGTTTGAGTGGACCAAGGTCGGTCTATTTGTAAAATAATTATTTGTAAGATGGTAAATAATTATTTAACTAGTTTCCACAAATTAAAATAATGCTACTATTATTTTGTGACGCAAAATTTTATTTATATTTCTGTTTTGGTCAAGTTGGCACACTATAAATAATGACACGGTATTTTTATTAAATGCATGGGTTTTCTCTATGTTCATGAATGCATTTAATTTTTTATATACAATTCAATATTTTAACTAAAATTCCATATATATAAATAGTCAAGTACACCTATTGTTCCATACACCACACCACATGCCTGTTGAATTGAGAATTGTTGAGACAAACAATTTCTCTCTCAAATCCTCTTCTCTCCCCTCCCAAGGACGAGAGATGTTATTCAAGGATAAAGAAAAAGTGATCAAGAATGACAAACACAAGACACTCGCTTATCCATGCTAGCACTTAGAGAACGAGCAATGTCGATCGGATTCCATCAGAGAACATGTGGATCACCGCTAGATGGATTCAAGTTTGGATCCTTACAAGCACAATAAGATAATATGGAAGGGTATTTTTAGACGATCAACATCATCAATGGAGAAGAAAATATCGAAGATCTAGGTATTATTTTCTTTATGAAATTAATTAAATTAATTATAAACATGATGTGCAAGATCCTCTCTAAGGTTTTGGGCCTATTTGTTCTTTATCTAAATATTTGATTATATTCCATGGAGATTGGCGTTCATCATCGTATTGATCTCAGAATAACCATTGATCATGGTAAAAATCAAAGTTGGGGGTCGTCCCAACCACGCTTCCACTGCACTCGGAACCTTCATGTGGTATCCGAGCAGTTATATCATAGTTTATAGTTATTTAAATATTTCATTGATTACTTACACATTTAATAATTTAGTTGTTTTAATTCAAGTTAATCATTCTGAAAATATGAATCTCTAGATCTATTCCTCCTATTTCATTTCTTGTCCACCATATAGAAATGATCTTTTCTTTTAATTTTGATTAAAATAAAATAGAGGATCTCATCCAGAGGTTCCAAAGATTCCTGGCCATACAACACTAGAACACACGACATGTATTCGGCAGTACACGCCGTGTATCCAAGATTCAATGCATTAGACCGGTCCTCCAAACCAAGCCGTGTGTTGGAGTCTTTCCAAGTCTTAAATGACTCTGTGTGTTGACTTGGAATAGGTGGCACACGGTTTCCGGATCACACGCTATGTGGCCCTATAGACACGATGTGTAGTCCCTTCAGGTTAGGGTTGGACCGTGTACCCCGTACATGGCTAGCTCGGATAGATATCGTGTAACGAGAAACTACACGGCGTGTGACCCTCTGGACACGCCGTGTACTCTGAAGATTTCTGAAGTACACTCACACGCCTTTTCCCCTGGCATGTATATCAAATAGACGGTGAAAAATAGTACACACCGTATAGTTGGAACTACACCTCGTGTACTCATCCAAATTATGAAAAATTATTGAAATTTATTATTATATTATAAGAAACCTTGATACTTGTACCATCATGCGGGCATAAAGCTGAGGCACAACACGTGATTGGTGTTTTATATATATGTGTTCAATTTAACAGCTGCGTAATATTCATTTCTATTCATTGGGTAGTTATGAAAAATAATTCATAGGGTTTCCTCCAAGGTACAAGTTACGTACAAAGATAATTTTAAATGAATTTATTTGTTTAAAATTATGATGGATGATAATATCAAGGAAATTCAGAAAAGGGTTTAAGATAAAAGGATTGATTAATTAAAGATGATAATTAATTGATTCGAGTGTGATTTATCTTAAACAGGAACGATTAAATAATTGATTGCTAGTTTTATTTATGCATAAATATCTTTGCATGTATAGATGATCATGATCTAGACTAAGACCTTTTCATGTGCATGGTTTCTTTTAATTTATTTATTTGAATTAAATTTGTTGGCCTGTGAGCCTTCTCCTCATTAATATGTAGGTCATGCATGCCCAAGGTTTATTTTATGTAAACACCTTTTTTACCCCTCACCCACATGTGAGTTAAAAAAGTCATATGTAATGGATGGAACTCCCAAACTAGTGGGGGTAGTTAAAGCTGGAGCCGAGATGAAACCAATCCCAGGATATGTAGAGCTGGACATGTAGAAACTGCAAACATGAACCCAAAGTGTTCACAGTGTTTCTCCCCTAGGTCATGGTTAGTTTATCAAACGCTAGATAAACTAACCATTAGAAAAGCTCATGATCATGACATTTAGTTTATTTTATTTCTTTCAGTTTCATGGTTTATCATTATGGATGTGTTATCACTATCATGTAATTAATGAATTAAACACGCAGGCAATATGGAACTAAAATAAACTGGACTTATGCGTAAATATTATCAAGGAATGGTTAATCACTTAACTAAGTTTCACTTAACATTAATAAGAGTGTGATAATGATAATAATAAATTCAATCATAAGAGATAAAAATCCCTCAAATAAAATATTAAGTTAAAACAAGACTTTCGTTACTTGATTAAGGGAAAAACTCAATAAAACTATGTGTTTGACCAACCCTTGTTGGGACACTTACTTTTATACTGGAAATACTTATGAAAGGTTTTAGTTTGACTTAACCATATTACATCAAGAGGAGTAGACCTTGATAAACTTGGTGTAATATTAGAGGCAAGAGTTGAGGAAATCCAAATTCATGATTTCAGGGGATTCCACTCAATAGATCAAGTAACTAAAAGCCCGCAGTTCGCAAAGACCCGCCTACATGAATACCTTCTAATATCTTGTCCAACCATTGTTGGGGTTATGTGAAGGGGAATATGGACCCTTTACACTAAAATTTCATAGAAACTGGATATTTTGAGTTCAATGGTGAGGGCCATTGGGACTTGATAAAATAGTGGGAGTCTTAATAAAATTTATTATTTCTCATAATATGTACTCAAGAAAGTAATAATGATATGCTCTTTTAATTGTAGAATAAAAATGACAATCTCATCAACACAACTATCCCTGTGATCAATTATGAATAAAGACAACATCCTCACTGACAGTAACTTCCAAGAATGGTTTAAATGAATTCAGGTTATCCTATGCCATGAACGGAATTATTACATACTGAAGTCAATATTACCTAATCTACCCACCCAAGAGATGAGTGATGAAGATTTCTTGGTCTATTAGAAACATATGAATGATGCGGTTGATGTTCAATGTTTTATGTTATCATCAATGTCTAGTCATCTCATGAAGTATCATGAGAACATGGATGCTTATAGCATGCTCGAGCACCTCCATGGTATTTATTAGGAGAGAGAAATACAAGAACGTTTTTAGATCTCGAAGGCACTCTTTTAGAGTAAGCTTGGAAAAGGTTCCCCAGCTGGGCCTCATGTAGTCAAGCTCATTGGCTACATTGAGTGCCTAGAGGTTCTTGGGTTTAAACTCCATGAAGAACTGGGAACTGATCTCATTCTCACATCCCTCCCTTAGAGCTTCTCTAACTTTGTTATCAATTTCAATATGAACAACATTGAGAAGTCTCTATAGGATCTTCTTATCCTCATTCTCCAAGTGGACAAAGATATGAAGCGCGAAAATCCTTCTGTCCTTATGGTTAATAAAAGGAAAGGGAAGGTGAAGATCTTTAATCCCAAAGACTCTTCATGGCCTTCCAAGAAAAGGAATATCAAAGGGTAGGCAAGGGATTAGGAGGATGTTTGTTTCACGTGTGGCATGAAGGTCCACTGGAAGAAGAACTAAACCCTGCCTAAGAAACAAGAGGATGCTTCAAGTGTGTTTTTTATCGAATGCAATCTATATGTTTCTACAAATTGGGTACTAGATATAGATTGTGGTTCTCACATATGTATTCAAATACATGAACCAAGTAGATTCAAGAAGATTGGTCTAGGGGAGGTAGATCTACGAGCTTCCAATGAAGCCAAACTTGTTGTTGTAGCTGTCAGGGACTACCACCTCACATTGCCAACTAGGATTATCTTGGTGTTAAAGGGTTGTTTTTATGTGACTTGTGTAACCAAAAACATAATTTCTGTATCTAGAATAGATATAGATGGATTTTTTTTTCATGTTTGGAAATGAATGTTCCTTCTTTTATAAAGATAGAATTTTTTTGGTAGGGAACATTTATACAATGGTCTTTATGTGTTAGATTACACAAACCAAGTAATGGAAATAGATGACAAAGATACTTCACATGACTCATACCACACCCAAATTTGGCATCACCGGCTTGGTTATGTAAATGAGAAATGCTTGAAAAAGTTACACCAAGATGGATATTTAGATTCTTTTAAACTAAAACCAATTGGTGTAAATCATGCATGTTTACAAGGAAAAAATGACTAAACCCCCATTTGGTGGGAAAGGTGAAGGGGCTAAAGAGATTCTTGAATTGGTTCATACTGATGTGTGTGGACCATTTCCAATTGAAGCAAGGGGCGGGTACACATAATTCATAACTTTTACTGATAATTTTAGTAGATATGGATATATCTACTTAATGAGGTATAAGTCAGATTCCTCTTATAAATTCAAGGAATAAAAAAATGAGGTTGATAACCAGCTTGGTAAGAAGATTAAGAAACTCCACTCAGACCGAGGTGTGTAATATCTTAATCAGGACTTCATTGACTACTTATGAGAGTTTGGGATCCTATCCCAACTCATTCATCCTTACAAACCTCAATGTAATGGTGTAAGTGAAAGGAGTAACCACACCTTTTTGGACATGGTGAGATCAATGATGAGTCATGCAAGCCTTCCATTATCCTTTTGGGGGTATGCATTATAAATAGCGGCACACATACTAAACCAAGTACCAACTAAATCGATAAATGGTATTCTATATGAGTTTTGGAGTGGAAGAAAAGCCATGTTATCAAATTTATATGTCTGGGGTAGAGAAGTGTTTGTTAAGGCCTCTTCAGGTAACAAACTCACACCCCGAGTCACAAACTATACCTTTATAGGATACCCCAAGTAAATAAAGGGATATTACCTATACAATCCCTTAGAAAAAAAGTTATAGTGGAAAAACATTCCATATTACTTGAGGGGGAGAACATCTCAAAAAGAGATAGTGGGAGAAAGATAGACTTCGATGAAGTCGAGTATCAAGGTACACAAGAGTTGGTACAGGAACAGATTCCACAAAGCCCAGTGGAAGAAGAATATGTTCCAAAGACACAAGTACTGTGTAGAAGTACAAGAGAGGTTAGAGAACTAGAATGGTACAATTTTCTAGTAATTGAAAATAGTGACTCATTATTTGTTAATAATAATGATCCTCTAACCTACAAGGAAGCAGTAAGTGGCACAGATGTTGCAAAGAGGCAAGAGGCCCTGAATATTGAAATGGATTCCATGTACCAAAGCCAAGTCTGGAATATGGTAGATCCTCCAGTTGATGTAATGCCTATTGGTTGTAAGTGGGTATTCAAGAAGAAACTGGACATTGAAGGACAAGTCAGTACCTATAATGCATGACTGGTTGCAAAAGGGTTTAAACAATGTCAAGGAATTGACTACGATGAAACCTTATCACCCGTTGCAATGTGGAAATAAATCATAATTCAACTTTCCATTGCGGCTTACCATGACTATTATAATTGGAAAATGGATGTCAAAACAACATTCCTTAATAGGAACCTTCAAGAAGATGTCTACTTGACACAACTTGAAGGGTTTGTGACTCCAAAGGATGTCAATAAGGTATGCAAGGTGCAGAAATAAATTTATGGATTAAAGAAAGAATCCAGGTCATGGAAAATTCAATTTGATTAATCCATAAAAGAATTTGGTTTTATCAATAATGAATGCGAGCCTTGTGTCTAAAAATAGTTTAGTGGGAGTGCAGTTGTTTTCATAATAGTATATGTTGATGACATGTTATTTATTGGAAATGAGATACCAGTCTTACAGTCTGTTAAGGCATGGTTGAATTAATTCTTCTCCATGAAAGACTTGGGCGAGGTAGCGTATATTCTTGGTATCAATATCCATTGTGATAGATCCAAGAGATTTTTTGGCCTAAGTCAAAGTACAAACATTGATTAGATACCAAAGAGATTTAGTATGGAACAATCCAAGAGAGGATTGTTTCCATCATCACATGGAATTCATCTTTCCAAGAAAATGTGTCTTTCGAAACATGAGGAATGAAAGATAATGGCAAGGACTTCATACACATCAGAGATTGGGTCAGTCATGTATGCCATGCTATATACTAGGCTGGATGTCGCCTACACATTGAGTGTGAGAGGCAGATATCAAGCTGACCCAGGTGACCACCATTGGATGTCAGTCAAGACTATCCTAAATTATTTGAGGCGTACTAAGGATATATTCCTTGTTTATCGAGGAGATTAGGAACTAGTCATCTGAGGATTGTTGGAACCAATTTGTGTATAAGGTTGTATTTGTTGTCAATAGTTGTCAATGAAGATCAAAATGAAGGAGATCAAGAAATTACTCTAATGAAATGGAGGAATGGAAGATCAAAATGAAGGAGATCATGAAGTACTCCGATGAAGTAGAGGAATGGTAATTCAGAAGATTGTTGTACTGATCATAAGTTCAAAGAACATGTGTCAAAGTTGATACATTGTTTACAACAATGAAGAATGTGAGGTGTAATCCATCTAAGGATGATTAAAGAAGAATGGGGTTTTTGGATGAAGTCCATGCAATTCCTCCTTATTGCATGAGAACCATGGGTTTTGATGAAGACCATGAAATTCCTCATTATTGCATGAGAACCATGGGTTTTTTATGAAGACCATGCAATTACTCATGATTGCATGAGAACCTTGAAAGATAATTCTTGACGAATTGAATCATATGGTTTGCATGAAGTTGATCATGATGGTTGATGAAGAATATGGCCGTGCGGGGATTGGAATTATGAGATAGCCATGCACATCACATTGTCATAGAAGATGATGATGCTAAAGTTATTCCTTCAAAGAATACATATCACAATAGTGGAGTTTGTGATAAAATCAGAAGAGTTGCTGAAGGATACAGATCACCAAGAAGAAGTGCTTTTGAGGTGATCGTGCTTGTTGACAAAGAAAACGAACGACATAAAAATTTGTTGACAAAAGGAGATTCCATGGTGGCATGTCGAGTTTAAGGACTGTGGATAATGATCCATGTTTTTTTCAAGGACCATCAAAAAAGGAATGGATGATCTGGAGGTGGAAAAAAAGAGCAGATACAAGGTGGTGCCGTTTCCCAGTGTTTTCCAAATTTTTGGGCATGAAAATCGACAAATAAATAAAAGTGTTTTTGGCAAAGGGACTTGCGCGCCAAGGTCTTGGAGGATAGGAAACTTGCACGCCATATGTTTTTGAAGATCAGATCATCAAAATATGGCAAAGGGATAAGGGTCATGCAAGTTTTGGTGAGGTCGCACAGGTGACTTGGGCGCCGTGAAGAGACTTGCGCGCTGATGCCTTGGAAGCTTGATAACTTGCACACCTATGGTTTTTCGAGATCAGAAGATCAAAATTTGGCAAAGGAAATAGGTTTGCGCAAGTTTGGAAGTTGGTCGCGCAAGTGACTAGCAGGGGAAGAGAGG
The DNA here is from genome assembly GCA_963277665.1 of Viscum album. Taxonomy (NCBI): domain Eukaryota; kingdom Viridiplantae; phylum Streptophyta; class Magnoliopsida; order Santalales; family Viscaceae; genus Viscum; species Viscum album. The sequence goes on from OY728166.1 coordinate 633,435,237, forward strand.
TGTGCGCCGAGACTTGCACGCTGATGGTTGACTTGCGCGCCGTCGCGCAGGGTGTTCAAATTGCCTATAAATACTGGACCACCCCACCTCATTTCCCACAGAGTTCATCACTTAGAAAAATCAGAGCTCTCGTCGCGCAGGTGTGGAAGTCGTGCATGTAGTGTGGGGTCGCGCAGGTAGACTTGCGCGCCAGTGTTTGAAGCTACGCACCGGTTGTTGGTTGCGCGCCCAAGGCAGTTTGGGCGAGGAAAGAAGTGTGTCGCGCAGGTTAGAAGTTGAGGAAGCAGTGTCGCGCAGGTGGTTTGGTGATACCTGCGTGCCAGTTTAGACCTGTGCGCCGAAGACTTGCGCACCGTATTTGGGACTTGCGCTCCAGGCTTGGAGAAGAGCCCCAGGTGCTGTTGGAGTACGCCTGTCTTTTTAGAGCTGCACGAAAGCTGAAAGATTGATCTATACCTTCGGTGCAACAGATGATGTATTCGCTTGAAAAGACGAAAGAGAAATGAACAATCTGATTTTATGAAGAGAAGTGGTACTGCACACACATGACTGGTGTTTAACATCCTCATTGTGTTTTGTGAAGAGAAGAAGAATGGTTCGTGCAACTAAACTCAGATCTGCACAGAAATAGGGGAATATATCAATACACTCAGGTGTTAGTATTGAGAATCAAAGGAAGAGAAAAAGAAGATATAGTGCATTTAGTTATTGCACTAAAATAGAAGGTTGAATACAAAAGAGCATCAACTCAGGACTCTGATGCAAGCAAAGTCTCATGCTGAACAGGAGACAAATACTTCAATTCAAATCTATTGAAGAGACCTTCACGTCTATAAACTGAGCGTGACTTCACCAACGACAATGAGCCAGGGGGAGTCAATGGGAGTGACCCGAGGGACGCAATGAGCTATCCCTGAACCTTTGTAAACGTAGTGGACCTGGGATAGAGTGACTATGCCCGAACCATTGTAATCCACAACTAGTAAAGATTAGTGGAATTTGGTATGACCGACAACTTATCGGTGTATGCTCCTTGGACGTAGCCCTTAGTGGTGAACCAAGTAAAATTGTTGTGTTATCTCTTTGCATGTGAATTTTTCGTTGCTGATTATATCCATCATACAGGTATAAGTAGTTCCTACCAACGTGGGAACAAGATCCACAGCTTTAAGAAGAAAAAGTTGACACCCTGATTCACCCCTCCCCTCTCAGGGTGTCCCGGGGTGCTACAAGGATATGAAAGTGCTAGTTTCTAGACTGATCAAGATAACATGAAGTCGCAAACGAGATACATATTCACTTTGAATGGAGGTGTAGTGAGATGTAAATGCTTAAAGAAGAGTGTGGTCGCAGATTCTATAGCAAAGTTGGAGTATATCGCAGCTTCTGAGGTCACTAAAGAAATAGTTCATATGTGAATCTTCTTCTAGGATCTAGATGTGATATCTAGCAGTAAAGATTCCATCACACTGTACTGTGATAATAATATAGTGGTGGCTCTCGCAAAATAACCAAGGTCACATCAGAAGATGAAGCACATACATCGGAAGTATCATATCTTGAAGGATTTTTCTCCTGGAGGTGAAGTTGTAATGAGAAGTACTTCAACGGAAGACAACATGGCATGCCCCTTGACTAAAGCCTTGACTCAGCAGAAACATGATCATCATGTGAGTTCTAGCAGACTGAAAGTCATAGGCATGTGGCTCTAGTCTAAGTGGGAGTTTATAAGAGTTGGTGTCCTAGAACCATCTGGTTTTACATTGATTACATGGATATTTAATGTATTATTACATATTGTTCATTATTCTTCATGACTATGACGTAATAATTTCAAAGAGTATTTGTTGCATTTATATGGTCATTGAAGTTCCCCACTTTGATGAGAACCTTGAAATGATATAAAAATATTCTTAAATATTGTTCCTCGTTTGGATGACATACTATGATGGGACACATAGCATGAAGACCGTCAAGTGAGAGTACTCATAAGCAGATGATACTTCCTCTCATGAAGTTCTCACTTGGTAATATCCAAGATAGGAGATTATAATAACAAAATCGCTAGTAGGAATTTCGCATGTTTTAGTGTCATCAGATATTTCTATCTGCGAGCGTGTGTAATGGTCCTTAGACTTCAAGATTATTATTAATACATGTCACGACTCACACAATTTGATTTACTGATGAAAACCATCACGTAGGAAGTTGAAAACAAGTAGGGTACGTTGGGTGCGTCATGAGGGGCATGTTATTAATGGATAATTCGAGGAAGGATTTGTTCCTTCCATTTATGGAAGTTGATATCTCGACCTTTGATTTAAATAGAACTATCACGTCAAATTCCATGAACATGGTGTAATGATGAGTTTATTTTAGGTAGTCAAAGAACAATGTATCAAGCATAAAATTTGATGACACAATCATGAAACATGCTTGATGAGATTTTACGACAAAGGGATTATATTACAGAGTGAGCATTTGTATGTGGATGTCATTGTTGCGACATTACGTTCTTTCTCTCGGGTGACTTGACCCATTGCTAGACAGTAATCTTAGACTTCAAGAAAGCCCGCCTAATACTAATGGGAAAGAATCCTAGAGGGTCACACACTAAGTGTTTTTTTGGTGGTCTCAGTTAAATTATATTTGAATTTAATTAATGAAATAATTATTATTCTCAAGATCGTGGAATAATTTTATTCAAGTTAAAATGATCACATAAATTAAATAAAATTTATTTATTTATTTTATTGAACATTTAATAAATATTTATTTAATAGTTAGTTTGTAAATAAAATATTTATTTAAGAGAATAATTTATTTATTTATTTATTCAGGTGTTCAATAAATGGAGGTGGAGTTCGAGCAGAACAAGGTCGGTCTGGTAGTAAAATAATTATTTGAAAGATGGTAAATAATTATTTAACTAGTTGGCACAAATTAAAATAACGCTATTATTATTTTGTGACATGAAATTTTATTTATAATTCCATTTTGCACAAGTTGGCGCACCATAAATAATGACGCGGTATTATCATTAAATGCATGGGTTTTCTCTAAGTTCATGAATGTATTTAATTTTTGCTATACAATTAAATATTGTAACTGAAATTCCATGTATATAAATAGAAAAGTACACCCATTGTTCCATACACCACACCACATGCCTGTTGAATTGAAAATTTTTGATCCAAAAAATTTCTCTCTCGAATTATTTTCTCTCCCCTCTCAAGAATGAGAGACGTTCTTCAGGGCCAAAGAACAAGCGATCAAGAACGACCAACACAAGACACTTGCTTTGCCATGCTAGAACCTAGAGGACAAGCGATGTTGATCGGAGGCCATCAGAGCACGTTTGGATCATCACTAGATGGATTCTAGTTTGGATCCTTATAAGTGCAATGAGATAATCCGGAAGGGTCATTTCGAATGATCAACATCATCAACAGAGAATAAAATACTGAAGATCCAGTTATTATTTTATTTGTGAAATAAAATTAAATTAATTAGAAACATGATGTGCAAGATCTTATCTAAGGTTTTGGGCCTCTTTTTGTTTATCTAAATATTTTATTATAGTCCGTGGAGACTAGCGTTCATCTTCGTATTGATCTCGAAGTAATCATTGATCATGGTAAAAATCAAAGTTGGGTGTCGTCCCAACCACGCTTCTGCTATGCCCGAAAACTTCAGAAAAGCCTCTTGAAAAGTTCATACTTTGTACAACCTCTTCATCTCAAAACCTAGAGACATACATCAAAGGAAAGTGTGAGCATAAGACCCAGTAAGGAAAGAAAGGGAATCAATTTACTTGTGATATCAATAAGAACTTGATGAAAAACATAAAGACATGAGCAATGGAAGTAGATGCATATCATAATGAAAATAACTTGAACCATAACTTGAATATGTGGCTAAAACATTTAATTTATACATTAATTAACATATCACCAAGGTTCATGCCCAAGTTGTCATAACAATTTCCAAGGTTATTCACCACTGTATCGTAAAACTTGTCATCTCTAGAGATTATATTTTTTACCCAATGCATTAGAGCGCTATCAGGGCACACCCTTAATATGTATTTATTTTCATGTGATCCACATATATCATAATCAAACATTTCTTAAATAACCCAAAGAGAATAAAAGAAATGGGTTTCATGTCAAAATCACGACTTTTAAAAAGTGCTTAAAAATAAGATCATTATGTCATTTATAACCCATGGAAAAGGATTGAGGGTTATATGTATGTCAATTACAGAATCAAATATATCATTTTTGTGTATTTTTGAACACCCATATAAACGAAATAGTTCTGGGTATTCACATAAATAGACAAGAGAATTTCATGTGAGAAAAAGAGAGAAATTTTGAGATGAAATTTCTGCAGCATAAAGGCTATATAACATGGTTTTAGAAAATAATAAAAATAGAGGGGGATAGGGGTATCCCATCAATAAATGAATTATTTTTCAATATAGGTATAGAATAAAAAAACAACTCTAAAACTATAACTTGTTTTGTAACACCTTGAAAAAGTAATCATGGTCCCATAAAATTATCGAATAACCATAAGAAAATAAAGTAACAATTTATGATTACATTTTATGAAAATACATATCCATTTTAAATTATTAAATTAATTATAAAATTTTAAATAAAATATTTATGACCTACAAAAAAAATAAAACTTAGACTATGATCATTTTTCACTTCTAAGATGTCTAAATTGTATTTATACATTCATGGGTGAAGTTTCTATTTTTTGGTCGATTTACTATTCATTAATTTTCATAAGGGTATGTTACAATTCATACTTTACTATTCACTAAAAATCAAGTTGATCTTATTAGACTCTAAATTTATTATCAATAACAACTGTAGAAGACCATTTTTTTAAAATCATTTCACATTATTAATTATTTAAAGTTTACCAGAATATTTTAAAATACCCTTTCTCAAAAATTCCTCAATAATAATCATCATATATTTATCCATACATTTGAGAATCACAAATTTTACCATAATAAGAAATAACAATTTTATTTATACCAAGGGATTACAAAAAGTATATAAGGCCTTGTTACATAGCCCCTTATAACACATGCATAAGACCTAAGTGTAAGGTGTGCTATGGTGATAGAATCTTGGGGCGGATTAGACAACATTGCCTGAGTGGTGATTTCTATTAGCTTGAACTTCTCCCTTAGGTGATTGCGTTCAAGATTCACATGATAAAGCTCATCTTGGTCTTGGTCCAGAGCAAAGCCCAGAGATGCTACCTCCTTCCCAAGCTCTGATAGTTGGGCTTTGTATGACCTGAGTCTACTGGTTGAGGCCATCAAATCTTCTTTATGTATTAATTAACCAAGATCACTTTTATTTATAAACTATAATTGTAATGTTATGAGTTTAGTTTACAAAGGTCATATTGACCAACAGTCATATAACAGTAGAAACCCAACGATATCATTTAATTATACTCACTTCATTAATTAAAGGATATAGTTTTATTAAGTATAAAATAACACACAAATTTAGGGAATAAAAATTATTAAAAATTTCGGGTCGTTACAAAATTCATTGTTTGGGAGGGTTTGTTTCCTTTGTTTTCATGATCGATTTACATATATGCATGTATGGATAAATTCCGCTTCGGCGGTGGCACAGTGGTAGGTGGTCAAGGGCTATAACAACAATGTTCGGTGAGGTCTGGGGTTCAATTCTTGGGAGCCTGCTCTTGGGTGAATTCCCACCTCCCATGTACCGGTCGTCTTGCTGGGTCACCCGATGTCTCACTGGCTGGGCAGAAGGGCACACTTGAAGTAGCTGACGGATTGTTGTGTCGAACCATCATTGAACGAGGTGTTAACCCAGGGGATGCTATGTCATCTTGGCTGAAAACAACTCCTTCTCATCTGAGGCTTCTCCAGATTACCTCTTTGTGGAGAGGGGGGTTCTTGGGTGTGTAGGGTTCGAAAAGGCCACTCCTGGGAAAATTATTTTTTAAAAATAATGTATGGATAAACATGTAACATGTGGATGGTTGTCTAGAATTTAAGTTATATGTTATTAGAGAACATAATTAATATTAAATGGTTATAAAAATTATTTTTTTATTTTGAGTGAGGATGAATCATTATATAAAACTTTAATGATAACCGTTTGGGTTAATTGGCAGTTTTTTGAGCCCAACGAACTCATTTTGTTTTATAAATTAATTGTTTTTGTAAAAAATGATTCCAAAAAATTAAATAGGATATATTAAATACATAATGATATGGTTCAACCATAAAAATGGTTTCATGACCATAATAGAAGAGGGTCATAGAAATTGAAAACCCATCATCCTTGAATGTGATAAATTAACACATCTTAGATGGTGTATCCATTTCTAGTATAAAAGGAAGGGAAATGATAGATGATGATGAATTATTCCAGTTGAATAAAAACATTCCATTACATATAAGGTGTTTTAGTTGTCAAAAAAAATTTATGAGGATAGGTGATGATAGAAAAGAATACAAAAGAACCTGAAAAGAAATTGAAAGAAAACGGAAGAGGGTTTTACCTCTTGATTCCTTCCTCTTGAGAGCCTCCTTAAGGGATTTTTTTGGTCTTTTGTTAAGAACAAAAGATCCAGGACATGGGAGAGAGTATTAGGGAGATATTGTAGTATAATTTTTACCAAACACATGGCTTTAGAGGCGTGATGAGAAGAAGTGGTGAAGGGTGGTTTTTATAGTGGATGAGAGGGGATATCTCACAATATTTAATTCATTAGTTTATTTTTTTTATCAAGACCAAAAAATAGTACTGATTCTAATGACAAAAAGTAGTAATAAGTGAATTTGGGTTCTAACCAATGGCCATTTACATCATCCATGACTCAATAATGATGCAAAAACTCATTTATTTAGCATATTTTGAAAATTATCGAATTTCACTATTCACCAAAAAATCAAGTATTTCAAAAAAATCCCAAAAATTAACCATAACCATTTTTTGACATGAAAAATTCAAAAATGAACTCAATTTTATTAAAATAATTTTATAAATATGAGAAATTTAATTTTTAATTAAAATCATAATTTACTTGAAAAATACAATTTTTAAAATTAAAATTGCCTTTTTAAACACCTTGAAAAATTAATTAAGGTATTATAAAATTATATTATAATAATAATATATAAAAATATATAAAAATATTATCTTTTGAATACATTTTATGAAAATAAATTTTCATTTAAATTATTAAATTAATCATAAAATTTAATTAAATATTTTTGACTTAAAAATACCAACACTATGATATAATTATATCATATTATCACTTATAAGATGGATAAATTTTATTTATACATTAATTGGTAATGTTACATATTCACTTGGAAAATTTACTATTCATAATGGTTATATTAATATTCATAAGGGTAACATTACTATTCATAAGGGTAAGTTACTATTCACTAAAAATTTAGTTTGTCCTATCGGACTCCAAACATCTTACTGATCACAACCGTGTATGTCATATTTTTGAAATTCAAATCTCTTAATTGAAAACATTATGTTTAAAGGTCAAATTATATTTATTAGTTCATTTAAGAATGATGTGGAATTGTGTTGTGATTTTATGGGATAATACTATAGGACATAATTATAAGAATGAAATTTTCATTGATTAAAATTTGGGTCATTACAGAGCTTATAAATTCTGAAATTCATTCCATGTACGAAAACCAAGTATGGATTTTCTAGCCCCTTTAGTAGATTTAAAACATGTTGGTTTCAAATGGGTATTCAAGAAGAAACTGGAAGTGGGAGGACAAGTAAGTACCTATAAGGTGTGACTAGTTGAAAAAGGGTTTAAATAGAGTCAAGGAATTGACTATGATGAAACCTTTTCACTAGTTTCAATGCTAAAATCCTTTCAAAATCAACTTTATATTGAAACATTCCATGATTATGAGATTTGGAAAATTGATGCCAAAACAGCGTTCTTTAATGAGAACCTTTAAGAAGATGTCTATATGACACCACTCGAAGGATTTGTGACTCCAAAGGTTTCCAACAAGGTATGTAAGTTGCAAATATCCATTTATGGATTAAATAAATAATCCTGGTCATGGAAAATTCATTTTGATGATGCTAAAATTGAATTTGGTTTCATAAATAGAAAATGAAATTTTTGTGTCTATAAATAGTTTAATGGGATTAAATTCATTTTCTTAATAGTACATGTTTATGACATATTACTCATTGAAAACGAAATACTAGTCTTTCAATCTATTAAGGAATGGTTGAATAAATTATTCTTTATGAAGGAATTGGATGAGGAAACATATTGTCTTAGGACTAAGATTCCCCATGATAAATCCAAGAGGTTGCTCAACCTAAGTTAAAGTATATACATTGAAAAGATACTGAAAAGATCTAGTATGGAATAATCCAAGAGAGGATTGTTTCCACCATCACATGGCAATTATCTTTCTAGGAAAATGTGTCTTTAGAAACATGAGGATAGAAATAGAATATCAAGTATTCCATATTCTTTAGAAATTGGGTCAGTCATGTATGTTATTCTATGTACTAGGATAGATGTTTCCTACTCATTATATTTGGTAGGAGGATATCAAGTTGATCCAGGTGACCACTATTAAATGGTAGTAAAAACTATCCTTAATTATCCAAGGCATACTAAGGATATGTTCCTAGTTATGGGAGGATATGAGTAACTAGTGAACATAGTATATGAAGATTATAGTTTAAAAATGATCAAGAATACATAAAGTCACAAACAGAATATATATTAACTTTGAATAGAGGTGTTGTGAGCTAGAAGAGCTAAAAGTAGAACATGGTTGTAGATTCTACAATAGAGTTTGAGTATATTACAACTTCTAAGACAACTAGAGATGTAGTATGGCTGCACGAATTTGTCTAACAGATTGATGTGGTACCTAGAAGTAAAGATATTATCACACTCTATTGTGATAATACTGCAGCGGTGACACATGTAAAGGATCCAAGGTTACATCAGTGGACGAAGCACATAATTTAGAATCAACATCTCTTGAGGGATTTTTCTCAGAGAGGTGAACTTGCAGTGAGTATTATTTCCATGTAAGAAAATTTTTTAGACCCCTTGACTAAAGCCTTAACTCAACAGAAACATAAATATCATGTGAGGTCTAGTGGAAGAAAGGTCGTAGAGAGTTGTCTCTAGTATAAGTGGAAGTTTTTTTGGAGTTGGAGTCCTAGGACCAACTGTTTATACCTTGATTACATGAATATTCAATGTATTGAATATTAATAAAACCAATTATTACATATTGATCTTTGTTCTTCATGACCCTAATGTAATAATGTCCTAAAGTATTCGTCACATTGATAAGGTCATAATAGTTCCTTGTTATAATGAGTACCTTGATTTGCTATGGAGATATTCTTAAATAATGTTATGTGGTTGGATAAAATATTATGATGGGGGCACATAGTACATATAATGTTAGGTATAGGTACTCATAAGTAGATGAGGCTTATTCCCATGAAGTATGCACTTGGTAATCTCTAAGAAGAGAGATTATGAGAACAAACCCACTAGCATGAATCTTTAATGTTTTGATGTTATCATTTATTCCTACCCGCGAGCTTGTGTGATGGTCCATAGATTGTATGATTATTATTAATGAATGTTACAACTCACGTACTTAAATTTATTTCTTAAACCATGACTATAACAATTAATGGAAAAGTTGGATACAATGGGTGCATCATGAGTGACATGTTATTAATGGATTAGTCAAGAAAGGATTTGTCCCTTCCATCTTTATAGAAGCTGATATCTCAACCATTTGATTGGAATGGAACCATTTCCCATGGTTGGAATGGACCAAAGGCATTTTTTTTAATTTTGATAATCCAAATTTCAAGGGGTAAGGTGGAAACCTTACAAGGATCAAAGGCTTAGAGACAATTACATGACCCATAGGTCTTATATGGAATCACCCAGACAAGAAAACTAGGAACTGCTCCTCCCCAGCATATGTCATGATATCAGCACTCCACCTTTGCAGGGCTGCTCAGCTAGCTGTGCTATGCAATGTTGCACAGGCCCAGTGCTGATGAAAATTCCATACCCTCTCATTCTTCCAATTCTGATTAGTTCTGCTCTAGTGAGTATGCCTACCCTAAATCCTCATCTAAATCCTTTTCCCTTATAGACTTACTGGTACATATGCATAATCATGTGTCCCAAAGGCCTTGGGGTGAACCTAAGGACTTAAGGTGGCCTAAAGGCCTTGAGAGACAATTGGATCAAAGGCCTTGGGTGGCCTGAAAGCCTTGCAGGACCCGATGACCAAACTGGTGACCCAGAGGGCCAGATGTATGAATAGTTCCAGCTACTATAGTACCGAACAGTTCCTGATACAGTGTTTCTACAGTACCCTCTAAAAATATGTATTCACCCAGATTTGATCTTGGGTCTATTGGATGCACTAGTTGAGTCCTCACCAACCGAGCTGAGGATCATGGGCTTCCTAAATTCCATGACCGTGGTGTAATGAAGCGTTTATGTTAGATATTCAAAGAAATATGTATTTAACGTATATTTTGGTAACATGGATGTGCAACTTGCGTGATGAGATATTGAGACAAAGTGATTATATTACACAGTGAGCATTCATATATGGTTGTCATCATTACAATATTAAGTTATTTCTCTTTGGTGTCTTGACCCATTACTAGATAGTAATCATGGACTTTAGGCAATCCCACCAAATTCCAATGAGAAAGAGTCCTATAGGGTCACACACTAAGTTTTTTCGTTGATCTTGATTAAATTATATTTTAATTTAATTATTGGAATAAATATTATTCTCAAGAACAAGAAATAATCATTTTCATGTTTTATTGATCGCTAATATGAACAAGAAAATAAATAATTATTTCTTTATTAATAAATAACTTATTTTATTATGTGAATATATATAAAATATTTATTCACTAGATTATGAATAAAATATTTATTTTATTTATTGAAAATTTTAATAAATATTTATTCACTAGATTATGAATATATTATTTATTTATGAATGTAATATTTATTCAGTTGTTCAATAAATGCTAGAGGATTTCAAATGGACCAATACCGAGTCCAGTGAAAATATTAATTATCAATACCGATACATAATATTTATTATTTTCCAAGTTGGCACATGCAAAAAAAATGATATTATTATTATGTTTCATGGGGTATATTAAAGGTTTTAAATATTATTTAATGGATATCCTACAATTAAATAATAGTTTAACCTAAACCATAACTCTATAAATATATATTTATGTATATTGTTTATTATATCCAAAATTAAGAATAGATAATTGTTGTGCACAATGAATTCTCTCTCTACTCTATCTATCTCCTTCTCAAGAATGAAAAACACAAGAGATATTTCTTCAAGACTTAAGAATGAGTGATCAATAATGAACAATGAAAGACATTTGATTCACCTCACTAGAACCTAGAGATCGAGTGGTGTTGTTCAAAGATCATTGGTGCACGTTTGGATCACCACTAGAGGGATTCAATCCTTAGATCCTCACAATGAAACAAAGGAAATCTAAAAGGGTTTATTCAGATGATAAACACTTATCAATGAAGAAATTTCATAAGCCCAAGTATTTATTTCTTCAAATATTAAATAAATTAATTATAATTTTGACGCGAAAGATACTCTCTCATGGTTTTAGGAAATGATTATTAAAATAATTTTATATATATATTCCACCATGACACACTTTCACTACACCCAGAACCAATATAACATTCTTATGGTATTTCTGGAATTGAGGAACTAGATATTTCATCAATTCTTTGATTCTTTTGTTTTTGTATTCATGGATGATATTTCTGTTTACTCCAATTTATAGGAAGAGCGCATGGAATATTTGGATATCATTCTTAGAACATCGAGGGAACATCGCTTGAATGTTAATATTTCCAAATGTGAGTTGTGGATTGAAGAAGCAATGTTAATGGGCTATGTTATATCTAATATGGGAATCTCATTGGATCCTGAAAATGTATAGGTGTTATTGTCCTAGAATCTTCCTAGAAATGTGTTTGAGATATAAAGCTTCTTGGGGTTAGTTGGTTATTATAGGTGGTTTGTTTGGGACTTGTCCAATTTGACATCTCTAATGAAAGATTTAACCCATAAGGGTGTAAAGTTTGAGTGGAATGAAAAATTTTAGAGGTCTTTTGAGGAATTTAAGGTGAGGTTGACTTTGGTGCTAATTTTGATTCATATAAAACTAGGTTCGGGTTATGATTTTTTCCACGAAGCTTCTGCTATGGTTTTGGGGTGTCTCTTGATTTAATAAAGATAGGTGGTGGCCTAATAATCTCTCTAGTTACAACTGAAGGAGAATAAATACCCTACCTATTATGTTGAGTTGGTAGTAGATATGCACGCGGTCAAAATATGGCATCACTACCTCTTTGGAGAGTGGATTATGGTATATTTTGATCATTAAATCTAGAAGTATATTTTGATTTAGATGGATATGAACTTATGATAGAGATTTTGGGTTGTGTATATTAATACTTTTGATTTTGATATTTCTTATACACCTAGGAAAGGGAATGTGGTTGCTGATTCATTAAGTTGGAAATTACTGACACACGCCTTGAAGGAATCAATAGAATAGTGGTATATGATGATTTTGTTTGTTAAGATTGTAGGTTCCAGACGCAGTGGAAGCGCGTTGGTGGGTTATCCCAACTTTAATTTTAATATTAATCAACGTTCAATCCGAGATTCATCATGATTTAAAATGCAGAATCTTTGAAATAGAACGAATAACGAAAAACTTAAGAGGGAATCCCAGAACCACAGAGATAGGATCATCATATATTGGTTATAATTAATTTAATTAATTCACAAGAATTACCTTGGTGGAATTATTTCTTCATCGATGTCTCCGATCACGATCCTATGATCCGTCGTTGCGTCATAGATTCCAAGTATAGGATTCCTCTAGCGGTGATCCACACGTGCTCCACATATCTCTGGACGTCACCGAAGGGATCTACGGGTGCTAGCGTGGAAGAACCTTCGCTTGCAATGTCCGCCTTCGACCGCCTTGATCTGGTGGAGGATCTCGCTCTTGTAACTTGAGGGTATTCTTGGTGGAAAGGAAATTCTCTCTTGTCTTGAGAGTATTTCCAAATCCATTGTGCACAACCAAAAAAAATTTCTCTTCAAAGGTATTGGGGTTGTGAGGATATTTATATTCAGGGTTTGAGGTTAATAGAGTTATGACAATAAATAAACGCGTTACGTGTTTTATTTATTTCATTAACTCTTATTGAAAACCCCCATGTCAAATCATTAATTTCTTGACATGCGCCCATGTTGATTATAATAAATATCATTTAATAAAACAATATTATATCCTCAAAATCCCAACTGGAAAACTACACGGCATGTATATTTAATATACAAGACGTTTACTTTTATTTTCATTTTTCTCCACCACATTTATTAGACCTCGAGTAATCATATTTATTTCTTAAATAAATGTAACTGCATTACTCACTAATAAATATATTATTTCACCCACAATATATTCTCTCGAATAACTAGTGTCTAAATAAATGCGATCAGGAATCCTTAAATAATTATTAAACCACAGTCGGGAATAATATTTATTTAACTTGTTAAATTAATATCTAACTGAGATACATGGGCACACTTATTGTGTGACCCTGTAGGCCTCTTTCTCAGTGGCATTAGGCGGAGCCTACCTAAAGTCCAAGGCTAGCGTCTAGCAACACACCAAGACACCCATAAAGAAAGAAGTTAACGCCACAATTACGTGTCACCTCCTACGAACGCTTACCATGTAATATAATCCCTTTGTCTCAATATCTCTAATCAAGCGGGTTGCATGCTTGTGCCATCAACCCATGTGCTGGATTATTATTTCTTTGAATTCCCAGAATTGAACTCTTCCATACCTTACCATGGCCATGGATTTATTTAGGCTATATCAATTCCATCAAAGGGCTTAAAATATCTACTTTTGTTATGGAACAGAAGGGACAAATCCTTTCTCGCATTATCTATTAATGCAGTATTACTCGTGATGCACCCAACGTATCCTAACTCGCTGCGAATAGTGTGTCGTCATAGTTTTTGTCAATACATCTATGTGCGCAAGTTGTAATATACATTAATAATAATCTTAAAGTCTTAGGACCAATACACACGTTCACAGATAGGAACATCCAATGACACTATGAAATGTGGATTTCCTACTGGTGGGTCTCGTTCTCATAATATCCTCCTAGATATTACCAAGGGTGCACACCATGAGAAGGTGCCTCAAAGTTTTATGAGTCCTCACCCCTAATGACCTGTATTATTTGTGTCCCTAAAATTACATCATCCGGGCATAGAACATATATTTAAGAACAATTTTATGGCACTTCTGGGTTCTCATCATAGCAGGGATCCTCTATGACCCTTTAATGCAACAGATGTTCTTAAGAAATTATCACATGCATTGTCACATAGAAGAACAATCAAGATGTGATAAGGATTTTATTAATGAATAAAGTACAAAGTAGTTGGTTCTAGACCACTAACTCCAACAGACTCCCACTTGGACTAGAGCCAACTGCTAACAACCTTTAACCCGCTAGTTCTCACATGATATTCATGCTTTTACTGAGATATGCCTTTATCCATGGGGTCTTCCACGTTCTCTTCCATGGACACTCTGCTCATAGCAACTTCACCCCTCTGATAGAAATCCCTCAAGAGGTGATACTTCCGGAGTATGTGCTTTGTCCGTTGATGTGACCTTTGTTCTTTTGCAAGAGCCACCACTGCAGTATTATCACAATACAATGTAATGAGATCTTTACTGCTAGGCACCACATCAAGCTCCTGGACAAATTTCCGAATCCATACGGCTTCCTTGGCTGCATCAGAAGCCGCAATATATTCCGACTCCGCTGTAGAATCGGCGACAACTGCCTGCTTTGAACTCTTCCAGCTCACAACTCCTCCATTGAGACAGAAAACATATCCAGATTGCGACTTCAGATCATTCTGATCTATCAGAAAACCAGCATCAACATACCCTCTGATGAAAAGCTCCTCGTCTCCTCCATACACCAGGAACATATTCTTAGTTCTTCTCAGATACTTAAGGACAGTCTTAACAGTAGTCCAATGTTGTTCTCTTGGATCTTCTTGATATCTGCTTACCATGCTCAGTGCATAGGTAACATCAAGCCTGGTACATAACATGGCATACATAATGGATCCTATAGCTGAAGCGTATGGGATCTTACTGATTCTATCTTTCTCTTGTTGCGTCTGAGGACACATTTTCTTAGAAAGATGTAGGCCAATGACACTGGAACCAATCCCCTCTTGGATTGTTTCTTACTAAATCTCTTTAGTATCTAGTCAATGTATGTACCCTGACTTAGTCCAAGCAGCCTCTTGGATCTATCACGAATGATCTTGAACCCTAGAATGTAGGCTGCTTCACCTAAATCTTTCATGGAGAAGCACTTGTTCAACCAGTCCTTAATTGACTGTAAGGCTGGTACGTCATTTCCAATAAGCAATATGTCATCAACATATACTACTAAGATAACGACTGCATTCCCATTAAACCTCTTATAAACACATGGATCACATTCGTTCTTAATGAAACCAAATTACGTTATGGCTTCATCAAATAGAATGTTCCATGACCTGGATGCTTTCTTCAATCCATAAATGGATTTCTGCAACTTGCAAACCCGTTTGGCTTCACCTGGTGTCACAAATCCTTCTGGTTGTGTCATATAGACATCTTCCTGAAGGTTCCCGTTAAGGAATGTTGTTTTGACATCCATTTTCAAAATCTCATAGTCATGGTAAGATGCTATGGCAAGTATGATTCTTATGGATTTAAACATGGAAACTGGCAAGAAGGTTTCATCATAGTCAATTCCTTGTTGCTATCCGAATCCTTTAGCCACTAGCCTTTCTTTATAGGAGCTAACTTAACCTTCCATGTCCAGTTTTCTCTTGAATACCCATTTGCATCCAACATGATTTACATCAACTGGCTCATCGACCAGAACCTAGACTTGGTTCTGATACATGGAATCCATCTCAGAATTCATAGATTCTAGCCATCTTGCAGCTTCTGAGCTTTCTACTACTTCCTTGTAGGATAGAGGTTCATCATTGTCCAACAATAATGATTCACCATTCTCGGTGACTAGGAAACCAAATCTCTCTGGTTCCCTTACCTCTCTTGAGCTCTTATGCAGTACTTGTGTTTCTGGAACCTCTTCCATGGGGACCTGTAGAACTTGTTCCTGTACCAACTACTGTGTATCTTGAGCATCAACTTCGTCGAAGTCAATCTTTCTCCCACTATCCTTTTTGAGGATGTGCTCCCTCTCAAGAAAGATGGCCTGTCTGGCGACAATCACTTTCTTGTCCTGAGGGTTATATAGGTAATGTCCTTTCGTTTCCTTGGGATATCCTATAAAGATATAATTCGTGCCCCGGGGTTCTAGTTTGTTGCCTAAGAAGGACTTAACAAAGGCCTCTCATCCCCATACACGTGTATGTGATAAAATGGGTTTCTTTACATTCCATAACTCGGAGGGAATTCCATTTTCCGCCTTAGTTGGTACTCAGTTTAATGTGTATGCTGCAATTTGTAACGCATATCCCCAAAAGGATAATGGAAGATACACATGACTCATCATTGACCTCACCATGTCAAAAAAGGTGCAGTTCCTCCTTTCACTAACACCGTTCCACTGTGGTGTATAAGGAGGAGTGAGCTGAGATAGAATCCCAGACTCCCGTAGAAGATCTATGAACTCTTGGTTCATATATTCTCCACCTCGATCGGATCGAAGTTTCTTTATCTTCTTACCAAGATTATTCTCTACTTCATTCTTGAATTCCTTAAATTTCTCTAAGGCCTCTGACTTATAACTCATTAAGTATACATAGCCATATCTACTCAAATCATCAGTAAAAGTAATGAAGTAAGAATATCCACCTCTAGCTTCTACTAGAAATGGTCCACACACATCCGTGTGTACCAATCCTAGAAGCTCTATGGCCCTTTCACCTTGTCCACCAAAAGGCGGCTTGGTCATTTTTCCTTATAAACAAGCGTGACATCTATCAAGTGGTTTTAGCTCAGTAGAGTCTAAATAGACATCTTGGCAGAGCTTTGTCAAGGGCTTCTCGTTTACATGACTGAGACGGTGATTCCACAACTGGGTGATGTATGAGTCATGTGAGTTTGTTTCGTTATCGATTGCCAACACTTGGTTTTTGTAATTTAATATTTAAAAACCATTTATTAAATGTGCCATACCATAACATACATTGTTCTTATAAAAGAGACAACCCTTATTTCCAAACTTGAAAACAAATCCATCCATATCCAAAAAAGATACAAAAATTATGTTCTTGGTAACACTAGGCACAAAATAATAGTTTTGTAAAACCAAAATCATGCCAATTGGAAATGAGAGGTGATAGTCGCCAATAGCCAACGCAGCCAGCCTTGCACTATTGGTAGCTTTAAGATCCACCTCTCCTCTGGCGATCTTCCTAAATCTACTTGGTTCTTGCATTTGAATACATATGTGAGACCCACAAGATGTATCTAATACACAATGTGTAGAAATAGAAAGATTGCACTCGATAAAAAATGCACCTTTAGCATCCCCACGCTTCTAGGTGAAGTTCCTCTTCTAGTGGCCCTGCTTGCCACATGCAAAACAAATTGCCTCCTATTCCTTGCCTTGCCTCTAGGTCTTCCCCTTCTTGGAGGGATGGTGCTCGGGGGATTCAGACCATTTATAAGTCTTTGGCCCCTTTACCTTGTCCTTCCTTTTCTTGTTCACCATAAGGACCACATGTTTGTCACGCCCCATGTCCTTATCTACCTGGCGAATCAAGGTCAGAAGCTCCGATATAATCTTCTCATTGCCGCTCATATTATAGTTGACAATGAAGCTAGATAAGGTCTTGGGCAGTGATGATAGGATGAGATCTTTATGCAACTCATCTGGGAATTTAATCCCTAAGATGTCCAGGCGTTCAATGTAGCCAATAAGCTTGACTACATGAGGCCCAGCTGGCGCATACTCTCCAAGCTTAGTTGTAAACAAAGCATTGGAGATCTCATACCTCTCCTGTCTCGCCTTTTCTTGGTAGAGATCCTTAAGGTGAGACATCATGCTATACGTGTCCATGTTTTCATGTTGCTTCAAGAGATCATTGGACATGTCTGATAGCATGAAACATTGGACATCTGTGGCATCATCCATGTGTTTCATATAGAGAGATAATTCCTCATCACTGGCCTCTTTCCCAGGCGCAACTAGAATAGGTTCTTCCACCACATACAATTTCCTTTGATGGCGAAGGATGACGCGTAAACGCCTTTTCCATTCTTGGAAATTGGTGCCGGTGAGAAGGTTTTCCTTCTCGAGTATGGTTCACAATGATATGTTTGAAGTCATTTTCTTTTCGTTTCTACAAATTAAGATGAGAAAAGGTTTAGTACTTTATTACAAAACTGATACAAATAAATAAATTAATACTTATCAGTCTCCCACTATTTTATCTAAATCCAATAGCCCTCACCATTGATTTCAGAATATTCTATTGCCTGAATATTCTAGTGGCAAGGATCCATATTGCCCTTCGCATTACCCCAACTAGGGTTTTTAAAGCAACTTGAAGGGTTTTAGGTAGGAATTACAAATGCCAATTGCATTAACTCGCAGCTCCTTGATCCGCTGAGTGGACTCCCCTATCCTGAAATCCTTTTATTTTGGATTTCCTCAACCTTTGCCTCTTGGTCACACCAAGTTCTGTTGTAGCAGTCAACCCTTGATGCGAACCAAGTCAAGTCAACCCAAAACCTTGAATTAGAATTCCCCGATAATTGAAATCACCCCAAATAGGGTTGGTCAATCACTTTGAACTATGGTTCGATTCTAACCAAGATTATGGAAGGCTATACTGACTTAATATTTCTTTTGAGGGATTTTATCCTTATATGTAAATTTCCATTTTATTATCTTTGATTACATGCTTGTTAATATTAAGTGGGATATACTTAAGTGATTAACCATGTCTAAGATAATATTTACATATAAGCCGGTTTTATTTTAGTTCCATCTTGCATGCTCGTTTAATTCATTAATTGTGTGATCGTTGCAACACACCCACAACAAATAAACCATGAAACTGATAGATATAAAATAAATGGTATGATCATGAGATTTTTCTATTGGTTAGTTTATCTAGTGGTTGATAAACTAACCCAAGACCTAGGGAAGAAACACCTTGAACCTTTCAGGTTCATGTTTACAACTTTCCACCTGTCCACCTTTGTATCTCCTTGGATTGGTTTCACCTTGGCTCCTAACTTGAGCTGCCTCCACTAGCTTGGGAGCTCCATCCATTACATATGCATCTATCTCACACACAGGTGAGGGGTAAAAATGCGTTTTTACATAAAAGAATCCTTGGGCACGTAGGCCCTACATATTAATGAGTAGACGGCTCGCATGCCAACAAATTTAATTTAAATAAATAAATTAAAAGAAACCATTCACATACAAAGGTCTCAGTCTAGCTCATGATCATCCATACAAGCAACGATATTTACGCATAAATAAAACTAGCATTCAATTCTTTAATCATTCTTGTTTAAGATAAATCACGCTCGAATTAATTAATTATCTTTAATTAATCAATCCTTTTATCTTAAACCCTTTTCTGAACTTCCTTGAGATTCTCATCCATCATAATTTTAAACAAATAAATTCATTTAAAATTATCCTTGTACGTAACTTGTACCTTGGAGGCAACCTGGTGAATTCTCGTTCATTATGCAGATGTTAAATTAAACACATATATATAAAACACCTATCACGTGTTGTGCCTCAGCTTTATGCCTACACTATGGTACACGTATCAAGTGTTTGTATAATATAATAATAAATTTTAATAAATCTGCGTAATTTGGGTGGGTACATGGAGTGTAGTTCCGACTACACGACATGTAATTTTTCTTCACCGTCTATCCGAAGTACACACCCAAGGACATGGCGTGTTAATGTACTTCGGAAATTTTCGGAGTACACGGCATGTACAGTGGGACACACACTGTGTATTTTCCGCGTTACACAATTTCCAGCCGGGCAGGCTGTGTACAAGGTACACAGTCTAACCCTAACCTGAAGGGACTACATGCCGTGTTCATTGGACCACACGGCGTGTAATCCGGAAAACGTGTGCCACCTATTTCTGGTCAACACACAGTGTCTTAAATTCTTAGAAAGAATCCAATACACGACCTGATTTGGCGGATCATTCAATGCATTGAACCTAGACTACACGGCGTGTACTTTCGAATACATGCCGTGTATTCTGGTGTTGTACGACCAGAAATGTTTGGATCCTCCGGATGAGTTCCTCTATTTTATTTTAATCAAAATTAAAAGAAAAATTTGTTTCTGTGAGGTGAACAAGAAACAAGGGAGGAGGAACAGATCTCTAGATTCATATTTCTAGAACGATTAAACTTGAATTAAAACAACTAAATTATTAAATGCGTAAAACATCAAAAAAAAAATAATTATAATCAACGATATGACCCCTCTGATATCACTTGTAGGTTCTGGGTGCTGCGGAAGCGCGTTGGTGGGTTAGCCCAACTTTAATTTTAACGTTAAACAACGTTCAATCCGAGATTCTTCACGATTTAAAATGCCGAATCTTTGGAATATAACGAAGAACGAAAAACATAAGAGGGAATCCCAGAACTACAAATATTGGATCATCATATGTTGGTTATAATTAATTTAATTAATTCAAAAGAATTACCTTGGTGGAATTCTTTCTTCGTCGATGTCTCTGGTCAAGATCCTATGATCCGTCGTTGCGCCGTAGAATCCAAGTATAGGATTCCTTTAGTGGTGATCCACACGTGCTCCACATATCTCTGGACGTTGCCGAAGGGATCTCCGGGGGCTAGCATGGAAGAACCTTTGCTTGTGATGTCTGCCTTCGATCTCCTTGATTCGGTGGAGGATCTCGCTCTCGTAAATTGAGGGCGTTCTTGGTGGAAAGGGAATTCTCTCTTGGCTTGAGAGTATTTCCAAACCCATTGTGCACAACCAAAAAAAATGGCTCTTCAAAGGTGTTGGGGTTGTGAGGATATTTATAATCAGGGTTTGAGGTTAATAGAGTTATGAAAATAAATAAACGCGTTACGTGTTTTATTTATTTCATCAACTCTTATTGAAAACCCCCATGTCGAATTATTAATTCCTTGACATGCGCCCATGCTGATTATAATAAATATCATTTAATAAAACAATATTATATCCTCAAAATCCCAACTGGAAAACTACACGACATGTAATAATTAATACACGGCGTGTACTTGTTTTCTATAAAACTACACGGCGTGTATATTTAACATACATAGTGTGTACTTTTATTTTCATTTTTCTCCACCACATTTATTAGACCTTGAGTAATGGCTATTTATTTCTTAAATAAATGTAACTTCATTACTCAGTAATAAATATATTATTTATCCCACAATATATTCTCTCGAATAACTAGTGTCGAAATAAATGTGATCAGGTATCCTTAAATAATTATTAAACCACAGTCAGGAATAATATTTATTTAACTTGTTAAATTAATATCTAACTGAGATACATGGACACACTTAGTGTGTGACCCTCTAGGCCCCTTTCTTAGTGTCATTGGGCGGAGCCTGCCTAAAGTCCAAGGTTAACGTCTAGCAACATGCCAAGGAACCCATAGAGAAAGAAGTTAACGCCGCAATGACGTGTCACCTCCTACGAATGCTTACCATGTAATATAATCCATTTATCTCAATATCTCTAATCAAGCGGATTTCAAGCTAGTTCCATCAACCCATGTTCTCGATTATTCTTTCTTTGACTTCCCAAAATTGAACTCGCCCATACCTTACCATGACCATGGATTTATTTAGGCTATATCAATTCCATAAAAGGGCCTGAAATATCTACTTCCGTTATGGAACATAAGGGACAAATCCTTTCACACATTATCTATTAATGCACTATTACTCGTGACGCACCCAACGTATCCTACATCGCTGCGAACAGTGTGTCATCACTGTTTTCATCAATACATCTAAGTGCACGAGTTGTAATACCCATTAATAATAATCTTAAAGTCTTAGGACCAATACACACGTCCGCAGATCGGAACATCCAATGACACTATGAAATGTGGATTTCCTACCGATGGGTCTCATTCTCATAATATCCACCTGGATGTTACCAAGGGTTCACACCATGAGAAGGTGCCTCAAAGTTTTATGAGTCCTCCCCCCTAATGACCTGTATTATTTGTGTCCCTCAAATAACATCATCCGGCCATAGAACATATATTCAAAAACAGTGTTATGGAACTTCTGGGTTCTCATCATAGTAGGGATCCGCTATGACCCTTTAATGCAACAACTATCCTTAGGACATTATCACATGCATTGCCATGCAGAAGAACAATCAATATGTGATAAGGCTTTTATTAATGAATAAAGTACAAAGTAGTTGGTTCTAGATCACCAACTCCAACAAAGATTATATTGGGAGTAGAAGAAGATGGAGGGTAGGTGTTCTTGGCTTCAATAAAGGCCAAATAATCATATACTGAGTGTATTCATCTTGATAAAGTACCTAACACCAAGTGGTAGCACTTTAGTGAAATCCTAAATAGTGGGGAGACCTCGGAGGAGTGGTATCGGACTCCCAATGACACTTTGTGTTTTCGAAGAAGGTTGGCCATTCCTTTTACTATAAGGTATTATTTGTTGAACATTAGAAACCATTATTATTATTACATACACTATGGAGCTAACAAGATTTATTATGAATTGAGACATCAGTATTAGCGGTTGAGGATGAGGTGTTTGATTGAAGATTGTGTATCATGATGTCTTACAAGCCAGAGAATTAAATTGGAGAACTAGAGACCTATTTTTTTTATTGAATCTCTTACCAATTGTGGTATATAAGTTCAATGATATTTCCATGGATTTTTTAATTGATTTACCACATAATTCTAGTGGGGAGATGCAGTTTGGGTGACCATTGATCTACCCATGAAATTAGTGTATTTTCTCCCTATAAAGGAGACAACTAAATGGAAAGAAATCAGGGACTTTTATGTCTAATAGGTAGTGAGTATTCATAGGGTTCCATCTGTGATTGTATTTAATAGGGACCCTAGGTTCACATCTAGGTTTTGGAATATTTTAAAATAAGTGATGGATTATTCATTGAAATTGAGAATGAATTATCATTCGTAAATGGATGGATAGATGGAGAGGTTTTTTTAAGTTCTTGTGGATATGCTCTGGGCTTGTGTTGTTGATTTTGGAGTTTCTTGGTAAAATAATTTGTATATGGTTGAGTTTTCCTATAAAAATAGTTATCAGGCCTTAATTAAGATGGTTCCCTTTGACACTTTGTATGGGAAGCCGTGTAGATATCCCAAGTGCTTGGTAGAGTTGGGAGAGTGATCCTTGGTTGGGTCGAGTCTTATTATGGAAATGATGGAAAATGTGAAGTTGATCTAAAATAGATTGATCTCAGTATAGAGCCTTCATAAATCATATACTGACCATCATTTGTATCCTTTATATTTTGAGGTTGGTGATTGGTTTTTTCCCTAGTTTCACCTCCCTTTGGACACCGTTGGCTGGGTAGACCCCGTATGTTGGCACCGTGGTTTTTTATCCCAATTGAGATTATGGAGAATCTCGGGAAGGTGGAATGTCTATTAGACTTACCGTATCATTTGTCTTCCATCTATGATGTGTTTTGTGTTTCCTAGATGAGGAGGTATCAAATGGATCCTTTCGATACGAATGAGTGGACAGATGTTGATCTTGTGCCCATGTGGTTGTAAAAATAGTTCAAATTATAGATCATCTAGAGAAGGTACTGTATGGTAAAACAATTCCCGTGGTTTTTGTATTGTGTAAGTGTGAACATGATAACCATGATATGTGGGAGAATGATTTATTAACATGGTATTAGTGGCCTTAAATTTTTTACAAGTCTAGGATCTTGTGGACTTTATATGGATAGGAAACTTGTATAGTGTAGAGAATTGTAACATCCCATTTTTTCCAGTATTTCTTGACCCTTGTTTGATCTAAAGTTTATGGATGTATGTTTTTTGAAATTAATGGAGTCTGAGTATAAATGTGACAAAGGTATAAGGGGGGTTCTCCTTGGGTTCAAAAATATTCAGAGATGGTTTGGGATTATTTTGTAGAATCTGGGCTATGGATTGCCTACTGGACAGATTCACATCGTGAACTATTTACACAATGTGAATCCATTTTATGGAAGATACTATGAGTCACATTCATATCCTAAAAAATTACAATTTTTGTAATCATTTCACATCATGAATGGTTCGATCGAGATTAATTAAACGTGAGGTGATTCCATTTTTGGTTTATTTGTGAAATAAATAAATTCAAGATGTAAAATGGATTCACAATGTGAATACTTAAAGTCCAGTGGTGTTTATTGTACTAGATGCATAACCTATTCTCCATTAAACATGTAGGCCTCCCTATCAAACCTTAAGGAGTTTTGGGGTGATTTTGGGTGATCTCCCCTCTTCTGGACCACTCCATTTAATGTTTGATCCCTATGGTGGTTGTGTTTCTTCTCCCTAGTAATTAGTATTCCTATTTCTTCACTTCCTTTTATTGCAACAGTGTCTTTGGCTATGTTTATGGATTGAATAATGATGATTTTGGTTTTATATAAATCCCTTATAGTTTTTCCTTATGCATTGTCTTTCAAAGGAAGATCTAAATGTTTCCAATATCTATTGTTGAAGGTGATTAGGTTTCCTCCATTATTGAGGTAGTTGTATCTATACAAGTGGTTCTAATTTGTGAATTGCCTTATGTTCTTGTAAATTCCTTTGGTTTTTTCATTTAAATTGATTAATTTGATACTGGAATGGATTTTTTTTAGAAAATATACATTTTTAGGTGTTTTCTTTAAAAAAACTTTCTCACACCAGGTATTTGATAAACTTTTTAAAGGGTGGTTTGGGTTTTTAAATGACTTTTTCCTAACTTAGAACATTGGGTAACATTTGGTACATCTGGAATAGACTTGTTAGACTTTTTTTGTGTAATTCTAGAAGAGGCTTTATGTAACTTTAGTGTGTAATTACACTTGAGGTTATATTGGTTGGATCCACATCAGACCTAAATTGTGGATTTTTTTCATGTCTAACACATAACCTTTAGGTTTCATCTAAAATGGTGTACTTTTCAATTTATGATTGGTTTATCACATGATGGTATATTTAATGGTTATTTTCTTACATGATTAGCTTATACTATATCCATAGTTTCTTACCTATTTTATTTTTTCTTAGAAATATTCGTAGATTTAGTGAATATGACATGATTTTATGAAAAATAAAGGAATTTTTCTTTATAAAATAGTTTTACATTATGAAAATTATTTGTAAAATGGATTTTTATTAATTCTAGAAATAATGAATTCTAATTATTATATCTTGTATAAATTTTTTGGTGATATCCTATTGGGATTTGTTCTCATAGCATACTTTTTCCATTAGGTGATCATAGGTGCTATTTTGTAGGACTCAGTTAAAGGGAAGGGCATTATGTAGCATGCAGATTTCTTGTATTGGTATTCATCTTCATAGTGGTATGGTTTGGTGGTGAAATATGGTCCTGTAGATACTTTTTTAGACTTATCTTGTTTTATCTTTCTAGTTTGGCATGTTTGGAGTGAATTTGTATGTCTCACACATTTGTTCTCTTGCTTCCACATTGTACAATAGTGGTTTTCCATATTCAGGTTTATTATGAGACATGATTCTCCCACTTTGTTTCACTTTACCTTATGGTGGGCCATCTTGGGTGACGTTTTTAGTTGAATAAGTCCGATTTGTTACAAAACAACTTCTTTGGAAGCTTCATATGATACATAGAAAGGATAATCACATTCAACCATTCTAATAACATAACTAAATCAAACCCCATGTTCATTACATGATATCAAAAAAATAATAAATCATTTGATATTCATTTTTAAATAAATCAAATATATTTGGTGTATACCTAGAATAAACTTAGAACATCATGGAATGGTAGGGGTAAAGATTATTATGTAACCTATCCTGTATCTAAAATTCAGCCTTTGTTTCTGGATATCGATTTTTTCCAAAAATCACTCATATTTCTATAAAAAATATATCATACTTAACCTATGATGGATGTAATCTTTAAGAAATATAATAAAAAATTATTTAATTGAGTGATGTGAATACCCAATATTGAAGAATCATTCAAAAAGAAATGTACCCACTTATCTCACAACACAAATTCATCATCTAACAACTATGATTTCCTATCCCCATATCCTTATCTGAGGGTATCCCACTTCTGATCAAACTGATGTTCATCATGGTACTTGAACATACACTTCTTAAATCTAGTTAGAAAACTACATCAATATTTAAAAAAAATTAACTAAATTTTCATTTCTATTTTGTATCAAAATCTATATAAAATGGTTTTGTAAAGTTCTAACTAAAACTTTGGAAATGGATTTTACCATTGTTTCATTATAATTAGTAAATATAGTTTGAGTTCAATTGTAGAGACCCAAGGCTTTTCAAACATGGAAATTACATTACTTTTGCGGAATACTTAATACATAACAAAAATAGTCACACAAGGACCATAATAGTTTAGTGTCTTTGGAAACTCAGAATATAATCTTCTAATCATGGTGAAATATCTTCAACATCTCCCATAAAGATCTTCCCCCTTTAGTTTTCTTACCTAAAACCTTTCTTTAAATCTTATGGAAAAGAAAACATATAAAGTGTGAGATTAAATTCTCAGTAAGGGTAAGCATGGAGAAAATAAAACAAATCATATACATTTGATGTTAAAAAAACATCAACATAATGTTTAAACATCAAAATCTTGAGCAATGACATAAAAAATGGCAGTACATTAGACATAGATCATAAAGAAACATTAATCATGATAAAATATCATGGGAATAAAATATGTAATTGTAGAAACCATTATGAACATGTTATGATTTCCATAGTAGCCAAGGAATTGCTGACAAGACCATCTTAGTGGACAAAGTCCCTTTCTAAATCGAGTTCACTCCTCGTTCTAGTCCTGTATCACTCAACCAGACTAACTTACCATTCAAGCCATGTCTATCTCATGAGATATAAATCTTTACCCAATGCTTTTGAGGGAGATATAGGTCCCACCCATCTCATAATGAAATCATTCTTACACGTGCCACAAAACAATCATAAATCATTCATCATAACCCAAAGTATAAAATGGGTTTCATAAACATCATCCCATCATAACATAATCCATATAAAACAAATGGATATCATTTCATCATAAGAAAATTGAAACCATGAAAATCATAGAGACATTATACTTTAAACATACACATATGAAATAATGTCATCTTAGATGGAAAATGGTGTTGATAAAACACTTGAAATTGATTCTTGAAGAAAATATCCTTTCTTCTTCAAAATCATTTTCTTTTCTCAAAATGACATGAAATTTTAAAAGAAAATAATTTCTGTGGAAAATAATCATGAAATATTGTAGAGTAATATTCATGAAAATAAGGCATTATTAAACCGTAAAAATCTGTTCATGCCTTATAAGATAAAAAAAACATTATCCTCGTACTTTTAATGGAAAAGTCAAAAAGTACCACGTATGGAAAACAAATGAAAGATTCCTTCTATAACACAAAGTAAAAGTAAAAGAGGGGTAAAAATGACTTTAAAAATACATGGAAGAATATTAAACACTTTATGAAAAACATTTTATGGACACAGATGAAAAATATAACCCCAGTAAATACTTACGTATAAGCAATCTCGGATAGAAATGAGATTGCAAAATTATCCCTTACCTTATGTCCGATATGCTTAGTATGTATCCAAACCTCCTATATAATGATTTAAATAATGTCATTGACTTATTAAAGAATCAAATTCATTGTTATTATATCATATATGGTTCACTTATGACTTTATATTACCCTTTCTTTTGTAAATTCCATGTTAAATTAGCATTTTGGGTAAAATCGTTTCATTTATTGTACGTGTTTGGAATTGTTGTTCTTGATATTATTATTAATTATATCATGATTTAATTACTTACATAATGTAAAACATGATTTATATATCATATATATTCAGTATACATATATCTATATATAATAGATAGATAAATGAAATGAAACACACCATTCGTGGAGACGGTAGGCCGTACGTACGCATGAATGCTGTTTTCCTTTCCTTATTTACTTGAATGGAAGTAAGTAAATAACATATACATAAATCCAGTAGCATTATTATGTTATATATACAATTATTATTCATTATATATACTTTATAATCATTCTTTAATGGTTAACATGGAGATTGAATCTCATCGCGTCGTGGAGACGGTAATCCGTACGTACGCACGACCGATGATATCGTTCCCATAATTATTTAATGGAATTGGAGTGGATGATATAATATCTCATAATCATTATGATGTTATAATATCCATATATAGTTATTCTTTACACCATTATACCCATCCAATTAATGTGGTGGTGTAAAAACAGATTACACCACGGCGTGGAGATGATATTTTGTACGTACGCACGCGCGGTGATTTCGTTTTCCATAGGATGGATAGAAGGTGAAATGGATTTGCTGAAAATTTATAACAACATATCAGTATATTAGTGATACTGATGTTATTACTTTATAATGAAACAACTAAAGAAGAATAATTTTAAGAAGAAAGAAAACTTGAAAGAATAGGTAGAAGAGATTACCTCTTCTTCGACGCACCTCTTTTAAGCTTCCTCTTAAGGGACTAGAGTTGGTCTATTGAGAAGAAAAGAACCTCCAAAATGTTTCTAGGGAAGTGGAGAATAGAAATGGGCAGGGTTTTCCGATCTTGAAGGCTCAAAGTGTTGTGAAGAGGAGAGTGAGGAGGTTCCCTTTTATAAGGGAGGAGAGGGACACTTTTGGAAACCTCTAAAATATTAATTTATAATAAACCCAAAACCCACTTACAAACTTCAAAAGTGACTAAAATTATGATATTAGATAATATAGGGTTGTAATAAAGTCAACCAATTAAATTTAGACATGTTTTGATTTTATTTTAAACCTTATCATTTTGATTTATCCTTATTTAATCTATTTAATTTTATTTGTGGTAATAATGTTATAAATTTTATATGGTTATAAATACTTACTTATGTGTTGTTAATTATACATAAATTGATATCCTATGAAATTTTATATCATATAAATTTTAATTTGTAATTTTTAAATATTTTTGTGATTTTTAAACAATTTAATAATATAAAATATCAACAGTGTCAACTTTGACACAGTTCATTTATTTGAATTTAAATAAAATACGAAGAGAATATGTTTTCTGAAAAACCTATTTAATATACTACTAACAAGTCATATTCATCTATAAAATTAGTGGAGTACATTAATTAGTTCATATAATATTTATCTTCATACTTTTAAAATCATTTATTTGATATTTCTCTTAATAAAATAATTAATACAACATTTTTTTATAATTATTTAATATACTTATTTGTTGTATAAAAATTAAAAATAAAATACTATGATGAATATAAATATAATATATTTCATAATAATACTTTTAGTCGAATTTAACTTCTAAAACAACCCACTTTTAAAATTTTATCTTTATTAAATTATGAAGGTGACAACTTTGACATCATTTAAAATAAAATAATATAAGTGTCATAATCTATTTTATAAGACTCCAAATGGTCAAATATTAGACCATTGTATGATTATGGTTTACATATACATGACCAATAAGTTTTGGTCAGGTTTGTTTGTTCCTTTTATGGTCACTATTAGTTTAATAAAAACTATATTATTAATTTTTCACTAAATAAACAATTTATGCATCATTATTGTGTCACCATTAATGATAATTATTTAATCCCTAAAAATTCTAAATAAATTCTAATGATGTATATAATTTTATTATCTTTCTTTAGACTATTTATATTTGAGGTTTTATGAAGTTTATCACTAAATTAAAATTATTATACTTATACGATTTAAGAGAGTGACATATTGTCACTTTCTTTGGTTTTAATAATAATTAAATTATTTTCATGGTCAAAAGTCCATATAATTAATCTATTCTGACCCTTAGGTGATATAAGTCAACTTTTAGTAATCCAATAGAATTTTGGCAGGTGTTAGGGTAATTTTATAATCTTATTTTTACCCTTAATTACCCGATTTACCTTTAACTGCAGTAAATAAAAATTACTGTAGTTTCTATTCATAATAAAAATAAAAATAAAATTAACCTATTAACAAAATTTGGACAAACTTAATTCAAATATGAAATCCATTTTTCAAAACTCAAAACATAGAAGTTGCAGTAATTAATTTAAAATTAATTCCGTTGTTAAGAAAACGCGTTTTAAAAGTTAAAGCATTGCCAAAGATTGAAATGTTTTAACCTATGAATTCAATGTAAAATTAATGGTAATGACATACATTATATTAAATGGTAAAAATATATTCTATTGACACTTTTAAACTATTAAATATTATAATTTAACCATATAAATTATTGGGATGAAAAAAGTTGTTTTTAATTAAAATATAGCGTGTTTTTACTATTCATTAAAATATGAAAGTTATCAGAATAATATGAAAATTTTATCCAAAGTAAATTTTTATATCCTGATTTCAAATAAGAATTTTATTTTTTAAAATTTAACTTCTAAACCAGTCAAAAATAAGATTTAAAGTGGGTGCGCCATCAAAAGGCGGCAAAACTGCATTTTTTGAAAAATACTTATTTAACCGAAAAAATTATTTTGTTCACATACCATGTTTTAGAAAATGTGTAAGATTAATATTAATGTTATAAAATTAAAAATTTAGTTAATACTATTCATAACGGCTAGTTCAAAATATTATAATAATATATCATTGTTTAGTGAAACCCGGTATTGCGTACTACACACGCTATCGAGGAAGGTCGCGATTGCATGTAATGAAAGCCATGTCAGGGATGCGGGTAGTGAAAGCTCCCTTTCGTGTTGCATATAACAAAATCAAAACTTATTTCATTTATACATTAAACAAAATCTATACTTAATGTTGCGTAGAATAATTCCTACAAAACGAACTTGAAATTTTGTGTAACACAAGCCAAGAATAGTGTTGCGTATACTGCAAGATAATACGGTGTTGCATATAGCACAATCTAATTTTGATGTAGCGTACAATACAAGACATAAATGAAATTAAAAAAGAATAATTCTCATAAAATATTGGGTTGTTACATTATACCCCCCTTAAAATAAATTTTGCCCTCAAAATTTGTCGGGGTTATAAATGGTTTACTACTTGAAAGTTTCTTTCATAGAAACCCACATCGTAAAAAGGAATACTAAAACTTAATTTTAAAAAGTGAAGTATGAAACATAACGGTTACCCAAATTAACTCATCACTAGGGTTCCACATAGGAGAACATAGGTGAAAATATGGATATGGAAGAGATATCTAACCATCAAGTTCTGATGGAGAGTGGTAGAGAACATGACTATGAAAAAGAAAAAAATCACAAAGCCAAAAATTTGTGATGATCTAAGGTGCCATCTGATTCATTAGATATAAGAGCACTAGGACAACATTTTTGGTTTTCAATATCATTTCTCTAAAGTTGAAAATTTTGAAATAGAATAAATACTTATTTGATTTTGGTACAATCTCACTGTTGTTTGTGCCTTGAAAAATTTACACTTCATCTCTTAAAGAAATGAAGTTGAATTTGTCTTATGTGAAGTGTGAGCAGATCATGCGATAGAATGATAGGTCATTCCATTTGTCTCAAACACAAGGTTAGCAAAAGTTATATACATAAGTCTATATATGGTGAGATTAATCGTATATGGTTCCTAAAATGGACTTATACTTCATCTATCATACCTATTAATAAAATAAAACTAGTTTCTACTAACCAGGGACTTTCTGTAGGCCAGTGGTAGGCGATAAAGGCCTGTCACACTTTGGCTATGGGTTCGATTCTTACAGCCTTGTCCGACGTGACGGGTTGTCGCCCATCCTATAGGTTGTCCTTTTTTCTAAAACTACATTATTATAACATTACTTCAATAATATCAAAAAATTTCTAGCCTTAAAAAAATACTATCTTATGTCTAACTTAATTCATTCCAATCTTTAGGCTTATCCAAAATACATCAGTCTAAGCTCATAGTATAAAGAAAATGATTACTTGAAGGGTGGCCCCGATCGGGAGGCTCGGTGTTCGATCTCCCACAGCGAGGGTGTTCCGGTTTTCTCCAGAATCGGGGTGGTGCTCCGGATCTTCTGCATCGTGGGGTCAAGATTCGGTGCAGCGTTGCGGCCGCGGTCCTCCAATGCGGTGAGGGGGTTCCCGTTCCTGTGTATCGGGGTCGTGGTTTAACTTTCTGCGAAGGTAAGGTCTGGATTTGTTTCGGGGTCTTGTTTTTGCGGCGAAGGGGATTCAGATCTGGTGCGTTGGGGTGGTGTTCTTCCTATTATGCGTTGGTGGGGGGTGTGCTCAGGGTGGCTTGGGGTTGCAGTTCGTGCGTCGTGGCACTGTGCTCTGGTGGCAGGGGTTGAGACCACCTTTCCACAATGGTGGGGTCTTGCTCTGGATGCGCTCGGGGCTGAGAACATCTTCTGCAGAGGCCATGAAGTCCATTCATTCTTCCATGGTGTGGATTGTGCTCTGGACCTTTTTCATAGGGGCTGAAATTCTGGTCCTTGGTGAACTGGTTTCCCTATGTGAAAGGGACGGTTTCCATCGACTGTGACGTGATCCGACGGGGGGTTCTTTGGCTGGTCTATTGCGGTCTCTGCGTGCAGGTTGGAGGGTGGAGATGGGAATTTTGTAAGTTGTCTGTTTGGTGATGATGAAGGGTTCGCGGTGGGTTGAGCCATGTGGTTTGCATCGGTTGTTTTTGAAGTGTTTTGTTGTATGCTTGAATGTTTTGGCTTTCGAATATGGGAGGTTTGTGATTCCAGACTCGACTTCATGAGTTGACTCCAATGGAGGGTTTAGAGCTAGCAGTTCATCCTTGCAGTGTTTTTTGGATTTGGTTGTTTGAGAGGGTATGGAGCCATCCATTGGATCGGGCCTGAGCTTTGAATCAGGACACTTGCTTGCCGAATCACATTGCAATGATGGAGAGCTTCTTCGTGTTCACATGTTGGGGAGGAGAAATTCTCTGTTGTCATTCTGGTTTTTACTCTTTCATCATTCGAGTGTGAGTGTCCTATGTCCATGATGTCATTAGGTTTCCACCCCCTTCATCCCTTAAAAGGGGGTCTTATCTTATAATAAAAAAATTTGAAGGCCTTCGGGCCGTTGGATGGATGATGAATACCTTAATCGTGTATTCTCTTGAAAAATAAATACCCATTGAACATTAGTAAAAATATGAATGCTGTCAAAAGTTAACACTTTCCACATAACAAAATCCCAAAAATTTTATATACTCAAACCATGATATCCCTTTTTCCTTATATCAGTAATGAGCTCATGAATAATATCAAACATTTCATTTTCTCCTTATCCCTTCATTATGCGCATATTATCCGCTTTCCAAAAATACTTCAATCACTTTTCATGGTTACCAATACCATATAATTATTGAAAACCAATACATAGATATTCCAAAATTCCACAATACCATAAATGAGATTCCATGATACTATTTTGAAATCCAATTACATAAACACTTAATCATTCCACAACATCATTATCATACTCAATATCACAAATAGTGATCGCATGTGACTTCCCTTTATCCATTGCCTTAAGAGGTTTCTCACATTTATCATCATTAACCCTTGGATTAGGGCATTGATTAGAATAGTGCCCCATTTCCTTGCACTTGAAGCATTGAAGTGTTGGTGGAGCGTTCTCTGTAGTTTTTTCTCTATTCACATCATTAGCTACCTTTTCCCATTACTTCGACACTCAACTACTCGATGACCTTATTGTCCACACTTAAAACATTTTCTAGTACCTTTTAGGAAATATCCACCATGCTTCTTTCCACACATTGAGCATAAAGAAACATTCATCTTCTTTTCACCATTTTTATGAGATTTCTCCTTGAACTCCATCTTTCATTTTTTTGTCAAAACCATGAGATGGATATGTAACACCAACTTCCAGTTCCACCTTAATAGCACAATGCACAATTTATTCATAGCTACTGAAGTCTCTTATATCCAATGCCCTTCGAAGACTTGGTTTTAAGCCATTGAAGAATCGATCAACTTTACTTTCAGGTTGGATGATAAAGCCAGATTCATACCTTGCAAGCCTTGTAAAATTCACTTCATATATACCAACAGATTCATCAACCTTTTGATTAAACTCAAGGAACTCTTTTTATATATTTGTTTGAAGAATATGAGGGAAGTATTTATTGAAAAATAAGTTCTTGAACTCATCCCATTCCATTGATTCAATTTCATCTTGGGGCCTTGTATTCTTAATTAGAGTCCACCACTGGTCTACTTCACCTTCTAAATTGTAAACATCTAGAATGAATTTTTCATGTTTCGAATAGCGAAGTATGGAAAATATCTTTTCAATGGTATTGATACATTGTTTAGTAACAAGTGGATTAGAAGACCCACTAAACAATGGTAGACGTTGCCTCATGAAAGACTCAATAGAATATTGTTCCCTTCTCTGCTCATTTGGAAGTCCAGAATGATTCATAGCTTGTGTAAGTATAGAAATAAGATTTTTCACTCCATCTCCCATAACATTGGTTTGTTCATGAGGAAAATCATTGCATTGTCCATTACATTGATCAACATGGTTCCTTCGGGTTCTAGCCATCGTCTAAAACCCAAAAAGAATAGCATGAGAGGCAAAAATAATGCTAGGGAAAACAACATAATAAAAGTGGGAGTACCTTCAATATCTAACATCTTAGGTTTAACTCTAATATCATTACCATAATTCTTGGACTATAACCTATACTTATACTTAACCTTAGGGACATCCCTAGACATACCGTAGAAATATCTCTAGGGATCTCACTAAAGTTTTCGCATCTTAGTTTCCAAAGGATAACTAAACCATTCCTCTGATACCAACTGTAGAGATCCAAAGATTGTCGTACCTGGACATTAAATTACTTTTCAGGAATACTTAATACATAACAAAAATAGACACATAAGGACCGTAATAGTTTAGTGTCTTTGGATACTCGGAATATAATCTTCTAATCGTGGAGAAAGATCTTCAACATCTACCATAAAGATCTTCCCCTTTTTGTTTTCTTACCTAAAACCTTTCTTTAAATCTTAGGGGAAAAGGAAAAATATAAAAGGTGAGCTCAAATGCTCAGTAAGGGTAAGCATGGAGAAAATAAAACAAATCATATACATTTGAACTTCAAAAAAACATGAACATAATGTTTAAACATCAAAATCTTGAGCAATGACATAAAACATGGCAGTACGTAAGGAATAGATCATAAAGAAAAATTAATCATGATAAAATAGAATGGGAATAAAACATGTAATTTTGGAAACCATTCGGCACATGTTATGATTTACATAGTAGCCAAGGCATTGCTGACAAGAACATCTTAGTGGACAAAGTCCCTTTCTGAATCGATTTCACTCCTTGTTCCAGTCCTGTATCACTGAACCAGATTAACTTACCATTCCAGCCATGTCTATCTCATGAGATATAAATCTTTACCCAATGATTTTTAGGGATATATAGGTCCCAACCATATCATAATGAAATCATTCTTACGTGTGCCACAAAACAATCATAAATCATTCATCATAACCCAAAGTATAAAATGGGTTTCATAAACATCATCCCATCATAAAATAATCCGTATAAAACAAATGGATATCATTTCATCATAAGAAAATTGAAACAATTTAAATCATAGAGAAATTATACTTGAAACATACACATATGAAATAATGTCATCTTAGATGGAAAATGGTGTTGATAAAACACTTGAAATGGATTCTTGAGGAAAATATCATTTCTTCTTCAAAATCATTTTCTTTTCAAAAAATGCCATGCAATTTTAAAAGAAAAGAATTTTTGTTGAAAATAATCATGAAATATTGTAGTGTAATATTCATGAAAATAAGGCATTATTAAACCGTAAAAATCCGTTCATGCCTTATAAGATAAAAAACATTCTCCTCGTACTTTTAACGGAAAAGTCAAAAAGTACCACGTATGGAAAACAAATGAAAGATTCCTTCCATAACACAAAGTAAAAGTCAGAGAGGGGTAAAAATGACATTAAACATAAATGGAATAATATTAAACACTTTATGAAAAACATTTTATGGACACAAATTAAAAATATAACCCCATTAAATACTTACGTATAAGCAATCTCGGATAGAAATGAGATTGCAAAATTATCCCTTACCTTATGTCCGATATGCTTCATATGTATCCGAACCACCTGTATAATGATTTAAATAATGTCATTTAATTATTACATAATCATATTCATTTTTATGATATCATATATGGTTCACTTATGACTTTAGATTACCCGTTCTTTTGTAAATTCCATGTTAAAGCAGCATTTTGGGTAAAATCGTTTCATTTATCGTACGTGTTTGGACTTGTTGTTCTTGATATTATTATTACTTATATCATGATTTACTTACTTATAGAATGTAAAACATGATTTATATATCATATATATTTATTATACATATATATTTATATAATAGGTATATAAATGAAATGAAATACACTGTTCGTGGAGACGGTAGGCCGTACGTACGCATGAACGATGTTTTCATTTCCTTATTGACTTAAATGGAAGTAAGTAAATAACATATACATAAATCCAGTAGCATTATTATGTTATATATAAAATTATTATTCATTATATATAGTTTATAATCATTCTTTAATGGTTAACATGGAGATTGAATCTCATCGCGTCGTGGAGACGGTAATCCGTACGTACGCACGAATGATGATATTGTTCCCATAATTATTGAATGGAATTGGAGTGGATGATATAATATCTTATAATCAGTATGATGTTATAATATCCATATATATTTATTCTTTACACTATTATACCCATCCAAGTAAGGTGGTGGTGGAAAAACAGATTACACCACGGCGTGGAGATGGTATTACGTACGTACGCACGTGCGATGATTTCGTTTTCCGTAGGATGGATAGAAGGTGGAATGGGGTTGTTTAAAATTTATAATAACATATAAGTATATTATTGATACTGATGTTATTAATTTATAATGAAATAACTAAAGACGAAGAAGTTGAAGAAGAATGAAAACTTGAAAGAATCGGTAGATGAGATTACCTCTTCTTTGACGCACCTCTTTTAAGCTTCCTCTTAAGGGACTAGAGTTGGTATATTGAGAAGACCAGAACCTCCAAAATGTTTCAAGGGAATTGGAGAAGAGAAATGGTCACTTTTTGGCTGATATTGAAGTCTCAAAGTGTTGTGAAGAGGAGAGGGAGGAGGTGCCCTTTTATAAGGGAGGAGAGGGGCACTTTTGGAAACCTCTAAAATATTAATTTATAATAAACCAAAACCCCACTAAAAAACTTCCAAAGTGACTGAAATATAGATATTAGATACTATAGGGTTGTAATATCATCAAAAAATTATATTTAAACATGTTTTGATTTTATTTTAAACCTTATCATTTTGATTTATCCTTATTTAATCTATTTAATTTTATTTGTGGTAATAATATTATAAATTTTATATGGTTATAAATACTTACTTATGTGTTTTTAATTATACATAATTTCATATCCTATGAAATTTTATATCATATAAATTTTAATTTGTAATTTTTAAATATTTTTGTGATTTTTAAACAATTTAGTAATATAAAATGTCAATAGTGTCAATTTTGAAAAAAATTCATTTATTTGAAGTTAAATAAAATCCACAGAGAATATATTTTCTAAAAAACCTATTTAATTGATTACTAAAAAGTCATATTAATCTATAAAAATAGTTTAGTACATTAGTTAGTTCATATAATATTTATTTTAATACTTTTAAAATCATTTATTTGATATTTCTCTTAATAAAATAATTAATACAACATTTTTGTATCATTATTTAATATACATATTTGTTGTATAAAAATTAAAAATAAAATAATATGATAAATATAAATATAATATATTTCATAAGAATACTTCTACTCGAGTTTATCTTCTAAAACAACCAACTTTTAAAATTTTATTTTTATTAAATTATGAAGGTGACAACTTTGACATCATTTAAAATAAAATAATATAAGTGTCATAATCACTTTTATAAGGCTAAAAATGGTAAAATATTAGACTATTGGATGATTATGGTTTACAGGTACATGACCAATAAGTTTTGGTCAGGTTGTTTGTTCCTTTTATGGTCACTATTAGTTTAATAAAAACTATATTATTGTTTTTTCACTAAATAAACAATATCTGCATCACTATTGTGTCACCATTAATGACAATTATTTAATATCTAAAAATTCCAAATAAATTATAATGACGTAGATAATTTTATTATATTTCTGGAGACTATGTATATTCTAGGTTTTATGAAGTTTATCACTAAATTAAAATTATTATACTTATAAGATTTAAGAGAGTCACATATTGTCACTTTCTTTAGTTTTAATAATAATTAAATTATTTTCATCATCAAAAGTCCATTAAATTAATCTATTACAACACTTAGGTGATATGGGTCGACTTTTAGTCATCTAATAGAATTTTGGTAGGTGTTAGGGTAATTTTATAATCTTATTTATACCCTTAATTACCCGATTTACCTTTAACTACAGTAAATAAAAATTACCGTAGTTACTATTCATAATATCCATAAAATAAAAGTAACCTATTAACATAATTTTGGCCCAATGAATTAAAATATGGAATCCATTTTATAAAATTAAAAACATATAAGTTGCAGTAATTAATTTAAAATTAATTCCGTTGTTAAGAAAACGGGTTTTAAAAGTTAAAACATTGCCAAAGATTGAAATGTTTTTACCTATGAAGTCAATGTAAAATTAATGGTAATGACATAAATTATATTAAATGGTAAAAATATATTCTATTTATACATTAAAACCATTTAATATTATAATTTAACCATATAAATTATTGTGATGAAAAAAGTTGTTTTTAATTAAAATATAGCGTGTTTTTACTATTCATTAAAATATGAATGTTATGAGAATAATATGAAAATTTTATCCAAAGTAAATTTTTATATCCTGATTCCAAAGAAGAATTTTATTTTTTCAAATTGAACTTATAAACCTGTCAAAAACTAGATTTAAAGTGGGTGCATCATCAAAAGGCGACAAAACTGCATTTTTTGAAAAATACTTATTTTACCCGAAACAATTATTTTGTTCACATACCATGTTTTAGAAAATGTATAAGATGAATATTAATGTCATAAAATTTAAAATGTAGTCAATAATACTCATAACAACTAGTTCATAATATTATAATAATATATCATTGTTTAGTGAAACCCGGTATTGCGTACTACACACGCTATCGAGGAAGGTCGTGATTACGTGTAATGCAAGCCAAGTCCGGGATGCGTGTAGTGCAAGATACCTTTGGTGTTGCATATAATATAATAAAAATTTATTTTATTTATACATTAAACAAAATCTATACTTAATGTTGCATAGAATAATTCCTACAAAACGAACTTGAAATTGTGTGTAACACGAGCCAAGAATAGTGTTGCGTATACTTCAAGCTAATACGGTGCTGCGTATAGCGCAAGACAATTTTGGTGTAGCATACAAAACAAGACATCAATGAAATTAAAAAAGAATAATTCACATAAAATCTCGGGTTGTTACATCAATTCATGTGATGCACCTTTAATTTTTTTGGAAACAACCAACAAAAGGAACTCATAGTGGCATCATATAACAAAGATGAACAAAAAATTGAAATATCATGATGATGATTGAATGCCACAAAGACACCTATAGTACTATACTATTTATTAATGCTGAAAGTGGTGTATAAAACAAAAACATCTCCAAATAAATCATTATTTTTCTTTATTTTTTATCTGGTTAGTTTTTTTTGTAATTTTCTAAGTTAAGTAAAAATACATTTTATATAAAACTGATGGATTGTACTAACTTTGTATTTATATATACTCTGATGTGAAACAAGAATCACCATAAATAAATTCCCATTTCTATTTATACCTTTAAAATTTTAATAATCCACACACATGTATCCAATATCATATTGGACTCTTTTAATAGTTGTCTCTAAAGAGAAAAAATCATTTGGTTTGATACCCACTCAAGAATTCACATCTGACATAGATGCTCGTGCTTTTGTTTTTTCTTTGGGACCCCATTATATGAATTCATTTAGTATTGTTCAAGGGATGATTATTCCCTTCAAAAAATATATTATATGAATATTTCCCACTATAAAATAAAAAAAACATTCGGTCAATGTAACCTATACACGTCTCAACATGAGGAAATTTCACTATGTTATCATGTTTGTTAACCTTTATATGACTATATTTTCTACATGTGTAAAAGAATGATGTGATTATTGACTTATTATTTCATTTTTTTGAGTATTCTTGGTGCACACTAAACCCATTTAGTACACCATACATAAGATATAAA
Source organism: Viscum album (assembly GCA_963277665.1). Taxonomy (NCBI): domain Eukaryota; kingdom Viridiplantae; phylum Streptophyta; class Magnoliopsida; order Santalales; family Viscaceae; genus Viscum; species Viscum album. Next base: position 633,476,222 of record OY728166.1, read on the forward strand.
CATTTTTCATCCTTAAGTGATTTGGTCTTCATCCCCAAAACTTGTTTAATAGTTGATGATGCAGCTTTAACATCATTAGAATTGAAAAAACATGCAACATAGAAACTTTGGTTCAAGAAATGTACAATATAAGTTTCACTCGAAGTTAAAAATCCTTTCAGAAAATAATTTTGTTGATGTTCTAGTGAAAGTTCCAATGAAAGTTCTCGTGAAATTTCCAATAAAAGTTATAGTGAATGTTTCAGCATAATAAAAGTATAACTACATGTTTTAGAATAAAAAAAATGAAAATTGTATTTTGATATCAAATATTCTTTAAAATAAAATGATAATAAATTTATTTGTATAAAACATATAGTATAATATTATATTTCTTTATAAATATAATAACTATATATTTTTTATAAATATAATATAATTTACTATATAAAAATTTATATAATTTATGAATAAAAAATTAAATAAAATTTATATATTTAGGAAAATAGATATTTATTACATAGATGTGGGCGAAATGGGGTACATTACATATAAAATCACGCAACATAGAAATATAGAGAATGAATCAGTGTGTCTCAAACTTGAGATGTCACTGAGACCCACAAGAGAAACTACTAGTAATTTTCACATATAAATATTTAAAAATTTAAAAAATGGATTGTTTTTATAAAATTATAAGTAAAAATAAATTTATAATAAATTCAAATATAAAATATATTAAAAAATATTTTTAAAAAATATTTATAAATATCATTTATAAATCCTTTTATCAAAAGATTCTATGAAAGTTATGGAAATATTTATAGGGTAATTTATAGTAAACTTTTTAGGCATGTCCTAGTTAATGTTCTATTGAATGTTCCACTAAAAATTCTATTGAAGTTTAGTGTAAGTTCTAGTGGAATTTCCAAGGATGGTTTTAGTGAAACTCTAAATTTATAATAAATGCACTTATAAAATAAATTTAATATATATATATTTAAAAGTCTTTATAAATAGAATTTATAAATCTTTTTAGTGAAACTTTCAATAGAAATTCAACCAAATGTTTCAGTGGAAGTTCCAGTGAAATTTCTATTATAAGTTCTAGTCAATGTTATGGAAAATTTCCACTCAATATTCTAGTGAAACATCCACTAAAAGTTCCAGTGTAGTTCGATGAAAGTTTCAGTGGAAGTTCTAGTGGAACTTTCAGTACAAATTTATATGAAAAATCCACTACAATTTCCAATGAAAGTTTTATAATATAACAAAAAGTATATTTATAAAAATATATAACTAAAAAAATACTTACTATACATTAATAAAAAATTTATTTCAAATAAAATATTTATAATTAATGTAATTATATTAAAAAAATTATTTGTTATAGAATTTTTATTAATATAATATCTATATATTTATTTTTAAAATATAATATAATTTACTATAAAAAATTTTATATACTATATGAAAAAAAATTTAAATAAAATTTATATCTCTATGAAAATACATATTTTTAAATATATAAAATAGAAATATTTCTATAAAATTATAACTAAAACTAAATTTATAATAGATATATTTATAAAATATATTTAATATATTTTTTATATAATATTTATAAATTACAGTTATAAATCATTTGCGGGAAACTTTAAGTGGAAATTACACTAAATGTTTTAGTGAAACTTCCATTAAAATTTCTCGTGAAAGTTTTAGTCAATGTTCTATGAAAGTTCTAGTCAAATTTCTACTAAAACATCCCCTCTTAGTCCCAATGAATTTCAGAGAAAGTTTTACTGAAAGTTCCGATGACAATTTCGGTGAAAGTTTTAGTGAAACTTCCAATGAAACTTCCACAAAATGTTCTAGTGAAATTTTCATAATACAAAAAAATTATATTTATAAAATTATATAACTAAAAAATACTTACTATATATTAATAAAAATAATATTTAAGAAATATATTTATAATAAATGAAAATATATAAATTATGTATTATATTTTTTATATAATTTTAACAGATAATATATATATATATATATTTAAATATAACATAATTTACTATATAAAAATGCATATACTATGTGAATAAAAAATTAAATAAAATTATTATATTTAGAAAAATAAATATTTATAAATATAAAAAACAAAAATATTTTTATGAAATTATAACTAAAACTAAATTTATAATAAATTCACTTATAAAATCAAATTAATATATTTTTTACTAAATATTTATAAATATAATTACATTTTCAAGAAATGTTTCAATGAAAGTGTTAGCTTCAGTGAAAGTTTTAGTGGATGTTCGACCAAAATTTTTAGAGAAGCTTATTGTTGAAGTTTTATGGAAAATTTCAGTGAAACTTTTAGAGTAAGTTTCAATATTCATTTATTTATTTCATCTTAGGTTTGAGAGATAGTTTTTGAAATATTCACTTAAACTTTCTATAAATTTCCAATGAAATTCATCGCTTTACTAAAATTTAGCTTACTCAATTGGGCAGAAACCATTTCAAGTTTAGCCACAAATCTAACATGTGGAGGGTAAAAATCAATTTAAACATGAAAAAAATTCAAATAATAATATATAATACCTTAATTTATTAACAGTATAAGAAGAAAAAAATACACTTAGACACAAAAAATCTACTACACGTGCCTCTCCATAACATCAGCACACCCAAATAAAACTCTATAATTTATCACAATTGAGTTGAAAAATATTTCAAAATTCACCATATTGGCACAACCGGGAATTAAAAATTCCCTCTAATAGACTGTAGGATACTGCCCCCCCCCCATAATCAGAAATCAAAAGTGACATTCAGAAATCAAAAATACTATGTGAAATCACGATGAAACACTACGAAAGATCCCTCTGGTAATTGAAAGAATTTCACCATGAAACTACTGGCCATCCCACACACAAAAATCATGACCATCCTATGTGATAAATTCATGACCATTCAGACCTTTCATTTTCTGTAAGACCAAACTACCCTCCATAAAACCACAACATCTGGATCCATCCACCTATAAAACTCCCGACATGTTAACATCTAAGGCATGTACTGGATATTCATATGAAATGTGGAATTGGAGATGATAAAAAATGGTTTTAAGAGTATGTATGGTAGGATGAGGTATCAGAATAATCTCAGTTGTATTATTTTACCAGACTATCAAGTATACGCCACATGATTATACATGTACAAGCATAATAAAAATGCTGGATTATAAAATTTTAAAAAATGGGATCATAATAATTTTTTTAAAAAACCCAATTTTCACTTATTTTATTAAATGCTTATAGTTGTGATCACCCATCAAAAAAATAGATTTTTTAATTTGAAATAAATAACATACTTTGAAATTTTTGCAAAACTAATAAAATTTGTATACCAATGAAAAAATTATTATATATATTTTATAGTTAAATAATTTTTCTTAATGAATTTAAAATAATAATAATTTTTTATTATGTTTTAAAATAATAATAATTTGAAATATGATTCATGAAAATATAATAAAAATAATCTAAAAATTTAAAATATTAAATTTTTAAAAAATATTAATTTTATATCCCTGAAGAAATAATAATTTTCATTTATATTTAAAAAATAATCATAAACTACTCTATAAAAATAAAGGAAAACATAATTATTTAAAATAAAAATTACTATTTTTTAAATTATGTGGTAAAAAATTATCATTTTTTACGTACATACAAAAAAAAATTATAAAATAACGGTAAATTATTTATTTATTAAAAATAATTTATTATTTCATTTAAAAAAGGATTAATAAATTATAATCTTTTAGGAAAATATTTTTTTTATAAATTAAGAAAAATATTTATTTTTTAAAAATATAAACATTTTTATGAATTTATTTTTTAATGTATAAAAAATAACTACACTTTTAAGGTAATTGCATATAGTTTTTAGTGGAAAATTTCATTTCGGAAGTAAAAAATATAATTATTTTAAGTAATGGCTAGAAAATTCCTTAGGAAAATAAAACTAGAAACTTTTTTATTGGAACTCCCACTAAAATATTACTTTAAAATAGAAAAATCTACTTTATAAAATTTTATTTGAATCTTATAAGGAAAATTTTTTATATAAATTTATACTAGAAAATTGCATTCAAAATTGGCACTAAAAAATTACATGTAAAGATACACCACATTTGAAAATTTCCAATTAAAAATTATAGCGAAAAGGATAACATTAATAATAAAAAATTCCAGTGGAAACTTCAACTTCCAAAAAAAATTTCTTATTGAAACTTCCTCCAAAAATTCTAGTTCAACATTACTATATAAAATTTAAATTTCAAATTTCATTGGAAAATTACTATTGAAACTTCCACAGGTAAATTCCATTTTGAACTTCCTATGGAAAATTCTAGTAGAATCCTCAATAGGAAAATTCCACTTGAAAATTCCACTGGAAAATTCCAGTTAAACTTACACTGAAAAACTCCAATTGAGACATACAATAGAAAATTAGAGATGAATATTCCATTAAAATTTTCCACTTAAAACATCCAATGGAAAATTCCACTGGAAAATTTTGTTAGAAAATTCTAAAGTCAACATCCATTAGAAAACCCCAGTTAAAACCTCAACTAGAAAATTATAGTTGAAAATTCCAATAAAAAAATACAGTATAAATTTTTATTAGAAAATATAAGTTGAGATGTCCACTAAAAAATTCCATTTGAGACATCCACTAGAAAATTACTATTGAAACTTCCACTAAAAATTTCTAGTTGAAACTTCAATGAAAAAGTCCATTGGAAACTTACACTTGAAAATTCCTATAGAAAATTCAGATTCCATTAGAAAAAACTAGTTGAAACTTATAATAAAAATTATTATTGAAACATATAATGAAAAATTATAGTGAAAACTTCCATTAGAAAATTTAAGTGAAAACTTACACTAATATTCAAAGGGGTATTTCACTAAAAAATTCAAGTAGACAACTCAAAATATGGTTTTCACTAAAAATTTCAATAATTAAACTAAAACAATTCACTTGAAAAATAAAAATGAAAACTCTAATTCAATAATAAATTTCTAATATAAATATACGCTGAAAAAATCTGGTGAAAACTTTCAATGGAAAATTTTATTTAAAAAATTCACTGGAAAATTCTTGTCAAAAATTTCATAGGAAAATTCAAGTTGATACTTCCACTATAAATATTCCACTGAATAATTCTATTATAAATTTCTCACCAAATTTTCCACTGAAAAATTCCACTACAAATCCTCTCATTGAAACTTTTATTGGTAAATTATAGTATAATATTCCAATAAAAGTCTCCAGTGAAATATGAAATACAAAATTTCACTTAAAAATTATATTAGAGAATTAAATAATTATTGTATTATGGAAATTATAAATGAATTAAAATTTTCCAATTTAACTAATTACTGTAAAAAAGTTTTATTTTTTATTAAAATTTTTCTTTTTAAATTTTGAGTGTAAATTTTCATTGAAAATATCTAGAGGACCTTTATAGAAACATCATTCTAAAATTTTTTCTGGAACATGTTTAATAACTTTTTTTATGATTTTTTATAACATAAAAATATTTTTAATGGTAAATAATAAAAAATTTATCAATTAAATTCAACAAAATAAGATTTTAATAGAAAAATATGTTCGATAGTGTATATAACATGAAAAACTAAGCTTAAATTAACCATGAAATGCTCTTATTTAAATTTTATTGCTATAGCCCAGCCACTTAATTGGTAGGTATGAATAGTGTTAACTGAATTATGAAATATATAATAAGGTCATAATCAATAAAAATATATTGATTAATTATTAGGAAATAAAAACTCAAATTTTAATAAAGCTGTTTTATTCTTCAAAAATATTTTTTATTTCTTTTTGGGAGAATATAATATAATGAATTTTTTAAACTATTAAAAAATTCATTTTGATAAAATTAACTTCATTTTTGAAATAAACACATCAAAATTATATTAAGGTGAGTTTTTTGGATTAATCTAAAAATATTGATTTTTTAATCAATAGTAAAAAATACTGTGTTTATTAAAAAATGTATTTTTGTTTCAAGCATGTAAAAATTTATATTATGTTTTAAAATGGTTTCAAAGTAAAATTAGATCTATTTTATTATAAATATATCAATTAAGTTCATGTGAAGAAATTTTATGGTTGAATTTGTTATAAAAACAATTTATACTTAAAAGACATATTTCTAGAAAACTATTTTTCATTACATTTTGTGTTTATTTTTTAAATTAATTTACGCCACTTCTAGGAATTGAATATTGAATAATGGATCTCATATTTAGAATCAGGAGGTCCAAATTTCTTAAATATTATAATTATATTTTCGATCATTATAAATAGTAACCGTAGTAAATAATGACCCCCATGGTAAGGGTAGATTTGGTAATTTAGGTTAAAAATAATACGATAAGGACAAAAAAATGACCATGACACTTGGATTAATTTTATTGGAAGAGTATATTGTAACACCTTTAGTTTTTAAAAGAATAAATTTGTGTTCGATAGAATATTTTACATGAAACATTGAGTTTCAATTAAAATGTAACAATCCAAGAGTTTATGATATATTTCTTTTTAAATAATTTTGATCTCTTTGATAGTTTCCAGAACTCTTAACCTCAATTCTAAAAGAACCATAATATAATATACCATTATAACCTAGTCATTAAATTTGGGGATATGAATAGAATAAACTAAATTATGATAATTATATAGTTTGAACATGTATATTAAAATTCATTTGTCTTCTATTGATTATAAATAAAATAAGAATCATTTGAAATAATAAGAAATGTTTTCTAATAAAATGTATTTTTTCTATAAGGTGGTTTTGTCTTGCTTTTCCTACATATTTTAAAATTATTTTTTTACCAATTTTTTAAAATTTATTTGAAAAAATAAAAATCATTTTTTAAATCTAAATGTCAAAATTACCTTTGGGTGAATTTTTGGGATTTTTATAAAATGTTTAATTTTTTGATGAATAGTGAAAATATGGATTTTTATTGAAATTTAATTTTTAGTTTAAATAATTCACAATGTTAAATTATATTTTAAATTGATATTAAATAAAAATTAGTACAAGTATATTAAAATTTAAATAATTTAGTCCATTGTAATCAATTTCATATTGAATTTTTATATTAACATTTTCTTTTTTTAAAGGGTGGGGTCGAAGTCTCAATTTATTATTTAAAGCAAAAACCTCTTTATACTAGGTAGAGGGAGGCCCATTACATATCCCGAAGGCCCAAGGCCAAGTGTCCTGAATACAAGGCTTGAAAGCCCATTTTTTGGCCCAAAGGACCCCTCGGTGAACAAAACTGCTACAGTACCACGCTGCTACAGTCCCGCCACTACTACAGTAGTGCTACAGTGCCCTACTACAGTACTGCTACAGTACCTGGAAATTCGCCCCTACCCAGATTTGATCCTGGGTTTTTTGGATGCCAAGCAGGAGCTTGTACCACTAGGGTACATGCTCATTAGCATATTAACATTTTCTATACTTATGAGAATTTTATCTCTCGAAACCTGCTTTTTCATCGTTACTGTAGGTATAATTTTAAATTGGATTCTACCACTTCTAGAAATTGAATATGGAAATATGGATTCCATATTTTGGATTATAATAATTTATATTTTCTAATAATTACAACTTAATTTTTTACCATTATAAAAACTAAAATTTGTAAAAATTAATTATTACAATTAAGGTAAAAGGGGGTTTACTTGGAGTTAAAATAAGAAGATAAAGGTTAAAATGAACTAAAACTTATCTAAAACCCATTTTTATCCATATTAAAACCTTATCACCTCTAAATTTTGATAATTTACCATTTTTGATCCATTTTTCAAGTAAAAAATATGGGTACACTTTATTGTTTTCAAAAATTCCATGTGTGTCCCCCCACGTATAAAAGTCCACCCCATATTCCTTGGTTTGATCATAATTCCATCCTAGGATGGATTTTGGTGCAAGCCTAAAGAGATAATTTGAATAAGAGGTAACATTCTTTGACGATCATTTTTATTTTATTTTTCCCATGAACATAAAATATTATTAAATAATGATATTATAATAACAAAGATATCTACCATATACTAAGATGTTATTATGTTGATTTCATAACCTTTATCCATCTCCTCCTCTATCAAATAGAAAAAAAAATCATTGCTCATGTCTATGGAGGATTACTGCCTCACGAAACGATGTTACTCATTTTCCATCAACGCATCTTAGGATTATATGTAATTATGTATTTAATATATATATATATATATATATATATATATAATATTTAGGATATCATTATACTTATTTAATTATAATATCATATATATCTTCTTATTTTCCATGTCATTTAAATTATAATAACGTTACTCGTGTGTACGGCAGACCACCACCTCACGAAACGATGTGATACATTTTTTACTTTTCATTTACATTGAATGTAATAAAGATACATTTAATGGATATATGTGATATATATTACATGATATTAATTCTATAAAATTATTTTATCACCTATATCTTTTCCCATTCACCTGTTATAGAAATGATAATGTCGTCCATGCGTACGTGCGACCTACCGTCTCTACGAAGCGATGTTATCCATTATCCATGTTAAAATTTCAATAATAATTCTAAAAATATATATAAATAAAATAAATAATATTTATAACCTTAATATAATTCTATATGTGACTAAAAATATAATATTCTTAAGAACTAGAGATTTCCTGACAAAAAACACACTAGAAAACAAAACAATTAACACTAGAAACAATGAAAATAATTAAATATTATTAACAATCGGGTGGTAAAATATTATAAGAGGATCATATATGATATTATAAATATGAATATATTTTTGGAATAAATTATTAACATTATTTAATCCATTACATAGGAGGTTAATGCATGTTCAACCAAAATGAAGCGTGAGGTAAGAGACTTCATCTCAATTCCCCTTCATAAAGGCATGTTTTAATGTAATGCACATAAATTCTTTTATATGGTGTATATACATACCCTTTAAAATATAATATAATGATTAATTTATAATTAATTTTATTTTATGTTCCAATTTGAATTATTTCATCTAAGTATATTTTACTTAAAAGTTACCAAGTGGTAAAGAATTTCATGACTCGATTTCTTTTTATTGGGTTATATTAGTTGTTTATTGTATTTGATATTATTTATTTATGAGTGTAATAAGTTTTAATTATATTATATTTTAGTTATAATTTTTTTATGTTTATTTACATTTTATACACATAATAAATTCATTGATTAACTCTCTCTTCAATGTTATGATCTTTATAAGGGTTTATTTCACAATATCATTTTAATCGAGATTTTTATGATTGAGTTTACATTGAATGAAATTATTTGATCATTGGATAGTATACCCTTTAATTTTATTCTCCTCTGGTTATTCATGAATTTTCAAGTAATATTACAATTTCCCACTTTTTTCACTTAAAATTATTTAGAGGATGTTTTTAATAAAATCTGACTTCATTTCTATCTTTGTTTAAAAATCCTTTTTCTTACAAATCCATGTTTTCTAAAAATATTTTAAAAAATGATTTACAATGACTGTTTAAAGTCATTTTTACCCATGATTGGATTTTTCTACCAAATATTTTAATAATAATATTCTTATATTTTTTCAAAAAAGGTTTGTTTAGATTTTTCAAAAAATATGAAAGGAATATTTTCTTTAACATATACAAAATGAGAAATAATTTCCCATCATCTTGACCAATCTATGTTGTAAAGATTACATTATAATTTCTAATGGTTATTTTCAAAGAAAATTATTTTCATATTATTTTAGGAATTTTTATATTTAAAGAGGTAGTTTCCAAAATAAAATGGTTATTTTCCTTAATGATGATTTCAAATATTTTTTAGGGTATTTCTATTCATCAATGACAATAAACCTTTATTTTATATATAATCCACTAAGGATATGTTGTATTGATACCATCTATATTATTCCTATGGATGGTTTATGATTATTTTGACCAAGGATAGAATTTAACTTCAATTACTCAATTTATTTTTATAGTCATTAAGAGTCCCTTAAATTATTCAGTTTCATATGATCATTGGACATTAAATTTCCCCTAAATTTCCGTATTATTTATCATAGATATAAATTATTTCTTAAACCTTATATCATTTCAACATACACTGTTTTACTTTGAATGTTATTTTATTGAATAGGGAAATATTGATAATCTACATTCTTTATTAAATATGAATATTTAATGGTATGAGATATTTTTCATTAATTAAATCGATCATTCAATATATGAGGAATGAATTGGACATGAAGATAAGGGTGGGGCTTGATTATAGATAGCCTATTGATGCATCAATAGTTTTATGAGATGAATCAGTTGTCTAGCCTTAGTTAAATGGGTTTCTAGTACATACCTACCCATCAGTTTTAAACTATCTTAGGAAAGGTCTTGATAATAGAGGTATCATGATGCCTGAGATCATGATGTTTAATAATTAAGCATTTCATTCATTAATAATTAAGTTATTATTATCCATGATATTTTTGCAATGATATTATCTTTGGATGCATTTTGATTCTCAGTTTACTAATTAAATGGAATGTGTGTATAGTTAATATACCTTGTCATATTGGTTATTATTTATCTATTCATGATGTTTAACTTATTTAAATAAAATGTGTGTTTAGATAATTAACCAACATATGTTGATTATTTCTTATCTAGTCAATATATTCAAGTTATTGATAAATGGAATATGTGTTTAGTTATTTACCTTTCAATATTGATTATTCCTGATTGATTATTATTCAATTAATTATGATAGATTCCTCTTTACTTAATCCTTACTGAGCATTTGAACCCATCATTATTTTGTTTCCTTTCCTATGAATCTATGAGTTTTCTATGAATTATAAGAAAGTATATGCAAGAGGGAATAATTATGTTCTCAAAAAAAAATTATCTTGTAATTTTTGTACTCAAATGTAATATGGGATGGAAGTATGTCTCTAGTTTACCAAGATAGCTACACTATTTGGTCATTTGGGATGCGATTACTTGTATCTTATGCCAATATAGTAAATTAGACATCGGATTTGGGTTATTGGGGTTAGGGTTGCTACAATTGGTATTAGAGGAAGTTTAATATAAACCTTGGGAACTCGATTTTGGAAAACATGGATTATGGAACATAACCCTATGATAGAATTTGAGGATAAGTATAGAGTAACATCCTAATGTTTTGGTAAGGTAGATATTATGTGGGTTTTTTTGTAAATACATCCCTGAATAGATACTATAAGTGGACGTGGTTATAGAATAGGTGTACATAGGGGTAATAAATCCAAAAAATCCACATCGATCTTGAATTAGTTGTTACCTAGTACATAATAACATACCTTTTACTATAGACTTGGTTTGACACTCCTAGGAGATATTATTTGGATAATTCACTTTTTCTTTACAAACCATTATGAAGGATTTGAATAGATGATGAAAATTCATAACCTAGGTTAAACATAAGGTGTCTTAGATTGAAAAAAATATGTCATTAATTAGACACGATATAAATGATTATATGGGTTTTCCACTATGATTATTGTTTCACACAATATGATTTTTTGTTTTAGTTAATTGATTTAATCAAAATTAATCGTGTTAACATTAAGGATAATATAGTGACGATGAGAAACAAAATGATTATATGGGTTTTCCACTATGATTATTGAGTGCTGGAGACCATAGAGGAAAGAAAGCTCGATTTCCTTCATGTTAGAGATGAGGAAATAGACATCTAGGAAATTTCTAGAAAGGAACCTAAATTTTTTTTATGTGTGGAAATAAAGGCATAAAGTAATGAATTTCCAATCAAAAATAAAAATTATAATGAAAGGAAATAAATTTTATCATAGGGATCCATTTATTGTTATTTGTCTTAAATGAGGGGAACCTAGGTATTATCTGAATCAAGGTCTTATTCTAAAGGTTAACCCCTAGAATATGTAAGGTCCTATTTTGAAATAAAAAGGTTTAACTATTTATGTTTTTGGATTCATGAATTAAATTGTAGAAGTATTTTTTAACAATAGTATTTTGGTTATAAGAATCATGAAACATTTAAACATTATATACAATTTCCTAAGAATATATGTCTTCATTAAATTATGATTTTTTATTACCATCATGGTTTTTGAGTTTAAGGTTGATCGTATGTTCAAAGTCTTAAACACCTATTTTAAAAAATTTTGTGCTGGGAATATAAAATTATTAAGAATATTTTGGGAAAACATTTATCAGAATAAAACAGATTGGCTTAGTATATGAAAAAGTTATTTGGGGAATAATTCCCTTGCATTTTTTAGAATTATGGTTAAATTTATTGGTAAAATTTAAGGTTTATTATATATTCGATGTTTTAGTAATTATGGGTCATCACAATTTGGGAACTTTATAGGAATTATATTAATATAGTTTTGGAAAAAGGAAAATCCACATGATGGGTGATAACCTATTGCATCAGGTAAAAGCTGCCGGGCTTGAACCAAAATCTGAAGGATGATAAGGGTTTAACTCTTAGAACTAGAATATATGATTTTATAGTTAATATGTTATTGTTTTTACTTAAATGAGTAGATAAATAAATATTGATGATGAACTATTAGTGTAAATTTTGCGGGTTAGAGATTAATGTATAGATTTTTCTAAACATATTAGTTTTGGAAAATATTTAGAAATAGGTATAATTACTTGTCACTATATTATGGATCTTACTATCCATTAAAAGTTAATTTTAGTGATTCGAGAATAAAAAGTTATTATTTTTATAATAATTTCTTAGAGTAAGAAATAAATAAAAATTGATCAATGAACAACCAAATGATAAAATTATTCATATTAAATATAAATATATCAAGTAAGAATATTTCCATATATTCTTAGAAAGTAAAATTATTAATCAACTTTATGAAAATGATATTGAACCAAAATGTTATCCTATTAACTTTATATTCGATGAATCAGAAATATTTTGAATAATCATAGATTTATCATTTTTGGGGTTTTTACTTTCTCTTGATCATTCACATTCCTACGATCAATGAGCTTAATTACCCTCCATTATTTAGGCATTACATTTTTCTTCCATGTCCATATATTGATCTCCCACATATGTTCTCCTATATAGAAACCTTGTTATGTGTTATTCTAGAAGAAATTTCATATTTATCTTTCCTCATTTTAAGAAAAAGTTTTATTAACCCATTTATGATGTGATTTTTCTAAAAATCGCATTTCCAAAAGCCAAACCATTGATTACTGGGATCAAGTTTAAATTGTGAGGATGTAATTTATTGATGGTGGGGAGAATGTAACACCCCAAGATTTTAAAGGAATAAATTTGGGTTTGATAGAGTATTTGACACACAACACTGAGCTTATATGAGAATTTAAAACCCCAATACCTTATGATATATATAATTTTAAATAATTTTTTTCTCTTTGATAGCATGTAGAAAACACAACCTTGAGTCTAAATGAATCGTAATATAGTATACCGTTATAACCTAGTCGTTAAATTGGTAGGTATTAGTAGTTCTAAATAATTTATTAAAAGTATTTCTTTTACAAATGTATAAAAAATTCATTGGTTATATATTGATTATAAATAAAATAAAAATGATTTGAAATAAAAAGAAATTTTATTTGAAAAAATTTATTTTTTCTAAAAGGAAGTTTTACCGTGTTATGCGTACATATTTTAAAATTAACTTTCACACATTTTAAAATGTTTATTTAAAAAAATTAATTTTTGAAATCAATATGTCAAAATTATATTTGGCTTATTTTTTTATTTTTCCTAAAATATTTCATTTTTATGAATAGTAGAAAATAATAATTTTTATTGAATATTTCCTTTTCATTTAAATAATTTATAAAATACAATTATACTTTAAATTGGTAAAAAAGTAAAATTAGTTCAATTATAGGAAAATTTAACTAATTTAGGTCATTTTAATCTAATTCATATTTAATTTTAATGTTAAAACATTCAATACTTATGACAACTTTCTCTTTGGAAACCCATGTTTTCATCGTGTTTTTCGGGTATAATTTTAAATAATTTTTCCAATTATTTGAATTTAATTTGTAAAATTACATTCAATATTTAAAATTAGAATCATTTATATTATATAATAATTTCAACTTGATTTTTTACCATTATGAATAATAAAAGAAATAAATATTAATTATTACGGTTAAGGTAAATATGAGTTTATCGATGGGTTAAACTAAGAAAATAAGGGCCAAAATGACAGAAAATTATCAAAAACCAATTTTATGGCCATATTTAGACCTTATAACCTATAATCATTGTCAATGGACCATTTTTTTCCTTTTGGCATGTGAAAAACATGGGTATAATTTATTCTTTTCAAAAGTTCCATGTATGTCTTCACACCACTTATAAAAGGTCACTCATCTCCTCCCCTATTCACATGTACAAATCCATATAATTTAGCCAATAAATAACCAAATAACTTCCTTAATCCCTTAAAAAATTAGATATTCCATTTTTTATCATAAATCCATCCAAGCATGGCTTTTAGTGAAAACCTAAAGAGGTCGTCTGAAGAAGAAAAAATGCTCTTAATTGGTCATTTTTATTTTATTTATTCTTGCACCTCCATAAAAATTATTCAATCATGATAGTTTAAAAAAACCAGTATATTGAATATAATAATATGTTATTATGTTAATGGAATATCTGTTATCCATCTATTCTTCTATCAAATGGGAAATTAAATCATTGATCATGTGTACGGTGGACTACCACCTCGAGAACTGATGTAACTCGTTTTCCATCAATGGATGTCATAATTATATATAATTATGAATTAATATATATATATATATATATAATAATTATAAAAATTTTATACTTATTTAATTATAATATTTTATATAACTTCTTACTTTCCATTCTATTTAAATTATGATTTCGTCGCTCGTGTGTACAGTGGACTATCGCCCCACGAAACAATATGATTTTTTTCTTAAGATTTGCATGGAATGTAATAAGGATAAATTTAATTAATATATGTGATATATATGACATTATATTTATTATTTTAAATTAATATATCACCTAATTCCTTACCATTTCACCTATTAAAGAAATGATAATGTTGCTCGTGCATATGTACGATCTACTATCTCCACAAAGTGATGTGATCCATTCTCCATGTTCAAATTTCAATAATGATTATAAAATTGTATCAAATAAAAATATGATATTTATTACATTAATATAATTCTAGAGATTATAGAACTATATTATATTATTAAGAACCATAACTTCCATGACAAAACATGCATAATAAAATAAGGCAATTAAAACCTGAAACAATAAAAATAATGAAATATTATTAACAATCTTGTGGTAAAATATATAAGAGGATAATTTATTAAGTTATAAATAGAAACATAGTTCTCGTATAAATTAATAACATGATTTAAACCAATTTACATGAGGATAAAATATATTCAACCAAATAGAAGCTTGAGGTAAAGGGATTTATATCAATTTCTCTTCATTAAGGTATAATTTAATATCATGCACCTAATTTCTTTTATATAGTGTATATAATTCCCATTTGAGATTTAATATCGTGATTAATTTATACTTCATGGAATTTTAAGCTCCAATTTTAATTATTAAATCCGATTGGATCTGCCTTAAAAGTTACCAAATGGTAAAGAATTTCATGACTTAATATATTTTTATTAGGTTATATTACTTGTTCATTGTGTTTGATGTTATGAGATTATGTGTGTAATGAATTTTGATTATATTATGTTTTATTTACAATTGTTTTATGTAGATTTAAATTTTATAAACTTAATCTATTCATTGATTAATTCTCTCATCAAATTTATAATCTTTTTAAGGGTTTATTTCACAATGTTATTGTAATCGAGAATATTTATGATTGAATTTCCATTAAAGGAAATTATTTGATATTTGGATAATAAACCAATTTAATTTTATTATCATATGTATATTCATGATTTTTTCAAGTAATACTATCTTTTTTCTCTCATTAGTACTTAAAATGAATAAGAAAACATTTTTAATAAAATTTGGCTTCATTTCTCTCTTTAATAAAAAATCGTTTTTCTCCCAAATCTATGTTTTATAAAACTATTTTCAAAAATATTTTACAATGATTTTTTAAATTAAAATTTACCCATGATTGTATTTTTTACAAATTTTTTTAAAAGGAACCTTCCTTTTATTTTACAAACAAGGACGGTTTGGATTTTAGCGAAAATATGAAAGGAATATTTGTTTTAATGTGTACGGTATGAACAGAATTTCCCGTCGTCATGACAACTCAATGTTTTAAATATTATATTATAAGTTTAAAATATTATTTCAAAACAAAATTATTTTAATAATATTTTATGAATTTTGATTTTTAAAAATTTTATTTTCAAAATGGGAAGGTTTTTTTAATAGTGTTTTCAAACATCATTTTTATGGTATTTCTATTCATCAATGATAAATACCCTTTATTTTACATATGCCGCACTAGGTATATGTTGTGTTGATACCATAATTATTCTTACTATAGATGGTTTTGATTATTTTTACTAAGGATAGTATTAACCTTTACTTCCTTGATTCATTTTTGTAGTCATTAACATACCCTTGATTTATTCACTTTCCTGTGATCATTGGACATTAAATTTCCACAAAATGTACATATTATTTAACATGGATATGCTTAATTATTAAAATGTATATCATTTCTACATATGGTGTTTTACTTTTAAAGTTATTTAATTGACAGGGGAATATAGATATTCTATATTCATTATACCATACATATATTTAATAGTAAGGCATATTATTCATGAATTAAATCGATCATTCGATATATGAAGAATGAGATGGACATGAAAATACTAGTGGGGTCCAAATATAGATAACCCCTAGATGAATTGATATTCTCATGAGATGAACTAGTTCTATAAACTTAGTTAAATGGGTTTATGGTGTATACCTACCCATCAGTTTTAAATTGTCTTGTGAAAGGTCTTGATTGTAGAGGTATCATGATTATTGAGATCATGGAATCCAATAATTAATAATTTACTTTATTAAGAATTAAATTATTATTATCTATGATATTTTTGAAATGATATTATCTCTGGATGAATTTTTATTCTTAGTTTATTGATTAAATGTCACATGTGTTTAGTTAATTTACCTTTTCATATTGATTATTACTGGTCTATTCATAATAGTCAAATTATTTACATGGAATATGTGTCCAGTTAATTTACCTTTCTATGTTATTTATCTAAATATTATTATCAAGTTATTTATTAAATAAAATGTGTGTTCAATTATTTACCATTCTATATTTATTATTAGTTTTTGATTATTCTCTATTTACGCATGATACCTTCCACTGTACTTAACCCTTATTGAGAATTTGAGCTCACCCTTATCTTGTTTCCATTCCTAAGAATTCATAAAGTGTACTATGAATGATATGAAAGGAAATTAAATATTTAATAATGATATTCTTGAAAAAAATTGTGTTGTAATTTGTGTATTCAAATGTAATATGGTAATCACATATGTATCTAGTTTACGAAGACCACTAAACTATTTGGTCCTTTGGGATACGATCACTTGTATCTTATGCCAATGTAGTAATGTTGACACCAGATCTAGGTTACTAGCATTAGGTTTATTACATATATATTTTCCATATACATTTAAATGTCAAATATAGAACCATTTTTTCATTTGACCATGATTTGTACCTTTATAACATTTAAGTGAGAGATAAAGAAAAAAATGTCACTTTTCTGATTTTAATATCTATAATATTTTATGATATAGATAAATATAACTTATGTTAAATTATAAATATTAATTTTAAATAAAAATAATTTATTTTTATCATATTAATTTAATTATAATTTGTGGTGATGAAATAATTTCCCTAAATGCTTGCGCAATACCGACAAAGAATGTTTTTTAATTAAGAGAAAAATAAAATAAATGATTTTAAAAATACTGAAAGTAATATAATTTGAATTAATTATTGTGTTCTAATTTTTTTAGATAAATATAACATTTTATTGATGTGTGTAAGTATTATATTTGAATTATCACTTTTTATTAATATATTTAAAGTCAAATTAAGTGAATAGTGTTAAAAATGATATTAATGACATTTTATTATAAATGATATTTTATTAAATGATTTAAAATACATATAAATATTATATTTGACCAAATAAATTGGATATTGTTATAAATATCAACCATGGTCCATTTAGGTATCGTTTTCATTTTTTTAGTAACATTTTTAACTTTTTAAGTGTAAAAAAATTTAATATTACGGTAATTGTGAAAAGGGTTAACATGGGATAAACTAAAATATAAGGGTGAAAAAATTCCAAAAAAATTATCCAAATTTAATTTTATAAGATTATTTATATTTATAATCATATTATATTTCACTTATTTTAATTTTTACCATTTGGGTATGAAAAATAATTTATATTATTTAAATACTACAAGAAATTCTTAGAATGACCCTCCTGTCAATTATAAAATGAAACCTATCATTTTTCTTATTTTGAACACTTTGAGTAATCTATATCGACCATCACCTACTCATTACTCTTCTCAACATCATTATCGAAGTTATATAGGTTCTATCCTTTTCAAAAGACCAACCCTAGGTCCCATGAGAATAGATCTAAAGGAAGTCTTCCAAAGAATAGGTAATCGTCTTTACTAACTCTTTCATGTTTATTTCTTCATCTAATTCCTACTAATGTGTTGTACACATCATAAATAAAAAATAAAATATCATAAATATACCTTGAACTTATTATGATTATGGTACAACCAAATTCCATCTCTTTTCCATCCTATGAAAAGTGAAAACATCGCTCGTGCGTACATATGACTTATCATCTCCACATAGAGGTGAAATTGGTTTTTCATCACCATTTTACTTAGATGAATATAAAGATAAAAATAATGAGTATAAATGATATTTATAACATAAATATAAATATAGAAATATAATATAATATATACCTTCTTACCTTCCAATCCATTGGAAAATGTTAATTTCTCCCGTGAATACATGTGGACTACCACCTCCAAGAAGCGATTTGATCTTTTTTTTTCATTTATTATTTACATAGATGGTAATAAGGATGAATTTAATGACTATATATACCTTATTACCAGAAAAGAATGTTTTTTATGCCATGTACTTTATAATTCCAATATAATATGGAAATCATGTATCTATTTGGTTCTTCAATACTACTAAATTGATCGGTCCTTTGAGATTGGATCCCTTATATATATGCCAATGTAATAAAGAAACCATCAACTCTAAACTACAAGAGTTTGGGTTGTTGCATTAAAAAAGTAATTTTAATTATTTTTAAACAAATAATAATTTTGTATGTTTATGAAAGATATCTTTATCCTTTTGTAAAAATAAAATTTTTTATAATTTTATATATATAGTTTTTTAAGTTGATTAATAGAATTTTAATAAATTTTAAAAGTATTTTTTAATGATTTCCAAATAAATAATAAATTTATATGCTTTGAAAATAATTATAATTTATTATGTACTTAAAAAATAAATTAATTTATTTTTACAAATAATAATAATGATTAAATAATTTCAAGAGTAATTTCATTACAAAATGTAACAATTTTTTTATAATTTTAAAAAATAACATCCCTTTAAAAAGAAATTTTTTAGGTATTTATAAATACTATAAATTTTTTAAAGATAAAAAAATTAATAATTTTTTTAAATGATTAAAAAACATTTTATTACCATAAACTAGTTTTTATTTTTAAATTTTAAAAATTTTATTTTTTATAAATATAAAAAATTATTTACCGTAGTATAATTTTTTGGTCAATCAAAATTTCCTCTACTAAAAAAATACCCTTTAAACTATCTTTTTATTTGATATTAACATGTGTAAAAATAAAAACTGTCATCATCTCACACGATTACTATATACTATCACATTTTTTGCAACATGAGAAGATAAAAAGCATAATAAAAATAGTGGGATGATTATTTATTGTATTTTAATTTAAAAATTTAAAAAAAATTGTAATAGTGTAACACCTTATTCACTATTTATATAGAAAGTTGGGTATAATTATAAGGCTTGTTGAAATTTTAGGCTTGAAATTATTTAATAGTAATGATATGAGTACTCTAACATCTTATTTTGAGAAATATCAAAAATCACAATACATGATATTTTTGGTAATATACTCCTTAAATTCCATCCAACGACCTGAAGGCCTTTAATTTTTTTATTATAAGATAAATCCCCCTTTTAAGGGATGAAGGGGGTGAAACCCAAGTAGACTTCATGGAGATAGGAAAAATCACACTCATAGGGTATGAATAGTAAAACCAGAATGACAACAGGAGACTGCTCCTCCCCTGCATTTGATCGTGATGAAGCTATCCACCGTTGCAAGGCTATTCGGCAAGAACGTGTCATTTTTAAAAGCACATGTCTGATCCGATGGATAACGGAAAACCCTCCCATACAACCAAATAAAGAAAACTCTACAAATATAAATCATCATCTCCAAATCCTCCTCTGAAGCAAGTTCCATGAAGTCAAGTCTGGTTCCATAGACTTCCCATATTCGAAAACAAACCATCCAAGAAAAAAACTTCCACCATTAAATCATAACCAACAAGCATCAAACCTTCACAGGACATTTACCATGAATCCTTCAAGAGCAGCATTGCTTTCACTGAAGATAGCAACGAGCCCTACAGTGTCCACCACCACCACAACCGGCAAGGAGATACCAGCGATGCGACGCAAACAGACCCAAAAAACACCAAATTCATAACTATTGAAAACCACCAAACATAAAACCTCAAAGAAGCTATAAAGACACCAAAATCAAAGAGATCCTCCCCCTCCAGACTACTCAGGAGCCGACGACGAGCCACACTAGAAGCCCACACCAGATTTGTCATAGATTCAAGTCGTCACAAAGCTGAGAAATCCAGAGACCACACAATCCACACTGGAACCACACCAAGGCCATTGATCCATTCTAAAGCCATCGAGCCATGCTAGATTCACACCGTCGAGGCATAATGGAGACAACCGGAACCACTCCGCCATACCGAGGTTGAAGATCCACACTAAAGCCACCAAGCCGCACCAGATCCATGCTGTCGAGGCACACCAGAGATCCGAGCCACACTACCTCCAAAATGAGATCTAGGAGATACTGACACCAAGTCTCTAAGCTATGCCATAGGAGGGAAGAAGACGATTATTGAGGAGAAAACCCTATATGTGAAGCGGAAAAGAAACCCACCGCTCAGAGGCTATTACTCCCTTCTTTACATTACTCCTTAAATTATTAATTGGTTTTAATTTTGATATCATTTTAACAAGGAATAAAAGTTTACATTCGATAATATCATGAAAAGTTACCATGATAAGTTATAAAAATGGTAAACATATTTTACCACTCAATAAAAATATTGATATCTAAATGTAAAAATGTGTGAGAGTATGATTTATGAGAGACGTATAAAAATTTAATAGTTTGGATTCTAATCTAGAACCTCATCCATATAGAGGTGGATCATTTTTTCTCTACTAAATTAGTATAGTTTTTTAATAAAATACCCATCAATTTTGGTAAAACTCAAGCCATTCATAGGGTAAATAAAAAGAACATTGAAAATCTTCATTAAACGAAAAACTAATTATTATTTTGAAAAAAACTCTAGTCCCTTGAAGGTTACTAAGTTTTTTGGTTAAGAAATTATAGTATCATATATGTTGGAGTTGGTTTCCTAGAACCAAATGACTTTTAATACTACAGATAAGGCCTTTATTAGCATTATAAATCACATTTTTCTATGCTAAAAAACACTGATGTTTTTCTCATCTTAAAAAGTATATATTTTTTATTAGAATTAATAAAAGCACTGATAAAGGGGGACTTTATTAGTGTAATTTCTAGCATTGATAAAAGTAAAAAAAATTAAATTATTCTTCGGTTATCAAGCCTAATTAATACTGCAACAAAGAGCTTCAAATATACTCTCATACCACTTTTTATCAACACTAATTCCAAGCATATTCAACACCAATTATATAAATAAACTACTTAGCCACCCTACTCAACCATGCACACTAATAAGAATTTGAACATATGCCTCCTTCTACAAAGTGAACATCCTTAATAATATTGGTTTCTTCTATTTTTTATGATATATCAATTTATTTAAATATAAAAAGATACATTTATTATTTATATATTGATTCATTTAATTATATATATTTATATAATTATTTTTAAATACATTTATAAAATATTTTTATACATTTACACATATATTTAAATTTTTACATATAATTGTATATTTATGTATATTTTTTTATATTGTATTTTTTTTAAAGGTTAGGGCTGAAGCCTCAATTTATTATTTAAAGCAAAGACCTCTTTAGACTAGGTAGAGCGTGACCCATTACATAGCCCGAAGGCCCAAGGCCAAGTGTCCTGAAAACAGGGCTTGAAAGCCCATTTTTTGGCCCAACCCCTCGGTGAACAATACTACTATAGTACCCGCACTGCTACAGTACCTGCTACAATATCACCACTGCTATAGTTTCTGCTGCAGTCCCTTCGCTACTAGAGTGTCGCCGCTGCTACAATCTGCTACAATACTGCTACAGTATCTGGGAATACACCCCTGCCCAGATTTGATCTTGGGTCTTTTGGATGCCAAGCAGGATCCTGTACCACTAGGGTACAAGCTCGTTGGCTTATATTGTATTTACAAAATGCATATTTATTGTAAATACATTTATCTTATGTATGTTTATATACATTTGTTTATGTGTGTGTATTTTCATATGTGTGTGTTTATATATATATCTATGTACAAATATTTTAATATATATTTGTTGCAAAATGTGTATCTATCTCTCTCTCTATATATAGTTGTATGTTTTTGTGTGTACACACACAAATAGATATGTATATAAATATATACATTTATATATGTGTGTGTCTATATATATAAATGTATATATATTTTAATATATATTTGTTGCAATTTACATATACATAAATATATATAGACACACACACATATACTAATATATATATATATATAGAACCACACACATACAAAAAATCACACACATTTTGAAAAAAAAATATATTAAAATACACGCACACACACAACATTAATTATTTATTTAATTATATTTATATTAATATAAATTTGATAATTTTTTTTATAAATTATGAAAATAAGATTGGTATTAATTTTTTTTAATATGATTTATATTTTAAAATATTCAATATATATATATAAATTTATTTTAATATATTTTATAATATATAATCATATATATATCTATATATAAACACAAACACACATATAATTATATATGTATATTGTAAGTACATATGCATATTATGGATTATATAATATGAATATAAATATATAAATTTAAAAATGAACTATATTTACTGTATTTATATAGTTCATATTAATATATTTAATGCATTTATATATTTATTTATAGAGTTCATGTCACTATATTTTATAATATATATATATATATATATATATAATTATAATCATATATAATAATAATAAATAAGTATAAAAGAGTAAAAAAATATAAATGATTAAATATATATATAACTATATTTATATAAATATATATATTATTATATACATAATATTTAAGAATATTTAAATTTGTATATATATATATATATAATATGTAAGGTACCCTTTATAAGTGTTAAAATTGCATTGATAAAGGGCACTCTTTTATCAGTACTAAAAAAGGAATAATAAAGGGTATCTTTATTAGCGATAAAAAAAGTATTGATAAAGGTCACCTTTGTGATCACTTTTTTAACATTGATAAAAGTTTAAACTTTATCAGAATTTTTAGTGACAATAAAGGGCAGCGTTTTGTTTACATGAATCTATAGCAATGTTTATACGTTCTATTACTAGAATATTAATAATATTGTCATAGTTGGCATTGTTGGGGTTGTCCACAAGAATGACCAAGATCTAATGATTTATAATTTGATTCTTATGAATTGAATATAAAATTCATTTTATTATTACAAAAATGTGAGATGAAATTTATTAACCTAAATAGATAAGTAGGCTTGTAGAATTAAAAAACAAAAAGAAAGAACATAAGTATAACATGATTTAGTTCGCGTTGAACCTACGTGCATAGCGAAAACACCACCCATAAAACATTTATTACTAAAAGAATGTGCCCAAATTCAGGGCTCAAATGTACGAAACAAACCATAGAAACTATCTAAAGAAATACAATCCTGATAAACTATGTGGAAATTGTCAACTCCATCATGTGGAGTTGTCACTAGCCATTTCTGGACGGACTCACACAATGCACCTAGAACAAAATAAATGATATTGTAAATGGAAATGGAAAAAAAGAATCATGATTTCTTACAGAGACATGTTTCTTATACTGATACCTTCTTATTATTGATGATTTATTTTCATTTTTTAGTCTCCATGTGAAAAATCCCCAACTCCAACTCTGATGGTCAAGGGTTCCTCTGATCTCCACCAAAACACTAATACAGTTGTAAGTATTGGTACACTGGACATCAAGAGAGAAACAAAAGGGTTCTAATCCAATATTATCCTTTAAAACTCTTAAATTATCATGAAATAAGCCATAGGTTCCACTCTCATTCACAGAAAATAGTATCTAAGAAGCAGAACCACTATGAATACTCAAACCCTAAGCTCAAAGGGAAATGATGAAGGCTAGCGGAAGAGACGGGTAAGGAAAGTGGCAAAGAGGGATGCGTGATACAATGAAGACCATGATCAAAAGTTCCATTAGAATGACCAAATGCATAAAAACTCAAATGAGAACATGAAAACAAATTATAATACGTACAAATTAAATGCGGGATTATAAGAACTATGAGATAAAGAAATAACATTGAGAATACACGCAAAGAGACATATAGCACCATTGGATCAAGAAGGATAAATGGTTCTGAAAGCCCCATGAAATAAAATTCTAATAAAGAAAACTAGATTTAATGACCAAAATATAATTAAATGGAGATGTATTGAAATGATAAAAATAAACATAAGTACCATAGGTATATAAATAAGTATAATAAAACCATGAAAGACACATGTAAGGAAATAATAATCAAGGTATAAATCAAGAAGACACAAATATACAATAAATACAATTTAATTTCAACACAATATCATATATAAGGAATTAAATATCACAAATATCCCCTTTAAATAAAAGTGATTATAATAGATGATTTTCTCACAACCTACATTATTGAACTCAGTCTATGTTCATCAAACTTAAGTAATGTCTAAACTTTGATAATGGAATTGTAATAACTCGTGTTTTTTCAGACTGTAAATTTGAAGAGAAATTTTAATTTTTAATGTTGGATGCTCATGAGGGGTAAAATGGTCATTTACCCAACCATATGGTCTTAGATAATTTTTCTCACAACTCCGTTGGTCCTGGAATAGGGAGTTTACCCTAGGATAGGAGTTTGGTAGAAATATGAGCTGTTCGGATTTTGGAAAAATATTTAATATTTAATATTATTAAATTAAATATTAATTTATTCATGCAAGTTCATTTTGAAATAACTTTTAAAAATAGCATCGGATTGAGATTCTTTCTGTTCTGTTGAGTCCTAAATGGGGATTTTATCCTAGGGAAGGCATAAACTCATGTCGGGCATTGGGGTCGGCCCGAGCCCCTTTTTCTTCTTTTCCTTTCCTTTATTTTCTTCCTTCTCTTATTTCCTCCTCCTCCTTGGGAACGTCTCCTACACCTCCTCCCTGGCCGTAACCTATGGGAGAAATTAGAGTTTGAGAAATAGAGAGAGTTTGGAGGCAAGAGGGGTACTAATTCGAAGCTCTCAACATGCTGATTCAGCGAAGGACAATTGTGAGCTGTGAAATCAACCGAAGATTTGGTGGTTTCCACCCAAAGGTATGGTTGTTTGTGATTTCACCAAAGATATTTTTTAAACATTTTTTTAAGTCTTTAAAGCCTTATATTTCTTACTTGTGTCCTCTTAAGGCTAGATCTATTGTTTCGGGGGTGAAAACGGGTGTTTCAGGCGTTTTGAGGGATTTCTCATCGGAAAATCCAGAATACACGGCGTGTGTTCTAGGGGAACACGTCGTGTGTTGTTCTCATTCGAGGAAGAATAATTTTTCCAAAGTACATGCAATGTAATTTGAGTACACACCATGTAGTGGATATTCGTGTGGCCGACCGTGTGAAATAAGACACAGAATAGTGGTTTTTCAGGAGTACACATCATGTACTATAAGTACACGCCGTGTAGTGGAAAATAGGCATGTGTTTGGGTGAAAATGCACACAGAGTGACTTTTTGTAAAAAGTACATGTTTTTTACAGTAACCTACATGCCGTTTACTATTACACAGGCAGAACCTAAGGGTCTGGCCATGTGTTCTGGCCATGTACTACTTCAGTTTAGTAGTTTTGGGACAACTTATGCCCAGGAAGTCAGAATTGGGCTTGCGAGTAGTAAATTCTGAGTGTCTTTTCACATAGATTGTAATGGTGGAATCCTTCTTACATTTAGAGTTTATCTAAATGGTTTTTTGGGGGTTTATATCTAAATTGATAGGTTATTACTCCTGTTATTATGTTCAGTTGTCACCTGAGAGTGAGACTTGGCGTGGATGATAGGTTGGGTGTTGGGACCAACCTAGTTGAGACTTTTGAGATTACAGGAGTTACGAGCTATCTACTGTGACCGATAATTTTTATCGTGTTCCTCTTGTGAGATATTCCCTTCTGGCCTATGAGGCCATGATACCGAATACTTCCAAGGATCCCTTGAGGGATGCGTTTACTTGTGTTCTGACCTAGGGAGTCCCTTGTAGGATTTATCTCTTGTTTTTCCTTTGACAGGACCCATGTTATGGAATGCCTATATTTATCCTTCATTTTAGGTTTCCTTGTAGGATTCCTCCCTTACTCTTCCCTAAGGATCCCATGTAGGATGCCTTCGCTCGTGTTTACTAGGAGGATACCGAGTTTGATGCCTCCTTAGTGTTTGACTTGAGGGACCAAATGGGTGCCCACTGTTTGACCCACCCTGAGTTGTTATGTCAGGTTTGGGTAGAGATAGTGTTTTGGTGTCACCTATAACCCATTCCAAACTGGTAATCCCTTGGGGCTATGGATGTATTATTGGGTTGGGCATTCGGTCCACCCTCACTCGTTTGTTTATATCTGACTTGGTTTGCTGATGTTGTTGTGGTTACCAGAGGTGCTCTTGGTTGGTGGCTATTGAGCCTGAAACAAGTCGTATTCTTGTTTTTTGGGATGAATACTATGCCTTGTGTTCCTGAGTAGAGGTGGGTTTATTGTAAATAGGTTAATTTACCTTTCAGTGGTTGTGTTTCCCCATGTTGCTTGATATTGACCATTTGGTCTTGCTTTTCTTGTTAAGCAACTTTGTTTTCCATGCCTAGTATTTTTTAGGATGGAGTGGTTTTATCTGACATGTTGTGATATACTATAGACTATTATCCATGTAGTTTCTAAGGTTTAATCTGGATTCCATAAATCGTTGTGCATGATTGACTTACACAGGGTCGTGAGAATCTGGTGTAGTAGACCATAGGTATAATGGATGTTGAGGACTTCTCTAGAGTGTCTGTTTACTTTTATGTTGTGAGGCCATAGGGGGGATGAACATTGAGTGCTCCCTCAGAGTGTCTGTAGTTGCTCGATGGGAGCCACAGGTGGAATTGGATGTTGAGTGCTTCCCCAAAGCGCCTTTTAGTTACCGATACAAGACTATATGGGGGGATTGATGGGGAGTGCTTCCTTAGAGAGTCTTTAAAAAAGCTGAACCTGAGGGGATAGACTGTGAGTACTTCCTAGAGAGTTTCTTGTATTTGATTGGTTGAACCAGAGGGGTTAGGCTATGAGTACTTCCCATAGGGTTACTTGTTTTTGATTAGCTTGTTCAGATATATAATTCCGGCGTTGGCTGAAGCAGGTACATGTCGATGGGATTATGGACCCAGATATCGACTTATTGATACATGGCTTGAGTGACATGATGTCCAGCTCAATGACCTTGTATAGGATGTGCAGTATATCCAGCTTATGGTCCCAAGGATCGACTTCTAATTTGGTTTCTTGTAATTTGAATCACCTAATCATGAATATTCATATTTATGTATATGTTTATAGGTATGGGACTATACATGTGTACATATATAGATATGGACATCCATGATTGCACTTTCCCAGTTGACAGGGATTGAATACCCTAGGTTCGTCTGTGGTTGCATGTTTGGTTTACTTCCTTTATTGTGTTCTAGCTAGGCTGAGCACGTTGTTGCTTCATACACTTAGCAGCACTGTTATAGGTTGCATGTCAAGGTGCCCTACTGAGATTATTTCTCACCCCTACACGTGAACCTCGGTGTACATGTAGACCTTATGTCTACTTTTCAGGTTGATCACAAGTTGCATGGTTGATAGGGCTGAGGTCCATTGTTGCATGATCGAGCAGAGTTGCTCAAGTTGTTATACTGATCTGGCAGATGTAGTTCGACAATGTCTAGAGATTGGGTACGTGGGTTGGCTCGGAGTTAGTAGCAGATCCCTGTAATTTTACTTTTTGTTTCTTTTGTACTTGTATCTATATGGTCGTCCCAGTGGGTGACTAGTGTTGTATTGTATTGCATAGTTGTTTGGGATTTTACAACATTCAACCGTTACAACTTATTCTATTTCAGTTGTTTATTTCTTTCACACTCTATTTACTTTCCACTTTGTATGATACTTAGTTATTTCCATTGTGTGCTTACTCTGGTATGAGAGCATAATCACTCCACTATCACACCCTAGTCCCTCACTGTTAGTTAAAAGCCTTTGGCTTACGGGGAGGCATGCTTGATGCCTTGTGGCGAACCAACTCGGAGCTCTGGTTTAGTGTATTTTGGGTCGGGACGTTACAAAGTGGTATTAGAGGAGTTCCTTTTCCTCATTTTTACTATTTGGGATATGGTAGACAAAAGTATTAGGAATGTGTTAGAACCTATGATGGATATTAGACTGGTGCATATAGAACACTTATTCTGTTAATATGTATTGGTTTCCAGGGTTTGGGATCGCTGTTCTGATTTTTTGATGTTATAGTTGTATATGATTTTCACCTTGAGTGATGCACATGTTGTGTGGTGTTTTGATTTACTATGGATTTCTAGCTCTTGTACATTAGTAATAAGCCAGAGATGGATTTTGACTCTTGGCTGGAAAAGGAAAGAGGAGTCTCATGCATCATACTAGGCATGTAGGATTCACAACATATAGGCATGGTAGTGTGTGTTTTTACTAATAATTGAGACCTTTGCGTGTTCTTACACATACTTTTTACTCTGATGGTAGGTTATGTGGATCTACATTGAGGTGTTGGTGTGAGGATGACAACTCAGTCCTTGTGCACAGGTGGTGAAGTTACTCGAGTTGGTCGATATGGAACGTCATGCATTTCTGCTTAACCCTTATTGGGTGTTGTTTCTTGGGTATGTGTTTATCTATTTGGAACATTGAGAATGATGTCGATAGATACCAAGGATTTTCTTGTGAAATGGACCTCCTTTTGGTATTTCTGCATACAGATACTCGATGAGTGTCAGTTTAGTTTCTCTTCTGCTTGGGTTGTGAACACTATTAAGTAGTTCCTTCTGAGGATGATCGGAGAAGATCAGGGCCCTTGTAGGTTGTGTTTTGGTTTTGAATTTCTTTGGTCGTTGTGATCTTTACCGTCTTCTAAGTGGTTTTGGATCTTTCGAGCTAAGTGGTAAGACCTTGTGACCCAGTTGTGAGGCTTTTTCTGTAGGGATAGGTGGAAGACCTAGATACCCTTGGTTTTGACTCAAAACCTTTTAGGTTTATGTCTGTTCCATTCTAGGGAAACCTATGTGAGAATGTTAGGCCCGTATTTTCCAATTCCTTTTGGCAGTGCTTGTTTTTCATGACTGGATTCGACGCGCAGAACTGTTCAGGTGCCTGACCTGGTCAACCAGTGTTTTTGATGTTGCTGTTGTGGATGGAATCATTTCAATCTAAATCAGTGAGTGGCTAGGTGTGAGACAAGGACCGATGTTTCAATACTTTCTATGGACTCAGATCCCGAAAGTTGTGTTGGAATGTCCTTATGTTGTAGAGGTGACAGTGTGAAATGTCGGATTGCTGTGAAATTGTTGACCCATTCTTGAATCCTGGTCGACTTTTGGCAGGATGTTATCATGGCTTGGAGGGAGCTAGACACACCTTCAGTGAAATCTTAGTGTACTCTTGTAAGATACGATCATGCGCTATGTTGATTCGTCTTGAGTATGCATAGAGAGATTGGACCCTACATCAATCTCCTTTTTCTTTCTTAAAGTTTATCCCTGTTGAGGATGCAACCTGTTCTGATTGTTCTCTAGAAGCGGTGTAAGGAAATCCATATGGTGGGGATTGCGTTATTCACACTTTGAGGGTGATTTTCATAGTTTAGGTTAAACTTTGGTGTTTTCCAGGAGCTTTTGAGCTCAGATTTTTATTTTAAGATGACGACAAGGGTATTTCTATGGTGGGGAGTACCAGTTTGGTCATAGTTGAATATCTTCTATGTAGAAGTTGGATGTTAACGCTATAAGGCTGGTCGTTGGATGGTCCAGATAGCTTGGTTGTGCAGATGCTCGGGTTGGGAGCATGGATTCTGGTCATTTCACCGCGCTTCTTGGGGACGAGAAGGTTTATGGTGGGGAGTTTGTAAGAACCCGTGTTTTTCCTGACTATTGTTTTGAGCAGAAATTTTAATTTTTGCTGTTGGATACTTATGAGGGGTAAAATGGTCATTTTCCCCAACCATCTGATCTTGAATTATTTTTCTGAAAACTATGTTGGTCCCGAAATAGGGAGTTTACCCCAGGACAAGAGTTTGGTTGAAATCTGAGCTGTTTGAATTTTGGTGGAATATTTAATATTTAATATTATTAAATTAAATATTAATTTATTCATGAAAGTTTGTTTGGAAATAAATTTTAAACGGAGCTTCATATTGAGATTTTTTCTATTCCACTGAGTCCATAATAGGGAGTTTATCCTAGGGAAGGCATAAACTCTTGTCGGGCGCCAGGGCCGGCCTGGGCCCCTTTTTCTTCTTTTCTTTTTCTTTCTTTTCTTCCTTCTCTTCTTTCCTCCTCCTCCTTGCGCACATATCCTACGAATCCTCCTTGGTTTTGAACTATGGTAAAAATTTTAGTTTGAGAAAGATAGAGAGTGGGTATGTAAGAGGGGTACCGATTCCAAGCTCTCGACGCACTGATTCGGCGAAGGGCAACCGTGAGCCGTGAAATCAACTGAAGCTTCGGCGGTTTCCACCCAAAGGTAGG
Organism: Viscum album; assembly: GCA_963277665.1. NCBI lineage: Eukaryota > Viridiplantae > Streptophyta > Magnoliopsida > Santalales > Viscaceae > Viscum > Viscum album. The sequence continues at coordinate 633,507,897 of OY728166.1, forward strand.
TCCTTTTATGTTTTCACCATAGATCCCCTTTAAAAATTTTGTTTTAACTCTTTAAAGCCTTATATTGCTTGATTGTGGCCTCTTAAGGCCATATCTATTGTTTCGGGGGCGAAAACGGGCGTTTCAGGCGTTTTGTGGGATTTCCCGTCGGAAAACCTAGAATACATGGCGTGTGTTCTAGGGGAACACGTCATGTGTTCTTCCCGTTTGGGGAAGATGAATATTTATAAAGTAAACTCCATGTACTTTGAGTAAAAACCGTGTAGTGGATGTCCGTGTGACCGACTGTGTAAAATAAGACACAGAACATTGGTTTTTAAGGATTACACACCGTGCACTATAAGTACAAACTGTGTAGTGGCACATGGGAATGTGTTCTGGTGAAAATGCACATGGAGTGACTTTTTTTTAATAGTACACGCTTTGTACAGTAAAATACATTCTATGTACTATTACACAGGCAGACCCCATGGGTTTGGCCATGTGTTCTGGCCATGTACTACTTCAGTTTAGTAGTTTTGGGATAACTTATGCCCTCGAAGTCAGAATTGGGCATGTGAGTAGTCCATTCTGAGCGTGTTTCCACATAGATCATAATGGTGGAACCCTTTTTACATTTAGAGTTCATATAAATTGTGTTTTAGGGGATTCTATCAAAATAGATAGGTTCTTCCTCCAGTTATTGAGTTCAGTTGTCACCTGAGAGTGAGACTTGGCATGGATGATAGGTTGGGTGTTCGACCAACCTAGTTGAGACTTTTGAGATGAGATGAGCTATGATATATCTACTGTTACCTATAATTTTGATCATGTTTCTATTTTAAGATATTCCCTTTTGGCCTATGAGGCTGTGAGAGCGGATACTTCCAAGGATCCCCTAAGGGATGCCTTTACTTGTGTGCTGACCTAGGGAGTCCCTTGTAGGATCTCTCTCTTGTTTTTCCTTTGATAGGACCAATGTTTTGAAATTCCTATATTTTTACTTCATTTGAGGTTTCCATGTAGGATTCTTACCTTACTATTCGCTAAGGATCCCATGTAGGATGCCTTTACTCATGTTTACCTGGAGGATACCAAGTTTGATGCCTCCTCACTGTTTGACTTAAGGGACCCAGCTGGTGCCTGTTGTTTGAAAGACCCAAAGTTGTTACATTGGGTTTGTGTAGAGATGGTGTTATGGTGTAACCTATAACCGATGACAAACTGGTAATCTCTTGGGGCCATGGATGTATTATTTGTTTGGGCGTTCGGGCTACCCTCACTCATTTTTTTATATATGACTTGGTTTCCTGATGCTGTAGTGGTTACCAGAGGTGCCTCTTGGTTGGTGGATATTGAGATTGATGCAAGGAAAATTATTGTATTTTTGGGATGCCTAATATTCCTTGTGTTGTTGAGTTTAGGTGGTTTGATTGTAAATAAGATAATTTACCTTTTTGTGGATGTGTTTGACCTTGTTGCTTGATTTTGACTATTTGGTCTAGCTTTGCCTGTTAGGATGATTTGTTTTTCATGACTAGTATTTGTTAGGATGGATTGGTTTTATCTGAAATGCTTTGATATGTTTTAGACTATTAGACAAGTAGTTCTTGAGGTTTACTCAGGCTTCCATAAATTGTTGTTCACAGTTGATTTATATAGGGCCATGAGAACCTGGTGTAGTAGAAAATAGGGAGAATGGATGTTGAGGGATTCTCTAGAGTGTCTGTTTACTTTTACATTGTGAGACCATAGGGGGGATGGATGTTGGGTGCTCCCTCAGTGTGCCTCTAGTATCTGGATGCGGGCCACAGGGGGAATTGGACGTTGAGTGCTTCCCGAGAGTGCATTTTAGTTACTGATACGAGACTACATGAGGAATTAATGGGGAGTGCTTCTTCAGAGAGTCTTTGCTAAAGCTGAACCGAATGGGATAGACTGTGTGTACTTCCCAGAGGGTTTCTTATGTTTGATTGGTTGAACCATAGGAGTTAGGCTATGAGTACTTCCTAGAGGGTTACTTGTTTTTTATTAGCTTTCTCATATATATAATTCCGGCATTGGCCGAATCAGGTACATGTCGATGGGATTACAGACCCAAAGATCAACTTATTGATACACAACTTGAGTGTCATGACATCCAGCTCAATGACCTTGCACATGATGTCCAAGATATCAGGATTATGGTCCCAAGGGTCTACTTATGATGTGTTTTCTTGTTATTTGAATCTTCTAATCATGAATATTCATATTTATGTATACGTGTATAGGTATGGGACTATACATGTGTACGTATATAGATATGAACATCCATGATGGAACTTTCCTAGTTGAGAGGGATTCCATACCCTAGGTTTGACTGTGGTTTTACGTTTGGTTTACTTACTTTGTTGTGTTCCAACTAGGCTTAGCACGTTGCTGTTGCATACACTTAGCAACACAGTTGTATGTTTCTTGTCGGGGTGCCCTACTGAGATTATTTATCACCCCTACACAAGCACCTCAGTGTACGTGTAGACCTTATGTCTGATTTTCAGGTTGAGCACAAGTTTCATGGTGGATAGGGATGAGGTCCAGTGTTTCATGATTGAGCGGAGCTGATCCAGTGATTTTACTAATCAGGCTGTTGCAGTTCGACACTGTATGAAGATCAGGTACATGGGTTGGCTCGGAGTTAGTAGCAGAGCCCTATACTTTTACTTTCAATTTCTTTTGTACTTTTATCTGTATGGTCGGCCCAGTGGGTGACTAGTTTTGTATTTTATTACATAGTTATTTGGGCTTTTACAGCATTTTACTATTACAACTTGTTCTATTTCAGTTGTTTATTGCTTCCGTACTCTGATTGATTTCCGCTGTGTATAATACTTAGTTATTTCTGTTATTTTCTTTCTTTCGTATGAGGGAATAGTCTCCCCACTATCACACCCTATTCCCTTGCTACTAGTCAGTAGCCTCTGGAATATGAGGAGGCACACTTGATTCCTTGTGGCGAATTGGCTCAGAGCACCTGTTTAGTGGCTTCCATGTCGAGACGTTACATGAATGGAATTAGTCAAAGTATCATCCAAATTATCATCAATGTGTATCCTAATGAAAAATTCCATCCAAGATTCAATAATCTACCTAATAAAGTTTAGTATTATGTCTATTTACTTCCATATACCTTGGTAAATGTGATTCATTGACAAATGAAGGGCATACTGACTATTATAATTTCCCTATATACTAGAAATTGAAAAAGAAGATTAATTTACCAATTACAAAAATAAAATAGCCTCTTTTGCAGATTCTATTAATGAAATGTATTAATACTCAATGGTGGATAAATCAACTATGTATTTTATGTTACACTTCTAGAAAAGATGTCCACCATAAGAAATAAACACAAACCCATTAATAGATGTATGAGTATCAACAATGGTATCATGATTAGAATCCACAAACATAATAATATCAACATGATAACTTCAGTTATTTCTATAATGAATTCATCAATCATCTGAAATTGACATGTACCTTTGGATCCATTTCAAATCATTCTAGTGCGATTTCCTAGGTTTTCCAATAAACCTATTCAAAGTACACACAACAAAAATAAATATCTACTCTAGAATAGACCATAACATACACAATACTAGAAAAATTGTTAGAATATGTTATATTATTCATAACTTGAAATGATGATCTAAAGGAACACTAACATATTTAATATTCTCATATAGATACCATTTTAAAACCCTTTTAACATAAGCATTTTGTAAAATATTCAATACCCAATTATATCTATATTTAATAATTCTCATTCCTAAAATATAGTTTTTATTACCCAAGTATTTCATTTCATAAATAAATTTTAGTTGTATTATCATATAATTGATCAAAATCATGTTTTTTTATAAATATGAATCATGTCATCTACATATAAATGTACACAAAATATTTCATGCTTGACATGATTTAAATAAACACATCCATCATATTTACTACTATTAAAACCATTTTAAATCATAAATGAGTCCAATAAGTTATAACATTATCTTGGGGATTGTTTAATTGTATAAAAGTTTTATTCTAAAATACATATTTGATTAGTTTTTAAATCTTATAAAAATCCCATAGGAGGACTTATATAAAACCTTAATCCAGTTTACCAAGAAAAAATTTAGTTTTAACATCCAGTTATTCAGTATGAAAATAATATATAGCATAAAAATCAAGAAGAAACTAAATAGATGAATTCTTAACAACAACGGAAAATATCTCACTATAATCAATTCCTTTATATTGCATGAATAAATTGGCTACTACCCTAACATTATATTTAATTTTTAACTCCCAATTGTTATCTAATTTCATTTTAAAAATCCATTTTAAACTAATTAGTTTATAATTTTTAGGTTTAGTTTCAATGATCAAGGTCTAATTTTTTAAAATGGAAGATATTTCATCATGTATAGCAGTGAAATAAAAATTTTAGGATTTAATAGATTTTGTAAAGTTTTGTGTTGCATCATTATTTATATTTTGATAAATATTAAATGAATAAGAAACCAAATCAATATGGATAAATAATGCTACAAATTTAATGCATCTCCTATATTTATCTTAAGATAACTTATAATCACTTAGATTACCAGTTACTTTAACCTTAAATTCAAAATTTGATTCAATTTCACTTTGATCCTGAGTGGGAGGATTAGTGGACATAGGAACAAGTTTAGGATAATCTCGAGGCTCCATTGGAACCTCGATGCTCAAATATTGGTGTATTTTTGGACTTTTAGATTTAATATACTTATTCTTAGGTAAGACAGGCTCACAAAAAACAATATCTTGACTAATGAATCATTTCTGATAAATGGGTTTATCATCCACTATCTATAACCATTAAAACCTTCTAGAAAACCCACAAAGATATGCATCACAACCCTAGGTTCTAGATTATCAGTCTTAGCATGAACATATAATATGGATCCAAACACTAAAAGGTGTGAAAGGTTTGGTGGTCTACCTATCCAGACTTCTTCAGTGGTTTTAAAGTAGTAGATGTATATGGGAAATGATTAATAAGATATGATATAATCGTGGAAACTTAAATCTAGAAAAACCAAGGAAAACTTGAGTTTGAGAGCATGCATCTCACTCTATCGAAGATATTACTATTCATATATTTATCTAATACATTATGTTGGGGATTTTCAACAACATTGTAATGCCTAAGGACACCTTTAGAGTTACAAAATTATATACATTCATTGGATAAATACTCTAACACGTTATTACTCCTAAGAGTCTTTAAATTTATACCATATTGGTTTTCTACACTACTTTTCTAGTTCTTAAAATTATTAAAGGTATCAAACTTTCCATTCAGTTTATAAACCAACACCTTTCATATGTAATCATAAATGAAGGTCACAAAGTAATAGCCTCCACCATGGGAGGAAGTCCTCTATGGACCCCAAAGTTTAGAGTGAACATACTCAATGGTATTTCTATATGTATAAGGAAACCTATTGAAACCTAAACACTTGGTCATACCATTTTCACAATCATTATAAAAGGGAATATTTCTATGTGTTATATTGGTTGATAGCCCTTTTTATAAGTTTATCTAGGATTTTGGTAATCAAGCTCCCAAGAATTCTATTCCAAATTATAGTTTTATCAAAAACTTGGACATGATAGGAAAGTTATTTTTACCACTTAATACTTATATTTTATTCAAGAGGGTTACCTTCATCACAATGAGGGACCCACAAGCAATTCTAAGACTACCAAAACCTGACCGAAAGTTATAACTTTTATGGTCAAGAATTATGAGGTAAATAATGGTTCTCATTAATTTGGGTACCCATTTAGCCTCTTCTAGAGTCTTAACCATACCATTATGAAGTTTTACAGAGATAAAATGTATACCCATGATGCAATATATCTTATTATTCCCTAAATAGATATCTCCTAATTCAATCTCTCTCAAATCAGTAAAGTAATCTCTCTTGGGACACATGAAAAGATGATACATAATCTAAAATCTATTATTTAGAAATTTAATCGTCACAAACAATAAGTACATCATATGTGATGAAATATTTCTCAGCTAATATAGAATGGTCATTATTTTATTTTTATTCATTCTTCTTATTAGTAAAATTCATCTTTATATTTTTAGGTTTTTTACATTAAAAACACTTTATCACCCAATTATTAGGCTTAGAATGAATCTTCCAAGATTGTATAATATCTCTATACCTACTTCTATGTTAATTTTTACATTTAATATTTAATCCCTTAACCTCATTTTTAACAATGCCTCTTTTATGAAGTTATTTAGCAGATAATGCATTTTTAAGCTCTTTGAGAATGTTTGTGTCCATATCATACACCATATAGTATTTAATGTAATAGAAGGAATAATTTAGAGATCTTAAATGAATTAAATCATAGTCCTCATACCCTATCCTATATTTATGTTTGATAGATCCAGAAGATTATATTAAAATCATATATATAAATATTGACTACAATTCTAGTATAAATTTTAAATGTTTACAAACCATTAATTATATAATACTCTTACTAAAGATATATTCATATATAAGGATTCCAATTTTGACTATATTTTAGTAGCATTAAATTTATACACAACTTCTTGAAAAACTTTTTCTCCTAAGGAAAACAATATAAGGCGTCTTTTTGAAGGACATCAGTAGAGACATCAAAAAAGGCAATGAAATATTTTCCATCAATGGAAATAGTTTTAAATTTCCAATTTAGACCACTAAGAGCATCAAGAAGTTCATTTTTGATCAAATAGAACACCAATATTCTTCAACTATTAAAATCATTCTTTATTTTAAAATTGTTCATATCAACTTTCATAGAACCTTTACTTTTGAATCATATGATTTGATACCAATTATTGTGGGAATTTCTTTATGGTTCTCTACATGAGAAACTGAGATACATTAATTTCTATTTTAATTATAATGGATTGAATAGAAAATTCATTTTATTATTATGAAAATGTGAGATGAAATCGATTGATAGAACTATATGATAACACTTATAAAATAAAAAAATAAAAAAACACAAGGTATAATGTGATTTGATTCATAATAAACCAACATGTACGATGATGAAACCACCCAAAAAATATATATTTCTAAGATAAATAATCCTAATAAAAGTATAAAAAGAAATATATAGACCAGATAAACAATGCACGAAATCTAGTGTTTCTAAACCATGTTGTGGTGGAAAAATTTATCACCTAGAGTTAGCACTAGACATTCCTAGATGGACTCAAAAAACACAACTCAAGAATAAAAAGTTTAGAACAAAAAATGGAAAAATGAATCAGGATCACTTATATATTAATTTTATTATACCAAAACCTAGTTACAATTATTGAAGAAGTTTTTTCTATGTCCAGTCAAAGATCTATAAAAAATCCCCATATTTAACTTCAACAGCTAAGGTTTCTAATTTTCTACACCAAAGAACTATTATAGTTTTATGGTATGGTATACTGAATTTCAAGGGAAACAATATTGGGATGAGGTCCAATAGTCTCTTCTAAAACTCTTGAAATATTAAAAAGGAAACCATAGGTTTTTCTCTCACTCACCAAAACCAAAACTAAAGAGGCAATACAACTTCAAATCCCGAAACCCTAATATGACGCCCTAAAAATGTGACTATCTCATGTACATGAATTAAATAAAATATTTATTTATAATTAATTCCCAATACCTTTTAGGTTTATAGTTTTATGGACTTATGTAAAAACAATAACTAACAAAACCCATTTATTTTTCAACTAAAAACATTTTCTTATTATCTAAGTGACTACTTAATCAATAAAAAGTCTTAAAAATATCCCAAAAATACTTTACACTAGATACTCTTCTAGAAACATCTTCTATATTACTTTTATTTATAATATATTTAAATGGAAACATAATAAATGGGTTAGATCAGATACACAATAATGTATAAATAATAAAATTAGAATATGACATGGGTATGAATTAGTGAATAATAAAATAATACAATCATAAGAACATGAATATACGTACATGAGTCATAAAATGATCATAATTATATAAATAATAACTTAGAAATTTTTTTACAACATAACAATGAGAAATTCATACGCATGTCACCAAATTTCCTCACTAAGGTTCCAAAAAATCATATTACCAAGGTTATTCAGTAAAGTTTCATAAAACATTACCAAGGAATGTGTCTTGGGTATCATGAACATTCCATATCTAGATATTTATTATTTACATAAGGAATTGGATCACTATCAAGGCATACCCTTAATTATCAAGGTTATTCACCAATGTATCATAAAACATTAACAGGGAATTCTGCTAAGGTATCACAAGCATGTAATCTCTAGAGATTAATTTTTTACCCAATGCATTGGAGTGCTATTAGGGTGAATCCTTCATATGTCTAACATTATGTTTTATATGTTAGGAATTCATACATAATTCTATCAAATAATAATTTACCCAAGTATTAAATGGGATACATGATAATAATGAACATAATAATAGTCTATCCTGATAAATAATGTGGATGTAATCATAATATTATATAATAGAAACAAATATAGAGTGTTTAAAAATATGTAAAAATAATTTTTTAAGATCACTAATAAATTTTATTTAGAAGTAAAAAAAATCCTTGATCTTTTGAAAACATTATAAAAGAAATATTTTATAATAAATTGGAGAAATATAATTTCCTTTAGAAACCATGAAAAAATATAGTGTAAGTATCATATAAAACATCAAAGGCAGTGGAGACACACAGTCACATGAAAAAAAATTATAGAGATTATTTTCACACTTTGATAGAAATGATCCATGTAGAATATGTTAAAAATTTCCTTAAAAATGTTAAATAAGGTAAAGTAGTAGAATATAAACATTATCAATTATTGATTCATAAATAAGGACATTAATAAAACATCTAATGAATATGGACATGGAAAAGGGAGGTTCCCAACCAAAATTAAAAGCTCAGGTCAGTTTCCTTAAAATGGGTAACTAATATACCAAGGAAAAAAATGAAATGGGGATAGGAAAAGAAAAACCCCAAGAATGAAAATATAAGAATAATATCATTAGGCTTTTAGAGAGAAAAGCATAAAAATTCCTCATATGGTTTATATTTCCTAAGAAATCTCTATTTGAAAATGATATTGGCGATGAAATCCCCATGATACTTATAATGTCAGAATAAAAGGTTCTTGATAAGAATATCATGAAATGTAAATTAAAATCTCATAAACTGAAACGAATTACATAGATAAAATCCATAGGTCTGTAAATAAACCATATAACATAAATAATGGAGTGCAATATCAAACATGTCTTATGAAATTAAATTTAGGACAAATAACCCCTTAACTTATTTCATAAATTTCCTTAAAGTGCTTGAATCTACTGCATAAAAAATAACTTTCTTAATTACCTATTTTATAAAATTTTCAATATCTATAAATTTTTCCTATCTTATGGTGCGCTTGAATAATTCTGATCATTTTGAACTAGTTTCATAATAGCGGTGTTGTTTTTCATTATTATCCCTAATTTCATCATTAACATATCATAAATGGTACTATAATCTATTTTTTACAATTATTTATAATGATATAATTTTATTTCATAAGTATTTTAATCATTATTCATGATGAAGAAGTCAGTGGGAAGCTTGTTTTGGAAATGTATAATGAACAAAAAATGTTGCATTAATCAATGACTTAAATGTTTATATTATCATTTTAGAAAAAAAAAATTTATTTACTTATTTATATATAGTATTAATTTTCCAAATAAATCATTGATTTAAATTTATAACATTGTTCATTTAGGTGGTTAAACCTGCCCAAAAAGAACATGCTACAATATATGTGTGAGTATGGCTATGGAAGATATTATTTTGATATAATATTATTGTTAAAAAATTTATAATGATGTCACTTATATTTTATTAAGGCGATGAATCATTTTGAATTTTTATAAGAATTAAATAAATGAAAATGAAGTCTTTACTTAAAAATAAATCATTTTTCCTCTTGGTATGTTTGTTTTAGGAGGTTAGTTTTAAAAAGATTTGTTATTATTAATATTACTTAGAGAATGATTAATTTTAATTTATAGAATATAAATAATAAAATAATTAAAATATTAATTCAATACATCCATTAATATTACCTTCCTTTAATGTTGGTGATGAAAAACATAACATGTCGTTTATGGAGGCAGCAGTCCGCGCACACACATGCGCAATATTTTTCATTTTTTCGATTGAATGAGAGGGGAATGGATAATAATTATATCATAAATATAATAATACTTATGTATATTGTTTATACTAATTTAATTATATACATATATTTAGAATGTTTTTGGAAGAGGGTAGATTATAAGGATAAATAATAGAAGTTAAATGTTAAGTAATACTTACTTTGAGAATTTTGATCTTTTCTTGAAGTATCCTTTGGAAATGAAATAATTAAGACACTTTATTAAGGCTAGAGGTTGGAAAAATTTCATAGGGGATATAGAAGAAGTAAATTGGGTAGTGTTTTATGAGAATTTTGAACTTGGAGTGTCTATTGAAATGGGTGGAAGTGAGCTCCTTTTATATGTGAAAAAGTGGGAAAAATATTTAGGAAAGAATATTAATCTAGGGGTAATAATGGAATTGCATGAGTGTTAGGTGAGTTAGGTGAGAAACGTTTTGTAAGATATTTAGGTATGACTTTCTAACCTAAAAAAATTATTCTATATGGTCTAAGTTTCAAGTTGATTAATCAAAATTTAAGCCACATTATATTATCCATTTTAACAGTTATTAATCTTAATTATTATTTATCCATGGTAATTATTTATTAATAAAAATATAAGACGACTCTTCTTACAAAATTTCTATGCGATGAATCTAAATTTGGACTCCATTTATTCTAAACCATTTTATAATTATGATAAAATTAACTTTCAAATTTAAACATATAATATGTTTAAAAAATGTTTTCTTAAAAAAAATGTTTTTTTAATTATTAAGTGTTAATATTATTTAACACTGACTTCAAATTAAATGAGTGTTATTTTTTTTGAATATATTTTTAGACATAATATTAAAGTATTAATTAAAATATATCCATTTAATTTAAAAATACACAATATTTAGAAAAGTTTAATTCTTTGAAAAATAACTGTTTTACCATGGTAACTAATATTTACCTTAGTGACATAATTTTATGAATAAAAATTAAGTTAACCCTATTACCTAATTTGAAAATTCTAATTAAAATTATTCAATTTCTAAAAGTACAAAAGATAAATTTTAATATAAGAAATCATAAGAAAATAAAAAAAATTAAGAAACATGTATCTTCTAAGAATTGAATAGATTTATTACTTACCAAGTGATAAATATTGGATGTATGTTAACTTATTTTATTGTATATAATACTAATAATTTATATTCAAACCATTATTTGACCATAATATAATAAAATTCATAGCGCACAAAGAGGAAAGTTTTAGTAAAAAATATTTTTATGCATAAAATGATTATATTAGTTAGTTAGATATACCAAATAAATTTTATCAATGCATTGACATTATTTTCTTAAAATATATTTAATAATGATATTACTGCTATTTAAGCCTTGTAATTAAACATATACATTTTAATGGTTATATAACGTTTCAAAGTTTGTTTTGGTTCAGCGTTACATGTAAATTGAGCTATTAAACACATGAGGTATTAAAGAATAATATATATTTTAAAATCTTGGGCTGTTACATTCTCCCCCTTAAATAAATTATATCATAAAAATTTTAATTTTTACTCGATAATAAATTAGTTAATATTATTTAAAAGATAGTAATAACTCATGATATATTTTCAAAATAGGTTTCTATCTTAATATCATTGGTAGGACTATGAAACATATCTTTTCCCTTCATCCTGTTATCTAATTGATTCATTTTTTCTCCACAAATTATTGCTCTGTTACCTCCATTTCCATACATGAGGAATCTTCTTGTTCCTTTGATATAATCCCATGAGTGTTTCTTCCCACATTCTTGACACGGTGTAAATATTACCTTCATTCCTTCATCATCGTTGTCAACCCAACTTTATTGAGACTTCATCTTTATATTATTTGTTTTGTTTAAAAACTCAACTAAGTTCACATTTTTTATCATAATTATTGATAGCTGGTTTGGAATAATCAAAATATTTTCCCCATTAGTTCATATCTCAATAGGATACTGATTGGTACAATCTCTGCATTTTTTGTCATACCCATTGTTAACATGATTTGTTTAAGATTCATATATTACTAAAATAAAAATTAGTTAACATGAGTGATGACAAATTAACACTATATTTGTATTATTACAAGATAACTAATGCAGCATAAAAGTTTCCTACTCTTTGAAATTATTACATTAGCTTTCAATTTAACGTAAATCCCTATCATTTTAATCTCAGTTTCTTTAGGTTGGATTCTCATATATTACTTAACCAAATTCCAAAACATACTAAAGCCTTCATAATGTCTTGTAAATAGAATGTTATTAACCTAATCATATCCCCTTTGAGTTTCTTTCTAGGTGTGCAGTCTTAGGTCCACTCATCATTCACCAAAGTAAAGTTTGATTTAATACTCAAATATCCTTTTTCAGGGTGATTACCTATAGGTGAATCTGTGTGACAACATCATCCACATTCTAGTACCCTGATATGGATGTAACTACTAAGAAAATCAAACAATCAATAGTTTACCAAAACCTAAGGATGTTATTCTATACTTAAACTTTTCCCCTAGACTTATCCATAAGGTTTTCACTAAATTTTTCTTACAATAATCTCTAAAATATTCAATATTACCCCAAATAACCTATATGGTTATTCATACCATTGAAATTACGATCAACCCTAACTTATAAACCATCAAATTATCATTGACTGACATATTTTCATCTAAAGTTATCCAAAACAAGATTTGATACCAACTTTGATACCCCACAGACATGACCATATGAAATAAATTACATAAAGAAAATATTAATTTAAAATGAATTTCCAATACATTTTAGGTTTAGAGTTATAAAGAGTTAGGAAAAAACATTAACCAATAAAGCCCATTTATTTTTTAACTAATAAAAATTTTCCCCATTTAATAAGTGATTACTTAATCAATAATAGTTACTCAACATATCTAAAAAATTATTCACACTACATACTCTAATAGATACATATTATGTATTTCTTTTCTTTATAATATGGTGAAATGGAAACATAAGAAAGTGGAGAGCTTATATGCTGAATAAGTTTTAAAGAATTAAATTAGAAAATAAAATGGGTAATAATTGGGGAGTAACATAAGAATATAAACATAAGAACACAAAGATAAGTACATAAGGAATAACATGATCATAAGTATATAAATCTTTACTTGGAAATGTGGATACAAAAAAACACGATAAACTCATAATCATAGCACCAATGTTCATCACTATAGTGTTATAAAAAGAAAATTACCAAGGTCATTCATTGAGGCATCATAAAAAATTACAAGGAATGCGGCCAAGGAATCATGAACATGTCATATCTAGTGATTAATATTCTACCCAATTCATTGGAATACTGTCATTGTGCACTATTTATTACCAAGTTAGTAACCAAGGTATCATAAAAAATTAACAAGGCTTGTTTCCAGGGTATCATAAACATGTCATATCTAGAGACTAATTCTATTATAATGAATTATAGCACTATTAGGGAACACCCATTACATCTCTAACATTATTTTTGAAACATAAGTAATTCATACATTATTAAATCAAAGAATAATTAGCCTAATAAGAAAAAGTATTACATGATAATAATAAACATAAGAATAGTCTATTCTAATAAATAAGTTGGGTCATGTCATAAGATAATGTCATATGATGAAATATAGGGTGTTGATATAGATGGAAAAATACCTTTTTAGAACATTAAGAAAATTTCTTGTGAAATAAGAAATTGAAAGAGAAAAATTATGTGTATTTTTTATTCAAATTTCTATTGATGTTTTAATGTTTTTCAATGTTAAAGCCAATGACTTTCAATGTTTCAGTAATTTGTGGGTAATTTGGGGCATTGAAATGAAATTGGTTTTAAAATGGTAAAAGAAGTGAATAAATCTATATAAAATTTTTTTATGAACATTATTGAATACTTTTTCTAACTCTTTGATGGTTTATTGTCCAAAAATTATCCCATGTCCCAATATGCCTTCAAGACGAGGCTGGCCTGTGATATAGCCATCCCAATATTAGTAGTCAGCCAAGTTATCTAGGGAGGGCACATAGGATCCCATCTACATACGTACCGTATAGAGCCTGTGTGTGGTCAAGAGTCGCAGGTGCCTACACTGTGGGTGGTGAACCCTGGGGTGGCAAGGGTGGCCCAAAGGACCAGGCACGAGCTGCATGTGTCTCTACCCGCATATAGTGTGTGCATGTGGTGTCCTGGGACCCCATCCTAGAGTGGGAATGCCTGGAGATCTCACGCCCAGGGTGATAAAGAATCAGAACTCATCCCACCATTTTGATGTGTGACGAGCACTCCACCACAGTTCCACCGCCAACCGCCACAATCTGGGGTGATCCACCATAACCAACTTGGTTATACTGCTCTTCCTCACCTAGTCACCTCTTCTTCACCTAGGTAGCTATGCTCCATCACCTATGCCACCACCCATACTAACAACATCACTTCCTCTTGGTGTTTCCACTGCCTTAGCCATATTCCTCACCAACCACTACGATCAACCAACATCACTACTCCACTATCGTGCACACTACCATGGCCCACAAGGCTCCACAACCCTCCAGCCTCCTGCCTTCGCTCTGCACTGGACCACCCCTGTGCATGTGCTACACCATGCACCGTCGCGGTTCCACATTCATGTCGTGTCTTCCATTAATACTAAAGGGTTTCCCCCTGTGGATCCATTACATGTCGGACCCTTCTTCATTACAGGTCTTTGGGGAGATTTAAATCCCCTAAATCTTGCCCCCCGATTGGGGGGATTCTTTGAGGACAGGCAAGACTGAGGGTCTCCTCCTCGACCTATAAATAGAGGGACCTACCTCCATCCTAATTTATTAGCTAGATCTCAACACCAAGGGGAGATATCCACAAAGGGAGCTGGGTCACGCTACACTTCCCCACCCCTACTTCTTCTTCATTTCATTTTTTATTTTAATTTTTTGTTTAGTTTTCATTTTAATTTAAATTGTAATTTGAATTTTAGTTTTAAATAAATAAATGAGTTATTTTATTTATTTTTTGTTTCCACCATTTATATTATCTCCTTTAATTATAATAATAATAATAATAATAATTAAAATTTATTATTATTATTATTACTATTATCATTATAAATATTATTTTTTATATCACAATATTATTTTGAAATTATTTTCTTCTTATTTTCTTCTATTTTTCAAAATATATTCTCCTAACTTTAATAGAAATAATAATAATTAATAATTAATAATAATATTATTATTATTCTAAAATTATTTATAAATTATATATTTTCTTATTTTCTTTTATTTTACCCCCTCTCTATTTATCATCTCATCCCCCATCATTACATTTTTATTTTATACACTATTCTATTTATTTTATTTTTTATTTCTCTCTTCTTATTCTCTTCTTCCATTTACTCCACCATTTTGTTCTCTTACTCTTAGAAATGAGAGGCTAACCCCGAGTCGTGGCCCGAGGGGAGGACAAGGTATTCTTACATTTTACTTCAAGTTTATTTTAGGTCTGTAGATAGAATTTAGTATCATGCATGGGTGAGTTGAATGTACCTGATTTGGTGATGAACCCCAATGATATACAACTCAATATATCAATATTATTATATTTAATCACTTTTCCCCCTCACCATTGGTTAATTCTTAATACATTAGAGTTTATCTAATAAATGGATGTTATAACATTGATTAAGTTGAGTCCTAGAAGATAAAACCTCCTAGGCCAAAGTGTGTCATCAACCTTGATTAAAAGAGGAGGTGGAATTAAGAGTTCTTAGGCATTCAATGATATTCCATAATTTATAAATAAACCATAGTTGTTAAAACATGATATTTCATGTTTCTATTATCAAATTGAAATCAAACCTATGAAGGAGAATAATGATTGAACACAAAACTGAACCCCAAAATCAAGTTCTTTATTCATAACTCATTCTGTCTATATTTTCATGTCAGTATAAATTAGAATATCCATTATTTCATATCATTAATAAAAAATTAAAAAATATTATCCTTTTCTCATTAGAAAAAAAACCATAAAAATTTATAACATAGTTAATTTAGATAAAGTAAGTGAACCATATTTATAGGCTCCTCAGGTGAGACAGCTCTGGTCAGCCATTGTGCTATACTATGAAAAATATAATTTCTTTTGACAATCCCCACGATAGGCATGAACCAAAAACTGGCATCGTTTCTAGGGTGTCATTCAATAATCCTTTCAATTTTTCTTTTTTTAAATTTAAAATATATTTTATTACTTTTTAGGGAAAAAATTATTCTATGATCTTTTCATATGAAAGTTTTTAAAACTCTTTGAATAAAGAATACTCTCAAGTGCAAGAACTAGTAGCTGAAACACCCTAGTCTGTAGAAGATGGTGTTGCATTATGGGATATAAATATTAGGGGAGCATGGAACTAGATTTTTAAAGAAGATGAATTTAAGGATATAATCTAGGATCTTAGGAAGACCCTTGAGAAACCATTGGTTAAGGGATTGGCCGGAGATATAGGTGAATTCTAGTAGTACTTCCCATAGTTTTATCAAGAAATGGTTGAGACACAAGAATAGTGATCCACAATTCCTCCCAAAACTTTTGAAGAATTTACACCAGAATATTTCCAAGAGAATTTGGAAAAAAACAAGAGCAAATATGATATTCAAGAGCCTCAAGAGATGGTGAAAGGTCTCTAAGGAAAACCCGATTGGATCATTGCATATGTCTAAACACCATTAGAGAAATCCAAGTCTGAACCTGAACCTAAGTCTAAACTTGAGCCAAAAGTTAATCCACCTGTATTAAATTAAGAGGAAAAATATGAAGATCTTCCTGCTAAACCACATATGGGAGATCAATATGAATTCGATGAATTATGTAATGAATTCAAGAGACTACTTGATCTCCCCACACCATGTAATGAAGAAGACCTAACACCACTGGAGGAAGACACCAACCATGTGGTGGAATTTGAAGTAAAATGGAGGAGCCCAACTACCTGTCTCTATTTATTGAGAATATACTCCATGAGGAACTTTCCACTGAGACATTTATTTAATCTAAACCAATCCAGGTAGTTAATCATTTCTCATACTTTATCTCTTCTGATTTTAATGAAACAGAATTGTACATCACTCTCTACTATTATGATCATATAGATTCAGATAATATTTTTTATGCCTTAGAGGAGTTTGAAGAACGTTGACTTGCACCTACTGAGTAACACATGGATCTCCTTTATTTTTATGAACATGCATTTGAGGAGCCCCATCACGAATAGATCCAAGTTGCTGAGCCTGAGTAAACCAGGAAAGAGTCTCCTTTTATAATATGGGAGAAATTATTTTTTAAAAATTATTTTTTTTAATTAAATATACCTGTTTACATCTTATTTTATCATTCCTTTCATGTATCCCATGATAATACATCACTGGAATAAGTGAAGGTTGCACAAGTAACAAAAAAAATGAGGATGATTCATACTTCATCCTACCCCCTCCATGCAAGTTATAAATCATTTCGAAGGGGGAGGATCCAATGTACTCTGTCCATGGATTATTCCTCACCCAGAAGGATGAAGCACAAGCTTGAAACATCCATATGTGGTGGTTCAAATCAGATACTCTTCAACTGCCATCAAACTTTGGATAATAGCTGGTACCTACCTTCAGAGGCAATAACAATTCGGGTCCCACTTGGGGGATCGTACCAAGATTTATCTTTAAATTATTTATAGGAATTTATATTTCAATTTCTTTTCTTAGAATTAGTTCATTATACAGCCCACACCAACTTATATTTTTGATCTTCAATGACATTATCATTGTTTTTAATTGAGTTGTTCTCTTTTATAGGATTATGATGGAAAAAGGTAGTCCCAAATAGTGAAGGAAGAGGACTAAGATTCATTTCAAAAGGGATTTCATTTTTAGTGTTTATCTTTTAAACTGCTTAGATTTTTTTCCAAAACATGTTTTTATCTTTAAAGTTAAAATTACATTCCCACACTTGAATTATGCTTTACTTGAATAATATAGGAGACATGAATTTCTTTGGAATCATGTGATGAAATGTTTTAGATTTCCATGTTGATATAATCGAACGAGTAAATTAGATAATTGAATTATTAAAGTGAAGCATGGATATTAAAATGACGACTCATGATTTGAAGAATTTTTTTGATTCATATAAATGATATTTCCCAACCATTTAGATTCTTTGAATTTATGAAATTTATGTGAATTTATTTTTTATTGTCAATCATGCCTTGATTGATTTTACCTAATCATATGTCCCATTCCTAAGAATATTTCTAGACCAAGTACATCCTATTTTATATTGAGCATATTTCTTGAGTGATCTTGGGACATTCCACCTGTTAGAACTTGAATTTGAACTTATCAAAGCTATGACTGTACAAAAACACATTTAAAATGATTGAGTTATCTTTTGATAAACAAATTATCCTTAAAAGATCACTTTACATCAATCATTATTTATCCTATAGAGACCATGAATGAACTTTATAGGGATGATCCATGTTTCAAGCCATTTTTATCCCTTACTAACCTACTCTTATTAATTTCATGATATTTTAAAGTTAAAGTGTGGGGGTGAAGTGAATCATGGTAAATTGGATGGTTTAAAATTTAAAGAAAAAGTGTGGGGGTGCTTATTTTTGGAATTTTAAAAGGTTGTGGAATCATTCATTATACTCAATTATTTTTCCCATCATGAATATAAAAAAATGAAAATGGAAAAAAGAACCAAAAAATAAAAACATGGTTTGTGATTTGTGTAAACCAGAAAACCCCATTACTAGACCTATTATTTCTATCATACGTGTTTATGTTATAGATTTATGAATTATTCTAAAACATATAATTCAAAAAAGAAAAAAATGAAAAAGGTTATTTGAAAAATAAAAAAAAATTTAAAAGAAAAAAAAATATTCAAGAGAGTGCATAAATCATTCATTATACTTAAATTGATCATGATCTCTACATTGATCCTTGGGGAATGTTTAGAGTTGTTAAAATTTTAAGGGGATAATGTCATGAGACTTTTTAATTTTGAATATAATTATTTATTCTTTAAGAGTTAAAGCTCCTCCTTGAGATTTATTTTTAAACATAAAATCCTATCTACCTTAAGCATTATGGTCATTTAAACCTCAATTGAATGTCCTCTTGATTTTATGAGTTTGTTTCTTTAAAAAGTGGAGAAAGTAGTTCTTTTCAAGATTCTGGATAAGGAGCATGTTCTCATGACATGAAAATAACTCTATTTAAATTTTATCATGAGAGATGAGAGAAAAGATTCAAAAGTGAGGTAAATAATGACATGGTATGTTTGATAATAATGAATCGAGGAGATTGAATTAATAAAAAGATAAGATCCATCATTTTTAAAAAGGGAAAAAATTAACTACATCGATTGGTTATTTCTTTGAAAAATGATAAATTGAATTGATATTTTATATGGAATTTGAAAATTTCATTTGACATTAATATGTTTTTGAATTTATTGCATTGAAATTTAAACATTGATAACATTAGTACCTTATTTAACTCCTTGTTGAGATTTTATGCTTATAGAGAATAATGGTTTAAGTGTGGGGGTACTTGATAGAGAAAAATTATGTTCATTTTTTATTAAAATTTATGTTATTTTTTTCATGTTTTTTAAGATTAATACCCTTGATTTTCAATGTTTTGGTAATTTGTGGGTAATTTGGGGCATGGAAAAGAAAATGTTTTTAAAATAGTAAAAGAAATTCATGAATCTTATGCACCAAATTTTTATGAACTTTATTGAATAATTTTTATAAATATTTTATTTTTTCTTGCCCAAAAATTAGGCTAAGGCCTGGTAGGACTTCAAGACCAGGTTGACCCACCACATAGCCAGTCCACAATAGGTATCCATCCAACCCGCCCAGGAGGGCCCACATGATCCCATCTACATAGGTGGTGAAGCCCTATATAAAGACCACAGGCGGTCAAGACCTATGGTTACGTGGGCCATGGGTGGTGAAACCCATGACGACAGAGGTGGGCCAAAGAGCTTAGCATGGGTTGCATGTGTCGCGGTCCACATATGGTGTGTGAATGTTGTGTCCTGGGAGCCCACCCCAGAGATGGAATGCCTGGATCTTCTATATACGGGGTAATAAAGAAGAAGCCCCCATCCCACCATTTCGATGTGGGACAAGAGTTCCACTACCAACCACCAAAAGTTTCAATGCTCCACTGAATCCCACTCTACACTTCCATAATTCCTTTCCTAGACACCCCTTCTTCTCCCATGCCACTGTGATTCATCACATCCACCTCCACCCACACCAGCTTTTCTATTGACACTCAAAGTCACTAAATCCTCCACCTTTTTCATTTCCAACATTCATGCTCCACCACCGTCACTGCTCCTCCACCATGCACACTGCCACAACCCACCATCCTCCACAGCTCGCCAGCCACCTTTTTCTTCTCCACTCTCTACCACCAATGTTCATGTGTTGTGCCATACACCATCATGGTGCCACGCCCACCCCACCTCTTCCATCCATACTGAAGGGATTCCCCATGTGGATTCATTCCATGTGGGACCCTTGTTCATTACATGTCTTGTAGAGGATTTAAGTCACCCAAATCTTTCCCCCTGATTGGGGGTTGCTTTGATGACTGACAAGACCGAAGTCTTCCTACTCGGCCTATAAAATAAGGCCCCTACCTCCATCCGAAGACATTAAATATAGCTCGACGCCAAGGGGAGATCTTCACTAAGGGATTTGGGAGGCACTGCACTTCCCCTCCCCCTACTTCTTTATTTTATTTTTTTATTTTTTTATTTTGTTTAGTTTTCATTTTAATTTAAATTGTAATTTAAATTTTAGTTTTAAATAAATAAAGGAATTCATGGTTTTATTTTTTGTTTCCCACATTTAACTTATCTAGTTTAATAATAATAATAATAATAATTGAAAATTATTATTATTATTATTATTATTATTTTAAGAAATATTA
This sequence comes from Viscum album, assembly GCA_963277665.1. Taxonomy (NCBI): domain Eukaryota; kingdom Viridiplantae; phylum Streptophyta; class Magnoliopsida; order Santalales; family Viscaceae; genus Viscum; species Viscum album. Next base: position 633,529,265 of record OY728166.1, read on the forward strand.
TTTTTTATATGACATTATGATTTTAAAATTATTCTATTCTTATTTTATTATTTTTTTCAAACATTGTCCTCTTAAATTTAATAATAATAATAATAATTAATATTATTATTATTATTATTATTATTTTAACATTATTTATAAATTATAAATTATTTTATTTTATTTTATTTTATTCCCTATCTATCTCTCTTCTCATCCCCATACTTCCATTTTTATTTTATCCGCCATTATTTTTATTCTATTTATTTATTTCTCTATTCTTCTTCTCTTCTTTGATTCACTCTACCATTGTGATCTCTTACTCTCAGAAATGAGAGGCTAACCCCAAGGCTTGGTCTGAGGGGAGGTCAAGGTTTTCTTAAATATTCCTTCAATTTTATTTTAAGTTTTTATATAAAATTGAGTAGCAGGCATATGTTAGGAGACTTTCCTCGATGTGGTGATGTCTCCCAACGAGATAAAACTCAATCTATCTCTATTCTTTCATATAATGATTTTTCCCTCTCTCCATTGGTTAATTCTTCAAACATTGGATTTGAGCTAATCAATGGATGAAACAACATTGATTAAGCTGGGGCCTAGAATATAACACCTCCTAGATCAAGGAGTGTCAACAACCATGATTAAATGAGGAGTTAGAATTAAGAGTTCTTAGGAATTCAATGATATTTCACAATTTCTAAGTGAATAATAATAGTTGAAACATGAGATTTTATGTTTGTATTATCAAACTGAAATCAAACCTATGATGGATAATAATGATTGAACCCAAAACCAAACCCCAAAACCATGTTATTTCTTCATAACTCATTTTTTCCAGATTTTCATGTTAATATAAATTAAAATATCCATTATTTCATATCATTAATCAAAAACCCAAACATATTGTCCTTATTTTAATTAGATAAAAAAAACCACAAAAATAGATAAATTACATGATTTAGATAAAGTGAACCATATTGAAAGGCTCCTGAAGTGAGATGACCCTAGTCAGCCACTATGCTATAGTAGAAAAAATATAATTGATTTTGACCATGCCCCATGATAGATGTGTGCCAAAAACCAGCATCATTTTCAGGGAGCCAATCAATAGTTCATTTGATTTTTCTATCTCCACATTTTAGATATATTTTAATTATTTTTATAAAAATTAAAAAACTAAAAAAAATATTCCATGTTGTTTTCATTTGATAGTTTTTTTAACACATGGAACAAAAAATACTCTCAAGTGAAAGAACGAGTAGCTCAAGCACCCCTGGTCTTTTGAAGATGGTGTTTCATTTTAGGATAGATGGATCAGAGGAACACAGATCCAAATTTTTAAAGAGGAGTAGTTTAAGGATATCATCTAGGATCTAAATAAGACCCTTGATAAACCAATGGTTAAAGGTTTTTCGAGAGAGCTAGCTGAATTCTGGGAGTACTTCCCAGAGTTTTATCAATAAGTGGACGAGACACAAGAAGATTGATCCTAGATTCCTTGAAAAACTTTTGAATAAGTTACATGAGAATATTTCTAGGATAAAGTGAAAAAACACTATATGAAATAAGATATTAAAGATATTGAATATAAGGTGAAATTTCTCCATGGAAAACTGGATTAGATCACTACATATACCCAAGAACCATTAGAGAAATCTGAGTCTAAACCTGAACCTGAGTCTAAACCTAAACCAGAAGATGAGACACCTATCTTACATGAGGAGGAAAAGGAGGAAGACTTTTCTTCTGAGCCACATGTGAGAGAACAATAACAATTGGATGAACTATGAAGTGAATGTGAGAAACTACTTAATCTCCCCACACCACTAGAGGAAGACACCACCAAAGTGGTTGAATTTGAAGTAAAAATAGAGGAGCCTAACTACCTACCTCCATCTACTGAGAATATATTCCAATAGAAACTTACCACTAAGGAATTTATTGAATATGAACCAAGTTAGAGAGTTGATCATTTATCATACTCTATCTCTTCTGATTTTATTAGAAGAGAATTGTACATCACCCCTACTATTTTGATTATATTGATTTAGATAATCTTTTCTATGCCTTAGAGAAGGATGAAGAACCTAGACTTACACCTACTAAGGAAAATATGGAGGTGCTTTATTTTCATGAACATACATTTTAGGATCCCCATCATGAAGAGATACAAGTTGTTGAGCTTGAGTAAATTAGAAAGGGGTCTGGTTTTATGAAATGGGTGAAATTAATTTTTAAAAATTTAAATTTTATTCAAGTAAATATACCTCTTTACTTCCACTTTTATAATTACTTTCATATATACCATGAATATCCAATAATATAAGAAGAGAAAGTTCCCCAATTAGAAAAAAATGAATGATGACTCAAACTTTATCATTCCCCTTCTATGCAAGCTATACCTCATTGTGAAGGGGGGTGGGTCTGGTGTACCATTTCCATGGATCATTTCTCACCCATAAGGATGAAGCACAAGCTAAGAAAAGCCACATGTGGTGGTTCAAATAAAATAATCTTCAACTACCATCATGATTTAGATAATAGTTGGTACTACCCTTTAGAGGTAGTAAAAATTTAGGTTCCACTTAGAGGATCGTACCAAGATTTATCTTTACATTATTTCTAGGAATTTTGATTTCAATTTATTTTCTTAGGATTAGTTCAACATTCAGACCACTCTTTATTATCTTTTTGAGGTTTAATAACATGATCCTTATTTTTAATTAAGTTTTTTCCTTTTATAGGTTCATGATGGCCGAAGTAAGTCCCAAACAGTGGAGAAAGAGGGCTAAGATTCATTTCAAAAGGTAGTTCACTTTTAGTGTTTATCTTTTAAACTCCATACATTTTTATTCAAAAGCATGTTTTGAGATTTAAAGTTAAAATTTCCTGCCCACACTTGAATTATTCTTTACTTGAATAATCTATAAGACATGAGTTTCTTATGAATACTATGATACGAGGTTTTAGATTTCCATGTTGATATTATTGATTCAGTAAAATGGATAATTAAATTATTAAATTGAAGAATGAATATTAAAATGATGACTCGAGATTTGAAGAAAGTGATTGATTCATGTAAATGATATTTCCCAACAATTTTTCATGCTTTGAATTTATGAAATTTATGTGAATTTATTTGTTATTATAAATCATGCCTTGATTGATTATCCCTAATCATATGTATCATTCCTGAGAGGATTTCTAGACCAAGTAATTTCTATTTTATCTTGATCATATTTCTTGAGTGATCATGGGATATTCCACCTAATAGAACTTTCATTTGAACCTTTAAAAACTATGACTGTACAAAAACACATTCAAAATTATTGAGGAATATTTTTATAAACCAATTATCCTTAAAATACCAACTTTAAATCAATTATTCTTTAGACCATATAGGAAATGGATGTCCTTTATAGGGATGATCCATTTTTCAAGCAATTTTTATCCATTACTACCCTCCCCTTATTAATTTCATGATATTTTAAAGTTGAAGAATTAGGTTGACGAGAATCATTGTAAATGTGATGATTTATAATGTATGGAAAAGGTGTGGGGTGATTATTGTGGGAATTGTAAAATGTTTTGTAATCATTCATTGTACTCTATTGTTTTTCCCCTCTTGAATATAAAAAAATTAAAATGAAAACAATAACCAAAAAATAAAAAAAATGGGTTATGATTTGGGTTAACAAAAAATAATCATTACTAGAATAATGATTTATATCATACGTGGTTATGTGATGGATGTGTGGTTTATTCTAAAGAAAATCTTTTAGAAAAAAATGTTCTTTGAAAAAGAAAAAAATAATAAAAGTAATAAAAGATATTCAAGAGAGGGAAAAAATAATTTATTATGCTTAAAGTAATCATGATATTTACATTGGGTCTTAGGTAAAGTTGGGAATTGTTACAAATTTAAAGAGATAATGTCATCAAACCTTTTAATTTGAATATCATGTTTTGTGATTAAAGAGTTAAACCCCCTCCTTGAGATTTATTTTTAAACATCAAATCCTACTAACCTTAAGCCTTAGAGTCATTAGATACTTAATTGTATATCCTCATGATTTTATGATCTTTTTTCTTTTCAAAGTTAATAAAGTAGTTCTTTTAAAATATTATGGATAAGGAGCATGTTATAATTATATGATAATAACTCTACTTGAATTATATCATGAGAGATGAGAGAAAATATTCAAATGTGGGGTAAATCATGACATGAAATGTTTGATAATAATTAATCGAGGAGCTTGAATGAGTAAAAGGGTAAGATCCATCATTTTTCAAAAGGGAAAACATAAAATACAGAAACTGGTTATTTTGTTGAAAAATGATAAAGCAATTTCATATTTTATGTGGAAGTTGAAAATTTGATATGATATTGATAATTTTTAAATTTTATTTCATTGAAATTTAATTATTGGAAACATCGGTTCCCTATTTAGTTCCTTGTTAAGATTTTATACTTGATGATAAACATGGTTTAAGTGTGGGGGTATTTGACAGACCAAAATTATGTTCACTTTTTATTCAAATTTCTATTTATTTTTTCTTGTCTTCAATGTTAAATCCCTTGATTTTTAATTTTTTTCATAATTTTTTGGTAATTTGGGGCATAAAAATGAAATTGGTTTTAAAAGGGTAAAATAAATGAATGAATCTTATGTACCAATTTTTTATGAATATTATTAAATAAATTTTCTAACTATTTGATTGTTTCTTGTCCAAAAATTAGGATAAGGCCTAGAAGGCCCTCAAGACATGGCTGAACCACCACATAGACAGCCCATAATGGGCACCTAGCCAGGCCATCTTGGGAGGGCCCATAGGAGCCCAAATACAAGGGTGGTGAAGCCCCAGGTAAATTCTATAGGTGATCAAGCCCCATGGGTGCGTGGGTGGCGAACCTCGTGGCAGAAGAGGTGGCCTGAAGGGCTTGGCACGATCCGCGTGTGTCAGGACCCGTATATTGTGTGTGCATGTGGGGTCCTAGGAGCCCATCCCGGAGGGGGCATGCGTGGAGCTCCCATGTTTGGGGTGATAAAGAACTGTCTCCTGTCCCATCGTTTCAAGTGGGACAAAAGCTCTACCATATCACCACAACCAACCACCTCAAATCACTGCATTCCACTACACCCCACTCCACTATGTCGCACTTCCTCACCCGATCACCCATTCTTTGCCCAGGACACCATGCTCCATCATCTCCACATCCACCCACACCAAATCCACTACCACTGCTTGACATCACTACCTTATCTTCCTTCTTCCTCACAAACCATCATGCTCCTCCACCATCGTTGCCCCTCCGCCATGCACACAACCATGACCCAAGAGTCTCTATAGATCTCCAGTCATCTACCTTCACTCCACACTAGACCACCCCAATTCATGCATTGCACCATGCACTGTCACAACATCACATCCACACCACATATTCCATCCTTACTGAAGGGATACCCCAGACTGATTCATTTCACATGAGACCCTTGTTCATTACAGGTCATGTGGTGGATTTAAATCTCTGAAATCTTTCCCCCTATTTGGGGAGATGTGTGATGATATAAAAGATCGAGGGACTACTCCTCGTCCAATAAAAGGATGAACTTACCTCCATCCTAAGGAATCGTATAGAGATCGACACCATGGGAGATCTCCACCAAGTGATTTGGGTGATGCTACACTTCCCCTCCCCAACTTCTTCTATATTTCATTTTTTAATTTTATTTTTTTGGTTTCTTTTTCATTTTAATTTAAATTGTAATTTTAATTTCAGTTTTAAATAAATAAATTCATTCATTTTTTTAAACATTTAACGTATCCCCTTTTATAATAATAAAAATAATAATAATTTAAAATTATCATTATTGATATTATTATTAAAAATATTTTTTTATATGTCACATTCTAATTTTGAAAATATTTTATTCTTCTTTTCTTCTTTTTCTCAAAAATTATTCTTTTAAATTTAATAATAATAATAATAATAATAATTAATAATATTTTTATCATTTTAACATTCTTTATAAATTATATATTTTCTTGTTTTATTTTATTTTATTCCCTCTTTTGCTCTATCTCTCTTCTCATCCCCATCATTACATTTTTATTTCATCCACCATTGTATTTATTCTATTTCTTTCTTTCTCTTCTTCTTATCTTCTTCCATTCACTCCACCATTGTGATCTCTTACTCTCAAAATGAGAGGATAACCCTAAGGATTGGACTAGGGGGAGGTCAAGGTATTATTTAATTTTCCTTCAAGTTTATTTTAAGTTTATAAGTAGAATTGTGTATCATGTATGGGTGAGGATAATGTCCCCGATGTGGTGAGGACCCCCAATGACATACAACTAAATCTCACTCTATTATTATATTTAATCACTTTTACCTCTCTCCATTGGTTAATTATTCACATGTTTTATTTAAGATAATAAATTTATGAAAAAAAAATTATTGAGCTGGGTCCTAGAAGATGAAACCTCTTAAACTAATGAGTTTCATCAACCATGATTAAAGGATGAATTGGAATTAAAATCACTTAGGCAATCAATGATATTTCACAATTTATAAATAAATAATAGTAGTTAAAACATGAGATTTAATGTTTGGATTATGAAATATAAATCAAACCTATGAAAGAAAATAATGATTGAACCAAAAATTGAACCATAAAACCAAGTTATTTCTTCATAACTCATTCTGTTTAGATTTTCATGTTAGTGTAAATTAGAATATCAATTATTCCATTTAATTAATCAAAAACCCAAAAATATTGTACTTGTTTTTATTAGATTGTAAAAACCAAAAAAAAATAGAATATGTGATTTAGATAAATTAATTGAACCATATTGAAAGTCACATCAAGTGAGACAACTCTAGTCAACCATTATACAACACTTGGAAAAATATAATTGCTTTTGACCATGACCCACAACAGGCGTACGTCCGAAATATTCTTGATCATTTGAAAATATTTTAAAATAATTTTTTTATAAAACTAGGAGAAAAATAATTTCCATTATAAACCATTAGAACAAATAGGGGATATTTCATAGAAAATTAAAAAGGTGGAGGAGATATGTCGTCGCATGAAAAATGTTAACAGAGATTCTTTTCAAACTTTGACTAAAATGAACCATATTGAAAATGTTAAAAATTTATTTAAAACTTATAAAAAGGTTAAAGTAGTAGAAAATGAACTCAATCAATCATTGAGTTATATATAATGGCACTCTCAAAATCATCCAATGAGTATGGACCTAGAAAAAGGGAGGCTTATAAATGAAAAGAAAATTTATGTCCGGTTTCCTTATAACAGTTACATAATGTGACATGGGGAAAAATAAAATATGGAGAAGATAAGTGAAACACCAATAATTTCTAGATGAGAATAAAATGAAATTTGTTTATAGATAAATATATAAAAATTCCTCAAATGGATTACCTTTAATAATAAATCTCTATTTGAAAATGATACTGTTAAGAAAAACCCTCATGATATTGGAAAAGTAAGACTCAAAGAAGCTTAAGAGGGAGATCGTAATAAGGAAATTAAAATATCATGAAATAAAATAAATAGGTTAGTTAATACACCATATAAAATAAATAATGTTGTGAAATATCAAATATGTATCATGAAATTAGAGATAAAGAACCCCTTACCTAAATTCACGACTTCCACTAAAGCACTTGAATATCCTATACAATGAAAAAATATATATTAATTACTCATTTCAGTAACTTTTTATTATCTATTATATTTTATTAAAAAATTTTATGATTATTCTCTACACGTATAATTTTTATCTATTTTCAGTATCAGGCGTGATTAATATTGATTTTTTTGAACTAGTTTCATAATAGCAGAATTTTTCTTCATTATTATCCAAACATTTATCATTCCTAGGTCACCCAAAGTACTATAATTGATTTTTTTATAATATTTATAATGTTATAATTTCATTTCATAAGTATTTTAGTTATTATTTGTGATGACGAAGTCAATAAAGAACTTATTTTAGTAATTTATAATGAACGGTTGACATTGTATTAATTAATGAGTTAAATGATTATATTAACATTCTAAAACCCAAATTTATTTTTTACTTATTAATATAAAATATTATTTCTCAAAATCCATCAATGTTAGAAATTTATAGCATTGTTTATGAAGGTGGTTAAAGAGACCCAAAAAGAACATACTACGATATATGTCTAAGTATGGGTATACAAGTGATTATTTTGTAATAATATCATTATCAAAAAAATATAATGAAATTATTTAGATGATATAGAGGTGAGGAATCATAATTATAAATATTAATAATAAGGTAAATGAAAATTAAATTTTCACTTATAAATGAATCTCTTTTCCTCTTGGTATGTTCGTTTTAGGCAGTTAGTTTTACAATGATCGCTTATTAATAATATTACTTTGAGAATGCCTAAATTATATTTCCAAAATATAAATCATGAAAAAAAATAAAATATATATTCACAAAACCTATTTCTAGAACCATACTTGAAAAGTGGTGATTAAAAATGAAACAAGTCGTTCATGGAGGTGATAGTCTGCACACACACAAGATCAATGTTTTCAATTTTTATATACAATGGGAAGTGAATAGATATTAGTTATAACATAAATATAATACATTTTAATTTTATTATTTGTACTTATATCATTATATACATTTTGTTATAATGGGTTTGGAGGAGGGTGTATGAGAAGGATAAATAGAGAAAGTTAAAGGGTATGTGATACTTACATTGAGAATTTTGATATTCTCTTGAAGTTTCCTTTAGAAATGAACAATTTGAGGCACTTTTTTTTAGGATATAAGCTAAAAAATGTGTAAATTGGATCTATAATAAGTATATTGGTTTTAGTTTTATGGTAATTTAGAACTATGGGTGTGGCTTAAAATATGTTGAAGTGATCTCCATTTATAGGTGAAAAAGTGGGACAAATATTTGTAAAAGTATGTTAGGTAATGAGTAATAATATAATTTAATGAGAGTTAGGTGGTCAAATTTTTGTGATATATGTAGTTATGAATTTAAAACGTAAAAACGTATTCTTTATGGTACAAGTGTAAAATTTATTTAGTAAAATTCAAGCCACAAATTATTACTTATTTTAACACTTATTAATCTTGATTAAAATGTAACCATGATAATTATTGTATTACTAAAAATATAATATGAACATAATTACCAAATTTTAACATGATAAATATAATTTTGGATTCAATTTAATCTAATTTAATTTCTAAATTAGAGAAAATTAATTTTAAAATTAAAACATTTAATATGTTGAAAAACTATTTTTGTAGAAAATTTTTGTTTTAATCATTAAGTATTAATAATCTTATTTAACATTGGTTATCAATTAAATGGGAGTTAATTTGTTTTTATATATTTTTAAACATAAAATTCAAGTTTTAATTCTAGCTAGTTCCATTTAATTTAAAATAACAAAATATTCTGAAAAGTATCAGTCTTTGAAAAATAACTCTTTTACCGTGTTAATTAATATTTACCTTGGTAACATAATTTTATACCTAGAAATGAAATTTACCCCATTATAAACTTTTTAAATTATGATTAAAAATATTCAAATTATTTTATACATTTTGATTTCAAAAATTGATTAAAATAAACTTTAATATAATCACGAATAACTCATAAAATATCTTTTAAGAAATATGTATTTTTTAAGCAAAGGATAAATTTATTATTTGACTTATAATAACTATTGGATGGGTGTTAACTTATTTTATTATATATATTATCCATAATTTAAATTTAAACCATTTTTTAACCATAATATAATAAAATTCCTAGTACACAAAGAGAATTTTTTTAGTAAAATATATTTTTATACATAAAATGATATTATTAGATATTTTTGATATACCAACTGAATTTTATCAATGCATTACCATTATTTATATATATATATATATTTTATAATAGTTTTACCAATATTTATACCTACCAATTCAATGAAAACATTTTAAGGGTTATATAGCTTTCAATGATTCATTTTGGTTTAGTGTTTCATGTGACGAAATCTATTGAACACAATAGGTTTTAAAAGAAAATATATATTTTAAAATATCATGTTCTTGTACATAATGTTAGAGACGAATGATGAAGACTATAAAAAGAAATGGATGTGGCAGGTGGAAAAAGGGATTCATGATGTGTGGATGAGCATGATCAACAATTCCATTCAAATAATTAAATGTGTAACAATTAACAGTGTCACACATCAAAAAATTATAGGATGTGAAAATGAAACATAGATTCAGATGAATTGTGAGATAGAGAAATCACACTAAGAAAGAACAAAAATGGAGACATTGAACCTTTGGATCAAGATGGATAAGTGGTATGAAAAATAGACATAAAATAAGTTGTTAATAATAAGAACTATATTTAACAAAATAATAATAATTCCAAGCAGAGAAAATTAAATTCCATAAATAATTAAAAATACCACAGTTATGTAAACAAGTTCATACAATCCATATAACATACATGTAAGGTAGCAGGAAAGAATCCCTAAATATAAAATATAAGAAATTTAATTGTAACACAATATAATATATGAGGTATTATATATCAAAAACATGATGATAGTTTTTTTATTAAACATTAATGTTGTAATGTTCTTACAGTATTTGTCTCATTAAAAGGTTATAGAAATTCCCTACTACAATGAGAATCTAGAGATACAATGATTATATTCTTACAAAAATATCAAATTATCTAGATAAAATATGACTGATGAGTCACATATATTGTTTGATTATCAGTTGTTGGAGCCTTATAAGATATTAAGACTTCTTCTTAGGACGTTCTCACATGGTAATTTCTAAGAACAGAGGTTATGAGGAAAGACCCACCAATATGAATTTTACATGTTTATATGTCATTTAATATTCCTATCTATGATTATTTTTATTTGTCCTTAGAATTGATATTATTATTAATGTATATTATGAATCATGTACTTTGTTGTATGGATGAAAAATGTAATGAGATATGGTCACAGTGAGGTAGAATACAATGGGTACATCTTAAGTGATGTGACATTATTTGAATAAGTCAATAAAGGATATGTCCCTTCCAAGTTAATATAAGATCATATATTTTGTCATATAAATTAAATTGTATTTTTAAATTAAATCCATGTTATATTAGTTTATTGATGAGTGCATTTCAAAAAGTCCAAAAATGATAAATCAATTATATAGGATGATTAACCAAGCATGCATCCAACATGATGAGATATCAAGATAAAGGGATTATATTATACAATATTATCCATAAGAAGGTTATTATTATTGGGAAATTAACTTGTTTTTATATGGGTGCCCTGACATGTTTCTAGATGATGATCTTGGGATTTAGGTTAGTTCACCAAATTCCACTGTGAATGTGACCTAAAAGGTCACACATTAAGTGTATCCAGACTCTCATTAAATTATATTGAATTTAATATTAATAATTAATATTATTATCATCTTGTGGAATAATAATAATTTCAGAAAAGTTGATTTCATAAATTTAATCATGATATTTCTGAGTTTAGAAAATGTGATTTGAATTTCATCACTTGATTATATTTCACATGGTAATAAATAAAAAATTATTTATTCACCCATTTAGTTAATGTATTAATATAAATATTTATTTAATTATTTGAATATCAAAAAAATAATTTATTCAATTTTTTTCTAAATATAATATTAATTAATTTATTAAATAAATAATATTTATTTAAATAAATATTTTATTATGAAAGGTTTGATAAATTTAATGGATGATTGACAGGTTTAGTTAATGGCCTAATGAAAATGTTATATTTTATTTAATATCATGTAAATAAATATTAATTAATTTATTTAATAAATGATATTTAGATAGTCACATGTCATAGGATATAATAATAATACTATTATTATTATTAGACACAAATAATTACTCATAATAAATATTTGATAAAGGGTCCGAGTGAAAATTATCAAATATTAAACCAAAGTATAAATTCCAAATTATTTCATTATTTAATATTAGAGTTATTGTGCACCTTGAAGAAACTTTTAAGAATTCTATCATGTCCTAGAGTAGAAATCATACACACTCTCCCTCAAGAACATAGGGATAACAAGAGAAACCCTTATTGTGATTCATTGTGAATAAAGTAAAGTTTTAGGTTCCTCTATGCTAGTATTCGGAATACCTAGAATGTTGTTTGTATATTAATGGAGTTTGTGTAGATATAACTAGAGAATTCCTCTTTTCGATTCTCAATGGAAATGAAATCGACATAAGAGTGGCATCTAAAATTGATTGAGTAGAATTATAGTGTTCTATGTAGTTATTGTTTTTAAATTAGAAATAAATTTAATTTTGATGATCTATTCTAAGAGAATTTGGGGCTGCATTCATTATGTTCTTCATATTTATCCATTAAAACCAATGAAAAACTAAAATTGAGCACCAAAAAATCTCTCCTGCTATTCCATTGAACCTTCAAGTGGTATCAGAGTATTCACATTCTAATTTATAATTATTTATTATTTATATAATATATTTACATCATTTTCTTGTTAGTTTTCATTTTTAATTTTTTTCTTAAACCAAATGTCAAGAAAATATGTTTATCAGAGTTTTTACGACCAAGTACAGGTTATAAATGCATGAATAACATTTAAAGATTCTATTCATGGGGTTTCAAGTTCACTAGTTGTGTGACATGGATACACGACATGTAATAGTAATTTACACATTGTGTGCCATTGGTTAACCACATAAGAAGAGGGTGGTGATAATTTTGGAATTCTATGTGTATTTGTAGATAGTGTCATTACTTATCATGTATTAAATACCAATGTGAAACATGATATAATAGGGGTTGGAAAATGTGTAACTAGTATGCACACCATCCAACTAGACTCAGTTTTAACCCTATTTAACTGACACCAAGCCATGTGGTCAACTATTTTTTGTCATTACATGATATGTATTGACTTCCATCCAAGAAACACAATTAGATGTGAATTATCATGCATATAGATGACTGTAGACTCTGTGTAACATGTGACAACCCACACAAGGTACAAGTAAATATTTTAGGTCTGTTGTGTGGGTCAAGAAACTGGATAATTTAAGAGAGACTCAGAACGACATGACATATAGTTGGTTGTACACATCATGTCGCATGTTTCATTCCACATCATGCATACACTAAGTGGTTTTCAACTTGTTATATAGATATAAATTCTTATTTATAATTATCCTTGGGAATTTTTAAACTACATAACACATAAGTGTTACCATACACACCATGTTATTTATACACATTTCTAGTGGTATATGTCGGGTATATTTATGGTGTGATGAGTGGCCATACACCCTACACAGAAAATTAATCTTGATAAAAAAAACTACACACTATGTAAATCATGATACAACATGTATTCATACATGACACATAAGTAAACAATTCACTATAAGGACCATACAAAACATAAGTCACACAACATGTCGAGTGACACTAGATGACATATAATTATTAAATTCTAGAAATGAATTTAATATTATGCAGAAATCACATATAGTGTGGAATCCTTAGTAAACATTATATATCAATTAAATTATATAAATAGATTTAATCTGACAGAGAAGATAAATATTGCAGGGGATCCTCTATATATGAAGTGTACATAATTATTTCAAAAATTGAAATTGAAATTATTTTATTGATTGAAAATAATACAGGATTAGAATCTTATTATATATAGAGGATTGTTTGGACTGAATAATAAGAAGAATAATTAATTAATAAATATATGATCAATTCAGTTAATTATAATAAATTTATCTTAATTATAAAAAATATAAATGAATTTTAGAAATTCTAAATACAGAGTCATTTAATGTTATGATTTATCATGAGCCTGACCGAACTATGTATGTGTTGAGTTTATTTAATCTAATTATTTATTTCATTTTTTATGTGATAATTTATTATTAAATTAAATTTAATGATATATAAATTGTCCCCACCTCCTTGATTATATATAGTTATGCATGTACAAGGTTTGTTTTACCAAAACTTGAACCCTCGGTACCCCTCACCTATAAGTGTTAAACAATTTGTAAATGATAAATCTCATAGTGAGAGGAGACAGTTTAGGACATGAGTTGAGGTGAATCCCAGAAAGGGGATATATAAGAGAATGGAGGAATGCGGAAACTCAATCCAAGTATAAAATCAATGAGTTATTTCCCCTATGATTAATGTTAGTTTATCTCCACTTGATAAACCAACCATAATTTAAAATCTCATGATCATACCACATTTTTATTTAATTTTATTAGTACATAGTTATTTATTTATTTATGTGATCTATCTACCCAGTATCATTTATAGCGGCTAAAGGTCACTCTGTCCTCCTTTTTTGAATCCCTTATGGAATCAAATTTAATTATAAAAATGAGAATGGGAGTATAATTTCAGGTAGTTGGATGAAATTATGTTGGAAAATAGAGGGGATCCACCTCTTCATCAAACATAAAATTATTATTTTTAGAATTATTAAGGTCTGGCCAACCTAGACACTCTATATTCCTTAAGTATATTCATTCATAATAAAAAACCAATGTTGATTAGATTGTATAAACCTGTATGTTCTTTCTATAACAGATTTTATTCATTGAAAAAAATGGGGATTCGAATTGGTAGGTATGAGTCACTCAGATTTTAAAGTTAGGAGAATCTAGATTTTATCTCATTCTAAACATGAAAATACTACTGTTTTAGTATCAGGGAATATATAGTTACCTATAATTTCAAATGGGAAGTGAAGATCCATTTCTGTTCTTTTTTCCTATGAATTTAATAGGTATCAAGATCATTGATATTTGTGGCTGGAAATTTTATCACTATCTCAATCTATTAATGATCTATGGATCTTATTAGTGATTTCAATTCAATTTTGAATCCAAATGAGAAGTTGAGACCTATAAATAACATGGTTATTTTAAGATATTTTAGGACCTACATATAGGATAGTAACCTCTTTGAAATTAACCTTGTGTGAGAAATATTCACCAGGTATAGGAAATCCCTCAACAAGAATAGAAACTAGTGAGATGGATAGAGATTTCTCTAAGGAATCCTCTTTGAATGCCTATAATTCCATATCATGTGAAACATTAACAATAATTATTTTTGACTATCACCCTATCATTATACATTTAATGGGAATAGAAGTTAAACCACATTTTCCATTCATGTTTAACAATGAATGAGCCCTACATCTAGATTATATAAAAATTGTTAAGGATATTTGGAACTTAGTTTCCTATAGGGATAGTGAAATGTCCATCATTTACAATCTAAAATTTCTCAAGAGGAGTTTAAATGAGTATCTAAGACCATATTTTTATGTTTTGAACATGAATATTGTTTATTTTGAGGTTAAATTAAAACTCATCCAAGAATGTAACACTAGCTATGAATTTTATGATAATCTGGAAAATGATATTGATGTGTTAACCAAGCTGAATGGTCTATTAAGTATCAAGGAAATGGTTCAAAAATATTACATTATAATCAGATGGTTAAATGATAGTGATTAAAATACAAATTTTTTAACTCTATTAAAAAATAAATATGGTTTAATCATCCAATTTCCTTTATTAAAAATAGTGACTAATCCTTGGATGACATGAAGGATATTTTTAATCATGTGACATAATTCTATATAGATATCTCTAATGGGTGCACATGTAACTCTGAGTTAATGGAAGTAATTATTCAAAAAGTTGGGAATGATGAGGATAATTCAATGTTTACCTCAATACCATTTTATTTTGAAATTAAATATGAAGTATTTAGCTTTAATTCTAGAGGTTCTGTAGGTATATATAGTTTCACTAACTTTTTCTTTCAAATATTCTAAGACATTATTCAACATGATGTTTGAAAACTATTCAATCAATTTTTTAGGGTTCGGTCATTCAAAAATGGTGCAAATTCCCAATTTATGGTTCTTATCTTAGATATGGAGGATGCATGTGACATAGGATCTTTTTGGCTGCTTGATTTTGTGAATAGCATTCACAAAATTATAGGAAACATCCTTGATAATAGGCTATAAAGTATTACAATAAAAAACTATGACTTGGAATCAGTTTGGATTTGTTAAATAAATGAGAATATAAGATTTTATAATTATGACATTAGGATGTGAGAATATATTAAGAATGCCTAATTGGGGGCATTCTACTTGGAATCTAGTTATCAAAAAAGCTTTAGGCACATTATAATAGGGATTCATTTCTAAAGTTCTTTTCAGTTTCAAATTTGATGAAATATTTATTTTTTGGATCAAAACTATTATCACCCATGTATACATATCTATTACAAATAATGGATCTCTTAAGGGTTATTTCAAATTCTTGAGAGGGTTCAGACAAAGAGACTCAGATTCAACTACTAATTTTTCTATCATAGTTGACTATTATTTTCGGCCTTTTCTTAATATGGTCGAGAATAGTAAATTGAATACCATCAGGCCTGCTGTATATTTACTTGATCCCTATCATTTTTTTATATTGATGATATTATATTGTTTACTAAATGATACAAAATAGACATCATATATATTAAAATTTACCTCCTACACTATAATATAGTCTTGGGGAAGGCCATCAATTAGAGTAAGTCTTTTATCCTCTTAAGAAAAAATATCTCAGCAAATAGAAAGTGGATATGATTAATCACTCGAGAATCAAATAGGAGATATTTCATTTAAATTACCTTAGTGGTCCTCTATTTTTGGGAAGACCATGAAATTTTCACTTCAATAACATCTTGGGATAGGTTCAAAGGAAGTTGACTTCCTAGAAAGGTAAATATCTCTCAATAAAGGGATGATTATGCCCTTTCTAACATATTATTATTTCAATGTTTTTTAATATTTACTGGTTTATAAATGAAGAAAAAAAAATTATTAATAATATCAATACTATTATAAAAAAATTCATATTGATAGGATCAATCCTTGATATAAAAATCATCATTATTCCATGGAATCAATGTTGTAAACCACATTCGCTTGGAGGACTAAGAATCAGAAACCTTTCTAGCTTCAATAATTATCTGCATGATCATTTCATATGGTGATTAATCAAAGAAAAATATGATTCTCTTTTCTTTCTCATAGGAATATTTTTGAATAAAGAGAAATTGGGAATCATTAACTATGATAAATCTTTGATTTAGAAAACTTTGATAAATGTTTTATCAATCATTGCTTTAAATTCACATTGGCATGTTAATTCAAACTCATGTATGAATTTCTTTCTAGATAATTGGACATGGATTCCACTGGTGGATATTCTCATCCCTGATGATCAAAAAATTTATCTTAACACCTCAATTAAGGATTATATGAATAATCTGGATAACCTTCAAGAGAGAATCAAGTAGGATGTGATGAATTAAAACTTTATTAACCAGGAGGATATTACAATATGGGAACAAGATACCAATGGTACGCTAACCTAAAATATTTTTAATAGAAATTTTAACACTAGATAAGTTCATAGTTGGATCAATATATTCAAAAAAATTGGCGAGACACTCCAGATTCACACTGGTATGGAGGATTGGTTTCTCTATGATTCTGGTTAATCGTTGTATTTAGGTAGTAGGTATTCCATTATGCTCTTAATGCAACATCTTTCGCCAATATAAATAGGATTTAAATCATCTCGTTTTAATACATCCTCAGCACTTTGGAAGATGATATTTGATTTATTTTAGGTTTTCCCATGGTAAACTGACACTGTATAGAATCTCATTTATTCTTATTGAAACATTCATCTTTTGAGGAAAATAATGAACCTATTCACAGTATATATTATTGATTTTTCACATTTAATATCATTAAGAATAAATAGGTTCAGACATGGCCAAACAACAACCCACATGTGAATCAACTTGAATCAAATCATGGTGGCAGTCTTGGATGCTAATAATATTCCAAATGATCATCATAACAACTCTATTCATGATTTTTATATCTTAATATGTTTTAATATTGAAGGTAATTTTTTTCTTAATAATGTAATATTGGAAGTTATATGGAACTCAACTTTAATTGAATAGAAAAAATTTAATGCTGATAGTGCTTCAAGAGGGAATCCTAGTATGGAAGCCTTTGGTACAGAATTCAGATATCATAATGGGCTTATCCTAGGTTTACTTTTTGATACATGTGGATCAGAATCATCTATAAGAGTAGAGATGATTGGGTTGACAAAATAATAATAGATAAAAAATAAATAGGATGGAACAATATATGGTTTGAATACAACTCCACTATTATAGTGCAAGCTGTTCAAACTAGTAATCTTAATTTATCATGTAGTATGACCACACAATGGATTAAATTCTTGGACACACAATCAAGCATGAATTACTTAATCACTCATGTTATTTTGGGTAGAAAACTATCTTGTTGATGGTATTTTAAATGAAGAAGAAAATTGTATGAATGTTACATATTCTTTCGTACTACTCGAGGAATTGATACCTCTCTTTCAATGAAAATTTTGTATAATCCCATCTTTCAAAATTTTGTAATCTTTTTTAATTTTTAGTAAAATCATTTTTCTTGTAAAAAAATATTTTCAATTTTCTAGGGAGGGGGATAAATACAAAAAAATACTACATAATCGATAGTAAATAACTCAATAAGACTCAAATATGAGAACTAATTGATTCCCTATAGGGGTTGATTCCATTAATCTTGTAATGAATCATATTTTTTAGTAAATATTTCTAATTAAATAAATATGGTGTTTAAAATACTATTTCACTAGAAGTACCAAACTAAAATGATATATGAAATATTATACAAGAAAATTATAACAATAATAAGACCTATAGTAGATAAAAATATAGTAATCAATTATAAATTCAAACAAAATAAGATTAAGAACACTTAAATCATAAACATTTCATTTTTCAATAAAAGAAGTTTTAATTTATATATTTTATAATAACTTAAAATATAAATTATATAATTATATGATTTTAATTTTTTAAAATGAAATATATTTTTAAATTTATAATTCAATAATTATCTTAGGATGAATTTTTCATGCTTTCCTTAAATAATTAGTTTTTAGGTGAATGGTATAAAATATAGTTTTTACCAAAACTATAACATTCATGACATTATAATAAAGAATTATAAATTTATTAAAATTTTAAATTCATTAAATATTTACTTAAGTGGTTAAATTACTTATTTTAAAAATTATTACTAACTTTTAAAACCAATGTTTAGTTTTTAGAACTTAAGTAACATTTTATTCAAAATTAAAAACTGTTTTTGATATTTTCTTTTAATTAAATTTTTTTTGTTAAAATATTATTTTTGATTGATTTAAATGATAAAAAACTTTTATTTTTTAAGAAACAACTAATTTATTTTATATAAAATAATAAATGTTTTAATTTTTAACCAACACATAAATTTTAGTCTTAAAAATACACTTTTTTTAAAAACAATTTTTACCTGCTACATTAGCCAATTTTAAAATATATTTTTAATACACATTAAAAGTTTATTTGATAAAATTAATTTAATATTTAAAATTATTAGTTATAAATTATTTATAAAGTTTTATTATATTTTAGGCATAAAAAATGAATTACTTAGATAATAACTAGTTACTGTGGTAAAATCCAAAAAGGGTAAAAGGGGGTAACCAAAGGGGTAATGGTCCTAACATGTTAAAAAGATGTTTCTAATTGAGTTTTTGATATTTTAATTGAACATTAATTATATCTAATCCATTATTTTTATTTTGGAGTGTTCTTAACATGTGAAACATGTGCTCTCCTTATATTAAAATGAAATATTTATAAACATATCATTCTCTCCACTTATAAAAGGGGCATCCCATCACCCATTCAATGCCACTATAAATTTATGTTTCCTCTTAAAAATATTCTATTTTTTTCCTTCATATAGAATTTCACTTTATTTATATTGTGGTCACAAGAAGATAGCTAATGCCTCTATTTCCAAGGATTCGTCTAAGGGAAAACTCAAGTCATCAACATTATTACTTTTTTTCTTAACTTCTTCTATTTTATATATTACTCTCCCAAATATAATTTTATATTTCCAAAACAATTGAATCAATATAGTTTATATACAATTTTTATTATTATAATGGAATAACTATTAACTAAAATTTCCCTTTTCAATTTAGAAAAATTGAAATGTCATTCATGTGTTTACATACCACCACCTTCATAATGTAATGTATCTCATTTTTTATATATTTTCTTCCTTTTTTATTTAAATATCTAAAAATCGGATAGGAAAATATTAAAAATATATAAATTATATCACTATACTTTTCTAATATTGTTATTATTCCAAAATTAACCACTTTTATAACTATACTCATCCATTAATTATGGTATATTCATGTTTGTTCATTTGGAGTGGTAGTATTACTGAAAGGAAACTAGTCACTATCCCTTAGATCAAATGTCTTAATCCTATTTCTAATAGAGATATGGGCATAGAAAAAATCAATATTTTTAATGATTCTTTCCAGGACAAGTTCACTTAGAGCCTTCTCAAAAGTGACGTAACAAACCTTAGCATTCTCAGATCCATATTCCTTAGTGAATTGAGAAGGGGAATCCTATGTTACCTTGATTCCTCTATTTGGTTATACATTAAGTATTATTTATCTATAATTATGTCAAAATATAAATAGATTATAAACATGGTGTCTTCTCTTAATTTTTTTTCAAAACCATACTATAACCCCTCTTATTTGTCTGGTGAATTCACAGTATCCTCTTCCCAATCCTAAAATATCCATTAAGTATTTTTTATACATATAAAATATAAAAATTCCAGAGGAATTCATAATCCAACTCTACAATTACACTTTCTCTCTTACTGATGATTTTTTAGTCTAGGTACCCGGTCAAACTAGAGTTTTAAACTCAAAACTATATTTTTGTTCGAACACTATGATTCCACCCAAGACTTTACCTGGATGAAATAATTTGAAAAAACTTGGATAATCCCTCATGTATAACCCTTATTTAAATTATTTCTCATTATAAAATTATTACTGATGATTTCTTAAATATTTTGGTGTTCCTCAATATTCTAGGTGTAGGCATTTTAATCTATATAGGGTGGATTCTAACTATCATTTCCTATGTTGTTCCACTACTTCTTCTCTATAGAAGTCAATTTATGATCTATTTAAAGTCACTCTACTAGTCACGAAGTCCCTCACCTCCCTACTTCATCTATATGAAAGTGTTAATTTATCTCCCAAACTTAGCAACCTATTCAGTGTTGTTTTGGTAGAGGTGGTTCATGTCATCTAGTTTGGTCATAACTTCCTACTACACAACTAAATTCCATTCATCTTAAATTCAACCCATGGGAAGATCAAGACCATGATTAGGGAGACCAATTAACTCCAAAGTGGTCACTACTTCAATTCAATTCATTATTTCACTATTCTAAGAAATCTTGGAATTGCTATAAATTATAAACCACTGATTTGTATACTTTAAGTCTTATAGAAGGCTCATATTTTGGGCAATATTAAATTTAACATTGATGGTTATTTAAAATATAATACAGGTCATTAGGGTAATGTGTAAGATTTACTTGATTATAGTGGAAGGTTTCTAGAATTTTTCTACAAAACATGTGGTATATCTATATTTTTATAGGAAACAAATTCTTAGTATCATCAAAGTTATTTCATTAGCAAGACAAAATGGATGAAATAATATTTGTCTTGAAAGTGAATCCATAACTATTGTTCAATTATTTCATAATATAATGATTAATATTTTTCATAAACTCACATCTAGATGGGTGGAATGAATTTACTTCCTTTATGGTTATAATTACATCTCTACACATGTCTTCTAGGTGGCAAACTCAATGGTGGATGGGCTCACCAACAAATAAGTCAATAGAAACCACACATGGTTGGATGACCTCATTCATTATTTTTTTTTATTTTTGAGAAATATTGTAATAAAATTACCTCTATTAGACTCATGTAACTTTTATTTTTCTCAATATAGGAGTCTTATCCATTTTTTCAAGGCATCACCCTCTTAAATAATCGTTTATTCATGTTTAGTTCAGTCTAACCACATACCTGAACAATTCAATAAAATAATAATATAAATGAATATGAGAATTTAATTATTGAAAATATACGATACCAATAAGTAAATAATGGTTTTATTGTGGTTTTTTAATGGTAACATTAATATTTAACTCATTAATTTATATAACATCATTCGTTTGTTAAAAATCACTGAAACATGCTTGTTAGCCATTTTGTATACATGAACCTTAGCTAAAACTCTCATAAAATGAAATTATAACTTTATAAACTATCATAAAACATAAATTAATGTACCTTTTATTATATTTTAATAATGAAATATGGGAGAATAGTGAATAAAAAACATCACTATTACAAAACCTATTCAAAACAATCAAGATTTATCACACCTGAAATAAAAGTGTTATGTTGGTAAGAATGAATCACATTCTTACCAATGAAACTTTTTCTTCTATGTCCATGTTTCCCTATTAATTTTTTTAAGAAAATAAAAATATTTTTTATCTTTTTTATTTATCATATTTTCCTTTACCTCTTTTATGAAATGAAAGTATTTCAATGTTTCTATGATGTGTTTTTGTTTCTTTAAAATGACCCAAAAATATTTATAAAGGAGTTTATTTTCATTATTTACCACTCCAGATTTATTATCTTGATTTTATTTTTATTTTAAAGGATCCTATAATTGTAACTATTTTTAATAATGTTTCCAAAATTCTTCTCTTTCTCTTCTCAAATCATTTTTAAAGTAACTTTCACTTTATTTTTATAACAATGTTTAAAAAGTTTTGTGAATTTTTTGTATTTTCACTTCTATTTTCCTCCATGGTTTATCTTTCCTGAAGTGATATTTTTATCACCTTGTATATTTTATTATAATATAAATCCTTTTGGAAAATGAAAATTTTTATATCCTATGATTTCTTAAGTTCATATTATGTGATGTTTTTGGAAAATTTTAAGAAAACCATTATTTTCCACATGTTCTTTATGAAATTGTGATGATTGATTTTAAGTGTAACACACATGTAAGGATTATGAAATGTGGGGTCCTATTTACCCATCCAATTAATTGGTTTAAATTTATATCTCATGAGATATTCAGGCATGGACATAATGAGTCTATTCACACAGGTGTGGGAGTAAGGATTTTACTAACATTTTTAGTTTTGAACAAAATGACTTTTCTCACATAGGTATGGGAATGACGAGTTTTCTTAAAAAGGTTTTCATATGCTTATGTTTTTTTCAAATTTAAATGTTTTTTATCATGTTATGAAACATTTAAAAGGTGGTTTTAATTTTTAAGGTATTCCATGTTTTGTTTTTATGCCTTATTTTTATATTTTTTTTCATTCTGATGACATAATCACATGTTATATGATTATTCAGATGTATTTTTTTGGAATAGTCCAACAATTTTTTATTTTAATGATCTCAAATAATTTTTATTTTATAATTAATGAATTATGTGTTTTGTGATAGAAACTTTTATTTACTGGAAATATATAAAAATATTATTGAGTGTCAAAGTGGACATAAATCTAGAAATCAACCACATGAAGGAACTCAACTGGCCACATGAATAGATAAGCAACCATGAGTAAAATGAGTGAAATATCTAAGTAATTGATCAATCAAAATAGTACTAGATCCACTGTAATATAAATTTAATTGACCATGTGAATTGAATGAGAATTCATCATAATTTTTCTAAATAAAAAATTGGTTGCATGGCTAAGTGGATTAACTACATTCCTAATCGATAAAACGGGGTGGAATTTACAAAAACTTCTCAACCATTCATAAGAGTAACCGATCAACTACTAGTCCAAGATAAGTAATCAAATGGTATATTTAATATTTCAGTAAAATAACAAAGTATCAGATTAAACTCACATTGTTTCCAATCAAGCTCATGATTTAGTCAGGAAACCCCCTAAAGAGTAGAAATTTTGTCAAAGAGATGAAGTGAATGTATGGTGACCTTGAGAGAACACATTTTCTATGGAACAACCACATGAAATTTCAAGGTATTTGATCATACTTTTCCAAAGTATTTGATTGAAATTTAGGAATCATGCTAACATGGAATAATTCAAGCGACCAGGTTTAACTATAATTATATTTTAAAAATATATTTCAATGAGAATCTATACAAAATTAAATTCAAATTTAGAAGTATTTAATATTCCCATATTTCTTAATGAGTTGGGAATAATTAAAAATTGTTCTTCAATGGATATCTTGAGAAATAAATTATCTATCTTAAAAGAGTAGATTATGAAAACAAGGAGTGATTATAGTACTCTATTTCAACAACCTATAATTCTTTGTTTTCATATGTGTTTCACTGAAAGATACACGAACATTTCCAATAATTACATCTGCTCCTAGAACTGAAAGTATATATTGAGAATAGAGAAGAACACAATATGAAAACATTAATTTTATAGCTAACTTTTTTCAGGTATATTGATACTTTTTAATGTGAGTAGAGTAATATTGAAAGATTTTTATAATATCAAGTAATTATACAAGAGTTTTTATCAATATATTGAGAGGTTATTTCAAAACATTAAATTTTATATGATGATTATATTATTTAATTGGGTGTTTTCTAAATTGGGTGATTTTATTTTAAAAATAGTTTTCAATATGAATTTTCATTGGAGGATAAATTCACCCCCCCTCTTGAGAACTCAATTCCAACCAACATTTGGTATCAAAGGATATGTCATTTTTTTCATTTTTGATTTTTGTATCCAACCATGGTAAAGTTAGTTGAACAAGATATCAATTTTTTTATGATTATAATTTTTTACCTATGGATAACTCTAGATCTAAAGGCCATTCTACCAATAGAAAACCTTATTTTGATGTAAAAAATTATGATTAGTGGAAAATATAAAATAAAAATTCATTTTGAAAGTATGGGTTTTGATATATGTACTATAATAAAAGATCAATATGAAAAACCAAAATATCATAGAGATGATTAGAGTGATTATAACAAGGCTACATATGACTATAACTACAAATAAATGAAAGTTTTATATTTTTATTTAGAATATGATGAATTCAAAATAATATTTTTTGTCATGATTCTTCTCAAATTTGGGATACTTTTTCTAGATCTCATGAAGGAACTTCAAATTTTAAAGAAATGAAATTGAATACTTATATAATTAAATATGGTATATTCAAAATAAAACCAAATGAATTTATTATTGAAATGTATCTTAGGTTCAATGAAATCATTAACACTATATTTTCTCTTAGATAGAAATTGGGTGAAAAAGATTAAGTTTTTAGGATCTTGAAATATCTACCTAATCATCAGAGAAGAACTGTTGTCTTCATTAGATAATCCCATGACATTGGTAAATTTTTAGTTAAGGAGTTTATTAGAAAAAAATGATGTATGAAGAAGTGGTTAAAGTGAATAATAAAGAATTTTAACACAAGAAGTCAATCACATTTAATGAATCACAATCCAAATAAAATGATTTTGTTAAATATAATAGTACTAGGGGAGTTAATTTTATTCAAATAGTGAAGAGGAAATGAGTCATCTTGGTAGAAGATTTAAAAAGTTTTATATAAAGAAAAAAGTCTTCAAAAAATTAAAATTTAATGGAAATATGATAATAAGGGAAGCTATAAAAAGGATGATAACTTTGGAGAAGTTACTTTTTATGAGTTTAAAATAAAAGGAAACATCAATGTTGATTGTTAAAAATTTAAATACAAAAAGAAATATGAGGATCAGAGAAAGAGAAAAAAAATACATGAAGGAAAATTGGAATGCCTTAGAGGAAAATTCAAGTGATTCAAACTCATCTAGAAATGATTCTCATGAAAATTAAAAAAAAAATTCTTGGGAATGAAACCTGAGGTAAAAAATACAATTATTGTTTCTTTTGAAAATATAAAACATGATAAAAATATATTTTTAAAAAAATATCTATTTGAGTATTTAAATATTCTAGAATAATGCTTTAATGATCTAAAGGATAAATATAAAATTAAGAAGAAACAGTATTATTTTTATACTAATTTAATATATTGTCTTTATATTGAAAAATAGATTAATTTTGTACTATTAATTGAAAATAATGAGATTAAATTGTTTGATGAATAACTCAAGAAGGTCCTTTAAAATATCACGTGAGGGAGAGAAACTGTGACTGTGATTTTAGGTAAACTAACTATGCCTAAATATACTATTTGAATTAGTTACCATCCTAGTAAAGGAAAATTTTGAAAAAATATATTTGTTTGTAGTTCTAAAACATCTTTTTCCAGAAATAATTCATATACATTTTTCCCAAAAAATATCTTTATTTCATGAAGTATTATTTTTTTAATTTATATATTCATTAATAAATTATAGATTCCAAAATATTTATGTGTTGTCATTTCTGGACCCAAGAAAATATGGGTACCAAAATAATTTCTTAATAAATTTTGTATATGTGAAATTCTTAAGGATTACCGATAATCACTTTTGGTGTCTAGATAGTAGATGTTCTAGACATATGACTAGGGAATTCTTGTATTTCATGAATCTTGTAAACATTGTTGTTGGGTATGTAACTTTTGGTGAAAATTATAAAGGGAATATTATATTCCTTGAACAAATTAGTAACTCTGAATATATTATAATTTGTAAAATGTTTTATATTTATTGTTTAAAATATAATTTCATAACTATTTCATATTTATTTTATTATTGTTTTTATTTTTATGTTTGAAAACATTATTGTAAAATTTATGATTATAACCATAATTTAGTATTTACTATCTTAATGAATGATAATGTATTTATTATTAATATAGATTATTTGATTTCTCAAAATGTGTCTTGATTGAGTGACACTAATAAAGAATGATTTTTATAGAATATAAGACTAGGACACTACAATATGCACACTCTTACAAATCTTAACAAGAAATATTTAGTCATGAATATTCTAAAGCTATATTTTCTAAAATATAAAGTCTGAAATCATTGTCAAATAGGGAAGCATCATAAAATTTATTTAAAAAAATTGGTTTATACCCTTAATAAAAGAACTAAAATTTTGGAAGAATCTATACACAACACCTTTGAATAAATAGATATATATAAGCATAATAATTTTATAGAAAATATTGAGGATGATATTTCAAATTTTAATATCAATAAACCCTTAAAGAATCATAATTAATCTATAGATTCACTTGTTTAAATTCTCAAATATGGAAATTTTACCAACTTTATTTTGGAGGAAGACTTCGAAAAACCAAGTTGCTATATTCCTAAACCCATTAAAACCCATAGAGACTATCCTTCACATGTTATTTTGAAATACCCAGATAAATAAACCCATACAATATATTCTATTAGAAACCAAGTTGAACATGAAGTTTTATTATCACAACTTGAACCTAAAAACATTACTGAAGATATTAATGATAAATTTTGGTCCTTGTATATGTGAGAAAATTTAAATCAATTTGAAAGAAACAAAGTCTAGAAACTTGTAAAAACACCTAAATAATATCTAACTATTGGAACTAAATGGGTGTTTATAAATAAGGTTGATGAATATGGTGTTATATTTATAAATAAATCCAGAGTAGTTGCACAAGGTTATAGTCAAGAAGAACGTATTGATTATAAATAAACCTTCATACTCATATTTTGACTTGAATTCATTCGAATATTTTTTTATTATGAAGCATATCTTAATCTCAAACTATTTCAAATGGATGTTAAGAGTGAATTCCTTAATGGTTATATAATTGAGGATGTTTTTTAACAACCCCCTGGATTTCAAAATACCAAAATCCCCAAATTATTTTTTAAAATTTATAATTCTATTTATGGTTTAAAATAGGCTCCTAGATCTTAATATGATGGGATCATATCTTTCATTATTTCTAAAGTTTTTTCAAAAGGGATAATTGATCATACACTGTTTATAAAAAGAATTTGAAAATGTTTTAGTTGTTCAAATCGATGTTGATTATATTATTTTTGGATCGTCTAGAAACTCCTCAAGTGTTGAATTTTCTAAAATTATGTAAGATGAATTTGAAATGAGTTTAATGGGTGAGTTAATATTATTACATGGTTTTAAAATTTTACAAAATAAGGAAGAAAATATTTTAAATTAAATAAAATTCAAAAAATAAATTTTAAAGTTCTTTATAATGGATAACATAAAATTTATTGACACTCATATGACTATAAACATTAAATTAGTTTTGGATGAAATAAAAAAACTAGTTGAACAAGTAGTTTATATAGGTTTAATTGGAATTTTCTATACATGAGTGTTAGTCCGCCTGATATTATGTTTAGTGTTTGTGTGTGTGATCTTTTTCAATAAAACCCCATGGAATCTCTTCTAAATATAATTAAAATAATTTTTCAATACATCAAGAATACTATTAATTATATATTTTTATATTCAAGAGGGAATGATTTTGAGTTAGTTAGTTATTCAAATGTAGATTTTGGTGGTTGTAAGCTAGATAGAAAAATAACCATTGGAACAAATCACTTTTGGGTAAAGTCTCTAGCATATTATCGTAGTAAGAAGAAGAAATATTCTGTAATATCTACTACTAAACTTGAATACATTTCCACAGGTAGTTTTGTGCACAAAAATAAATGGATGAAACACAAATTTCTAGATTAAAAATATTAGTTTAGACATGTCCCTATAAAATGTGATAATAAAAGTTCTATTAATACCTCTAAGAATCTAATATCTTATTTCAAGACTAAACATATTGACATAAGATATAACTTATAGAGAGAATATTTTCAAAAAGGACATATCACTCTTTAATTCATTGGAACTAAAAATCAGCTTACTGATATCATTAAAAAGCCTATTATTGTTGAAAGATTGAATTATATCAGACATCAATTAGGTGAGATTAACTATTTATAAATCTTTTATATTTAATATAATATATTTTCAACTTATCAAAGGTTTTCGGTTAATCTAATTTATCCGATGTTATTTACTAGTATTTAATATGGAAATATTATGTTACTGTTTATATTGTTTATACGATTGATCAAGTTGTACATATAGTCTGTTGAACTAAATTTTTCCTAAGAATTATTTATAAGATACCATATAACAACCCATAATTTTAATGAATTTATATAACTTCATTTTTGATGAATATTCATTACATTACCTAAACACCCACCTAAGGATCATAAAGGTGTAGTGCCTTTGGGAACTTGGAAGCATAAAAAACTGGTTCATAAGAGTTCTATATTGTCTCCACATATTTCCTCACAACTATAACTCTTATTAGAAATATCAAACATAATAATGATCATCATAACCTGGTGAAAAGAAATAAATAAATGGGTAATCTTAGATTATCAGTACAGTTAAACAAGTGAAATTAATAAAAATAGAATGTGGAAAAGGGTATGAGTAGATGATCATAACATGTGAAAACCATACCCTATGGATCAAATATCAAAATATTGAGTCATGGCATGAATATTTTTAGTTCATAATACATGAATCATAAGGAAATAAAAGAACATGGGCCATGAGAGCATAACATTGACAAAATATAGGGAATTTTATCATACACATAAGAATATAGATTCATTTCTATATTATTCAAAGATCATTTCCAAGGATTTCATATTGGAATGGGTTTAATCCCCAAACTATCATAGTCTTCAAGGTTCACTCCCAAGACTATCATATTATACAAGTTCCCTTACTAAATTGGGTTCACTCCCCATTTCATTCCTATTTATCTTATGAGATAAGAATCTTTACCTAGTGATTTGTAGAGAGATATAGGTCCCACCCATCACATAATGAAAACCATACATACAAGTTTCATAAGACCAAAAAATATTTTAAATACAATAAATCCGGAAAAAACAGTTTTCATAAAAATTTAATTATAGAATAAACTTTGGAAAATAAATAGTTTTCATAATAATTTCAAAATTTCATCATAGCATAACCTATTGAAAAAAATCAGATTTCATAATCATTTTATCATTGCATAACCTATGGAAGATACATAGGTTTTATAAAAAAATTATCATAAACATAAACCATTTAGTCAAAGAATGACAATGGTATAATTGAATCATATCCCAAGTAATGATTAACTAGCATCAAAGGATACCATATTAGATGGAAAATTATTTTTAAAGTGAAATCACTTAAAAATTTTCTTAAGGAAAATAACCTTTCTTTAAAAATCACCTCTTTAAAATTGGAAATTCATAAAATATTGTGGAAATCGTTTTTTCAAAATAACCTTGAAAACTTATAAAGGATTCTTTAAAGATAATTTATAACCCTTCATGAGGAAAATATCCTTTCCACTTTTAAAAACACTTTTTTAAACAGAAAAACCTTTTCAAAATCCTTTTCTTTGAAAATAACTTTAGAAACTTATATATGAATATTTAAAGAAAATATAAAACATTTTTTTAGGAAAATATCCCTTATAATTTGAAAAAAATATTTTTAAAACATAAAACATTTTAAAATAATATTCACTAAAAATTATATTGGAAAATTTTAAAGGAAGATTTAAAAATCATTTAAAATTTTTTTGGAGGAAAGCATCCTTTCCACTTTGAAAAATAACATTAAAACATAAATCATTTTTAAAATAATTTTATTTTAAAATAGACTTTTAAATTTATAAAGGAATATTTAAAAATAATTTAAAACATTTCTTGATGAAATTATGCTTTCCAATTTGAAAAAAAAACTTTTTAAAACATAAAAAAATCATTTTCCTTAAAAATAACCTTAAAAACTTATAGATAAATATATAAAAATATTTCAAAATATTTCATGATGAAAATAGCCTTTAAAATTTGAAAAAAAAATATAAAATACAAAAAAAATTAAAAATCATTTTATTTGAAAATAACCTTTGAAAATTATAGAGGATGTTTTAAAAAATTGGGTGGTCATGACAGTAGAAAATTTCATTCATGTCATACATGTTAAAATAAATATTCCTTTCACATTTTTAGTAAAAAGTTAAAAGAGCCTTACCGGTAAAATGATAAGAAGATTCTTTTTAAAACCATATTTTAAAAATTAAAACGGGGGTAAAATTTCTTTAAAAAATATTTAGATAATATTAAAAACTTTCATTTAAACATTTTTATAAGACATGGAATTATAAGAAAATGTTTTTTCGATTGAAGATAAAAATAAAGTAGGTTTTCTTTAAAGACATTATTGTGGAATATTTAGTACATAAATAAAGGAAAATTAATAGAAAATTTTATTCTCAATAAATAACCATAGGATAAGAAAATTAAATAATTAATAGAGAAATAGATCATAATATTTCATCACGAGAATCATAATGATGAACAATCCCGATAAATGATAAGATTATAACACAAAACACTTATCGCTTCGGTAACTCTAAATCGTAAGTCCCATGGGAGAATAAAATTAAATATAAGTTTTAATATAATAATAATAAATAAATTCATGATATTATATGTGAAATGTTCTATATATACTACTCATAAAATAATATAGGTTCCTGACATAGCATATATCCCAAAGAAGAAAAATTGAGACAAAAAACCCTTACCACTTTGGTAATATCTTGGATCATAATCCTGATTAATGAATAACATAAAATGAAACTTTATTTCTCATAAAAATAAATATATTTCTGATATAACTTGTAAAATGGGTATTATATTCACCATACAAAAGAAACAAATGGTTAATATGGCATATGTCTCCTAGAAATAAAAGAGAGACTAGAAATCTCCTAGCACAATTCTCGAATTCCTTCATACATGTTTGAACCTCATGTATAATAAATATAAGTTTATTAAAAATAAATTTCCAAAACATAATTATATATATATATATATATCATATTATATATGATTTAATTATGAGCTTTTATTACCTATTTATTTACAATTCCATGCTAAATTCACATTTTGGGAAATAATTACTTTGTTTTTCATGTATGTTTTAATTTGGTATTTTTGAACCTTTTACTTTGATCATGGTTAAACAATATACATAATTTTAAACATAATATACATATCATATATATTAATTATATTTTTATTTGTATTAATCCAAAAAATTTAGAGATATAAAATGAAATACACTGTTTATGGTGACGGTAGGTTGTACGTATACATAAACGTTGTTTCCATTTTTTAATGGATAAAAAAATATAAATAATAATTAACTTTTATATAATAATTATAATTTAAAATATATAATATATATTTATTATCTTTATCCTTATTACCTTCCACACAAATAGTTAGGGAAAAATGAATTGCATTGCTTCGCATGGCAGTAGTCCATCGAACATACGAGTGACGTAATCATATCCCTTATGGAATAGAAAGTATAAAGATATATGTGATATCATAATTATAGAAGTATAATTATGTTAAAAATATCATATATATTCATTTAATATATCCATATTACCATCCAATTAAAATAGAAATGAAAAACACATCACATTGGTTCGCGATGCGGTAGTCTGCCGTACACACGAGTGACAATATTGTTTCCCAACTAGTTGTAAGGTAATAAGAGAGATGTGTTATTATAATTCCAGATATATAAAAATATTATAAATATAATATATAAACATTAAATTCATCAATATATCCAAATATGAGAGGTGGTGGTGGAAAATGAATAACATTGGTCCGTGAGGCTGTAGTCCGACGTACACACAATCGATGGTTTCATTTCCCATTATATGAAAGTGGAAGTGGATATAGGTTATGAAATTAATTTAATAACATATAATTATATGGGATATACATTTTTAATTCTATCATAATATTTGAATAATATTTGGATGAGACATAATAAGAAATAAATCAAAAATGAAAGTTTAATAATTTTACCACTTCTTCGGGGAGCCTCTTTAAGATTACACCTAAAGCATTATTATGAGATATTAATAACAAAAATGATGACTACAGTGTGTGTTTAGGTAATTAATTAAGTTATTTGGTTAGTTATTTCCTGAAACAAAAGGTTTTTAAAGTGTGAAGAGGAGAGGAGAGGGGGTGACCATTTAAAAGTGGGGGAGAGGACACACATAGAAGTTTTGAAAATAATAGTGTACCCACCTTATTTTCATTCCAAAAGGATAAAAAATGTACCATTATAGAACAGTAGTGTTTATAATATCTAAATATTTCCAGAAAATGGTTTTTGGATAAGTGTTTAGGTCATTTTATCCCTCACATTTTTAGTTTAACCCTTGGTACATCCATTTTAACCATAACCGCGATAATTAATTTTTTCTATTGTTACTATTAATTTTGAACAAAAATTAAGTTTATATTATTATATAATATTAATTATTATTATTCCAAATATTTAATCTAATTTTTCAAATTACATTAACATAATTGATTCTGATGAACTAAGTTGGATTAAAATGTATTTAATTGAACTAATTTCTGTTTTAAAACCACATTAAAATAAAATTCATCTTTTAAATTCTTTGAATGAAAAGACAGTTTTCTAATAAAAATAAATATTTTAACTATTCACTGAAAAATTTGCCCTTTTATAAAATTATCAATAATTAAATGTAGGATATGTTTTAAAATTTTATTTAAAAAATTATATTCATTTTTTAAATAAATTTTCCAAAATTTTCTAAAACTAATTTTAAAATAATTATGAAAAAGTTGAAAATTTTGTTTTTTAAAAAATAAATTTTAAATTGTAAAATTTGATTTATTCTTATCACATGCATAGAAAACAAATAAGATTAATTTTAAACATTTAATTTAATATATATATCATTAAATATTTCAATAAAATTTATTTAATTAATTTATTGAGATAGAACATGTTTTTTCACATAAAAATAGTTTTTTAGAAAAATGTTTCCTTTATCTTCAAATGATTTAATTTATTTTCATTTGAAATTAAATGGATCACCAAAGAATTAATTTTTTATTCAAGTTTAAATTATATATTTTCATAATTTATTTAATTATTTTCATACCCACCATTTTAGTATCTAGGTGATAACTATCATATTAAATAATAATATTTTAACAATATGTTGTGTTTCATTAAAACGCAGTGTTGTGTGTAATGCAAGCTATCAAAGAAATTAAATTTATTAAAAAATATATATTTCATAAAATTTTAGGGTATTATATTATACCCCCATCTTAATATGAATTTCTCCCTTGAAATTCACCACTTCGATAAAAACAAATGAGGATATTTATTCCTCATCACATCGTTAGGTTCCTACATAACTTCCTAGAGTTGGTGGTTTTTAAAAAAAGCATTGAATAGGTGAGAGGTATTATTTCATATAAATTTCTCTATATGATCCATAATCTCAACTGATTGTTCTGTATAATAAATTTCATGCTTCATAGATACAATCTCCTAGTTCAATATATGTGAAGGATCATGTATGTACTTCCTTATGAGAGATACATGGAACACGTAATGGACTTGAGAGAGGTTTGATGGAAAATTCAATCGATAGGCTACCATCCTAATATGATAAAAAAAATCAATGGGACTGATATATAACTTGGATGTTGCAAAAATTATCCCGCTAAAGGAATTATCTCCTACAAGGAACAAAATTAATGCAAAATCATGAACGAATTCAGACTCCAAGCACATAAAACGTTAAAGAAAAAAAACGTTGCACAAGAATTGAAGATGAATTTGTTTTTCCTAAAGCACTAACGAATAATAAGATCCATAATTGAAATATATGTCATTACTTATATCTCTTGGTATCATTATAATAAAATGGTTAGAAAAAGTTATCCAATATGAATAAATATGTATATAGTTAATTAATACATTAATCTCTAAAACCTCATCCAGAATTCAACTTAAAATATTCCATAAGTTGTTAAATTTATTACCCTTAAAAATTTAAAAAACTATAAATAAGATCACTAAATTTACCAAAATCAACTTAACATTAATCCCCTCAATATCCATAAGTATCTATTAATGGTCACATACCAAATATGTGAATACCTTTGTCGTATATTCTACTAAAGAAAGTTAATAACCAAAATTACCATAAAACCTAAATGAATACATATGTACTTCTTTATTCCTTAAATAAAACCATATATTAATTAATATATTCCCTAAATCCAAAAAATGTTTTAAACTCCATCAATGATAACATATACCACTTCTTCAACTAATCATTAATTAGTTATAGGATCATCAATACTATTAAATTTACTTTAACTAATTCAATCACATCTTTATCCAAACTAGGAATTATTTTCACAACATCTAGAACATATAATGGCTTATCTTCCCTCAATCATGTATTTTCCATAAAATATCACCTTTGAAATAAATCACTTTTCTAGGTCATCAGTACCATTGAACATATTCTTGAAAATACTTAGTGAAAAGATTATATATAATAATCCTTATATATTTCATAAATTAATAACAAAATTATTGAATTCCCATATATAAACAGTTCAATCATTCAACTTCATTTTTAAAACATTCACTAGGGTCCATCATTTTTTATATAACACCTATTTCCTAAAATATGAAATATGAATCATGCCTTAATATATATAAACATAAATTTAATCAAGTGTCACATTTTGAACATCAAAAATCCTATTTGAAGATCCCAAACCATTCATATGAGTTTTTTGGTCTCTTTATCATATACAGTATAACCATTACCCATACCACCTTACTAATTACCTTCATGAGTTTTCCCTTTAGGAAATCAGTATTTATAATTCCCATTATTTCATCATTTATAAAATTCATCCATTGATGATACCTTAATGAAATCATTATTCTCATCCATTACATTAACTGAACTTTTCATTTTTCCTTGGAAATCGCTTACTATATTCCCTTCTTCTTCACACATAAAACATTTTCTCGTTCCATTGAGACATACTCTTGAGTACTTCTTCCCAAATTCATGAAATATAGTAAAATTAGTATTCTTTCATATATGGTCTCTACCACATAATCTCTTAGATAACTTTATCCTTCTCTTCTTTGGTGAGTCTGAGAGTAGGTTATGGTGTGGGTTGTTAAACATATATCATGATAACTAATTATGAATAATCACAACATCCTTCATTCCAGTAATTATCTCATTTGGTTTCACATCAACACATTGTTTATCACATTCAATATTAACCTATTTCATTCTAGTTCCCACCATTTACTAAAACCAAAAAACACAGTGTGAGAAACAATATTCATAGTGGAAAACCACATAATCCTGAAAAATCACTTACAAAATGTATAAATCATGAAACCCACTTTTCAATCTATGAAACCTTGGGTTTAAACTAGGCCATCCTTAGTCATTATTAAAATACTTCAAGATAGTTCATAAATGTTTTTTTAATTTCTGAAGCATATCCCATGGAAGTGTCAAACTAGGTATGTAGTTTGGCCCATTTTCGTGTACTAGGTAATGCTCAAGTCAAGCCTGAAATGCCTTTTTCAGAGTTATTACACCTAGGTACATCTATTCCAAAACTATGTACACTTGTAGTATCTATAAATTTATGTATTTATAGGAAACCACTCACTCTATCCTTCATCAATATTCTAAGATATTTTCCTATATGAAGAATTATCCTTAGACTTATCCTTAGAAATACCCCTAGGGGTCTCAAAAAGGTTTTATCATTCTATTTTACAAATGTTAGCTAAACCAATCCTATGATGCCAACTATAGAAGTCTAGAATTATTTATAGTGAACTATAATAGATACATATCAGGGCATTAAATAGGAAGCTACACGTTTTGGTAAGGACACACCACCATCCCCAATGGTATCTCTTTCCTCATGAAGCCCTTAGGCGAAGAGCGATGCTTCATCCAATGCTCACAAGTCATATTTCCCGAGGATTTTTTTACTCACAGTGCATATAATATAGACTATAATGACACATTCTTCTCATACATAGATATTACATCTTTTATATGAATATTCATTACATTAAAAAAACACATGCAAATGGATTGTAAAGGTATTGTGCCTTTGGAAACTTTGAAATACAAATAATTTATTTATAAAATTTATAAATCATCTAACACTTAGTTCCTACTAAATAGCACCCCTATTAGTCATATCACATGAAATACCTATCATTATAACTTGGGGAAAATATACATAATAAAGGGTGAGCTCATAACTTTAGTAAGTTTAAATCGTTGAAATACGTAAAAATAAAGTGAGCAAAGGGTATAAAAACATGATCATAATATATGGAAACCATACCCATCATATCAAATATTAATGTCTTGAGTTGTGGAATAAATATTGGCATTTCATAAAACATGCATCATAGGGTAATCAAATAACATGAGCCATGAGAGCATAACATTGACATAGGATATGGAATCATGTAATACACATAATCATATAAATTCATTTTTGTTGTCATCAATGATCATTTCTAATGCTATCATTATGGAATGATTTCACTCCCCAAAGCATCATAGTAGTCACGGTTCACTCCCAAGACCATAATAGTGTACAATTTCCCTTACTAAACTATATTTAGTCCCCATTATATTCCTATTTATCTCATTAGATATAAATATTTACCCATTTCATTAGAGGTAGATATAGTTCCAACCCATCACATAATAAAATGATACATAGGTGTGACACAAGATCATAAAATATTCATCATATTAGAACCCATTAAAATAAAGATATTTCATAAACACTTAATCTTAGAATAACATTTAAAAAATAAATAGGTTTCATAATCATTTCAAAATTTCATCATAAGATAAATCTTGTAAAAAGGAGTGGGTTTTATAAGAATTTTATCATGGTATAAACAATATAAGAGAAAAGGGGTTTTATAAACATCTTTTCATCATAAAAACCGTTCATAGAAATATTAATAATGGTATAATTGGATCATATACCCATTGAATCTTAAGTAGAATCAAATTATTTCATATTATATGGAAAATTACTTTGAAAGTATAATCACCTGGAACATTTCTTGAGGAAAATAACCTTCTTTTACAAATAAACCTTTTAAAACTAGAAATTCATAAAATATTTTGGAAATCCCTTTCTTTGAAAATAAAATTGAAACTTATAAAGGAAGATTTAGAGATCATTTAAAGCATTTCTCAATGAGGATATCCTTTCCACATTGAAAAACACTTTTAAGAGCCTAGTATATTTTCAAAATATTTTTCTTTGATAATAATCTTGAAACTTATAAAGGAATCATTAACAATCATTTAAAATATTTCTTGAGGAAAGAATCCTTTCCTCTTTGAATAATAGTTTTTAAAATATAAATCATTTTCAAAATCATTTTCTTTGAAAATAACCTTGGAAACTTATAAACAATTATCCATAAATAATTTAATACATTTCTTTAAGAAAGTATCATTTCCTTGTTGAAAAACACTTTTTAAAACACAAAACATTTTCAAAATCATTTTCATTGAAAATAAAATTGGATACTTATAAATGAATCTTTAAAAATAATTTAAAACATTTATTAAGGAAATTATTATTTCCACATTTAAAAATAATTTTAAAAACATAAAATATTTTTAAAATCCTTTTCTTTTAAAATAAACATGGAAACTTATAATTAAATATTTAAAAATAATTTAAAACACTTCTTGAGGAAAATAACCTTCCACTTTGGAAAAAATATTTAAAAATAAAATATTTTAAAAATACTTTTCTTTTAAAATAAGCTTTTAAAATTATAAAATAATCTTTAAAACATTGGTTGGCCATACTAGTGGGAAATTCCTATCATATCGTACACATTAAAAAAAGGTTCCTTTCAAATTTTTGGTAAAAAATAAAAAGTTCCTTATTTAGAAAACTTCAAGAAGATTAATTTTAAAATTTTTTTGTAGAAATATAAATATGGGTAAAATATATTCAAAAAAACTTTGAATAATAGTGGAAACTATCTTTGAAACATTTTTGGAAAACATGTACATGTAAGAAAAAGAGTTTTGATGGAAGAGATAAATAAGGTAGGTTTTCTTTAAAAACATTCATTTGTAATATTTAGTATATAAAGAGATAAAAATGATGGTAAAACATGTATTATTAAGAAACAACCTGAGTTTATAAAAATTCAATAATTACTTAACAAATATATCTTAATATTTCATCATTGGAAGAAAAATAATGAACAATCCCGACAAATGATGAGATTGTAAGATTAAAATGTTACCACTTCGGTAAATTTTAATCATAAGCCCAGTGAAATAGTAACAATAAATGAAACTTAAAATATTTTTAGAATAAATAATTTAATTATATTAAATGTAAATTTAGTTTTATATACACCTTATAAAAGAATATATGTCCATAACATAATGTATATCCCAAAGAAGACATATTAAGACAAAAATACCTTACCACTATGGTAATCTCTTTAATAATAATCAACATTGAAAAATAACATGAAATGAAACTTTAAAGATCATGAAAATAAATATATTTGTAATATAACATGTCAAAGGGGAATTATATAGACTACACAAAAGAAACGAGGGGTGAATATGGCACATGTCTCCTAGAAATAAATGACAAACTAGAAGTCCCTTGCCTTATGTCTTGAATTCCTTCATACACATTCCAAAATCCTATGTAATAAATATAGTTTTATTATAAATATATTAAATAATCATAATTATATATATAATACCATATATTAATTACTTATGACCTTTTATTACCAGTTTAATCAATTCCCTATTAAAATCACGTTTTGGGGAATAACTACTTTGTTTTTTATGTGTGTTTTGATTTGGTATTTTTGATAATTTTATTTTATCATGATTCCATCAGCTAATTTTTTTAAACATGATATAAATATAATATATATTAATTATATTTTCACTTATAGTAATCCATAAAAGTTAGAGATATAAAATGAAATACACTATTCACGGAGACGGTAGGTCATACTTACGCATGAATGTTGTTTCCATTTTTAATGGATGAAAAAAAGTTAAATAAAAAT
Source organism: Viscum album (assembly GCA_963277665.1). Taxonomy (NCBI): domain Eukaryota; kingdom Viridiplantae; phylum Streptophyta; class Magnoliopsida; order Santalales; family Viscaceae; genus Viscum; species Viscum album. The sequence goes on from OY728166.1 coordinate 633,569,555, forward strand.
TTACCTTTATAGAAATATTATTATTTCACATATATAAATAATATATTTATTAACTTAATCCTTATTACCTTCCCTGAAAATCATTAGTGAAAAACAAATCACATTTCTTTGTGAGGCGGTAGTCTGTCATACACATGAGCGACATTATCGTATCCCCCACCAAATGAAAATTAAGAAGTTATATGGGATATGATAATTAAATAAGTATAAATATGTTAAAATTTTGATATATATATTCATTTAATATATCCCTATTACCAACCAATTAAAAAAATGAAAAACACATCATATTGGTTCACGAGGTGGTAGTTCATCGTACACACAAGCGATGTTATTTCTTCCCAGCAGGTTGGAAGGTAAAAATTTATATGTGTTATTATAATTAAATAAATATATATATATATATTCATATCATAAATACAATATATAAACATTAAATATATCATTATATCCATATGTGATAAGTGGTGGTAGAAAACTAACAACATTAGTTCGTGGGGTGGTAGTCCGTCGTACACACAATCGAAGGATTTATTTCCCATTTAATGAAAGAGGAGATGGATATAGGTTATTATGTTAACATGATAAAATATAATTATATGGGATATAATGGTGTTATTATATCAGTATATTTGAAGAAGATTTGGAGGAGTTGGAAGAATAATTAAAAAATAAACGCAAGTTTAAGAATTTTACCTCTTCTTCTAAGAACCACTTTAGGATTTAACCTAAAGCCTTCTTAGGAGAGATTAATAAAAAAAATAATGACTATAATATATGGTGAGAGAATTAAGGAAAATAATTTTTTAGGTCTTTCCTAAAAAAATTGTTTTGGAATCGTGAAGAGGAGACGCGAAGTGGAAGCCTTTTATAAGTGGGTGAGAGGTCACACATGCAATTTTTGAAAAGAAAAAAATGTACCCACATTTTTCACATGAAAAAAGGATAAAAATATCCAATTATAGAATATTATAGGTTATAAGATTTAAATAATTTCATCTGATTGGTTTTGGACAAGTTTCTAAGTCATTTTCCCCTTATCTTTTTAGTTTAACCCCCAGTAAACCCATTTTGTACTTAACTACGTTAATTAATTTTTACTATTTTTACTTTTAATATAAAAAAAAATTAACTTGAAATTATTATATAATATTAGTTATTATTATAAAATATATTTAATCTATTTTTCCAAATTTCATTCACATAATTGGAAATTTTTATTTTAAAATTAAACCTACAGATGTGACGAGAAAGCCGTTTTCCAAAGGGAAAATGTTCAAAAGTTTTAAAAATTTTTATATAAAAATTCACTATAAAATTAATTAAAAGGAAATAAATTAGATTAATAAATATATAATTTACCTAATATTACTTTTAAAACCATGCTAAAATAAAAATTATCATGGAAATTTTTTGAATGAAAATGCAGTTTTTTAATAAAAACTAGTATTTTTCACTATTCACTAACAAAAATTTCTTTCAAGATAATTATAAATAATTAACTACAATATAATTTTTAAATTATGATTTCAAAATGAATTTAATTTTATCTAGTACATTTTCTAAAATTGTAAAAATTAATATTAAAATAAGTGTGAAAAAGTTGACAAAACTACTTTTTAAGTACAATTTTTAGTGTAAAATTAGTTTTATTTTTGTCACATTCATAGAAAAAATATAATATGAATATTAATAATTATATTGGATACATAATATATAAATTTCATTAAAACCATTCCCTCATAGTGATTAAATTAATTTATTGAGATAAAAAATGTTTAAGCGCATAAAAATAATTTTTCAGAAAAATATTTCATTTATCTTTAAATAATTTATTTAATTTTAATTAATAATTAAATGGGTCACAAATAATTCATTTTATATACAATTTTAAACTATATATTTTTAAAATTTAGTTATTCCTATTCATATATGACATTCCAATGGCTAGAAAATAACCGTCATATTAAAAATATAATATTTTAATTGTATGTTGGGTATCTTTAAAACTCGGTGTTGTGTGTAACACAAGATAAAAAAGAAATTAAATTTATTTGAAAAACATATTTCATAAAATATTGGGGTGTTATATAAAATATGTGTTTTCATTATTTTATGCCTATTTTTCAATTCCTATGCTTTACTATTTAGAAATTCCTAAACGTTTTTTAAATGTCCCGGAATTAGAATCTAAATAGTATCTTTTCTCTTTAAACCAAGTAAAAACCTAATTTTGACCAAAACCTAGCCTTAAAATCTTTTACTATCAATGGATAGTAGATAATATGAGGTTTTCACTTGAGTATATAACTCTTTATTCCTGAAGAACTTCTAAAATATCAAGAGAAAGAACCAGTAAAACCATAAAACCCTTAAAGTCAAGCCTATTGTTTCATGAAGTCATTCAAGAAAAGGAAATGGATTTTAAGTGGTTTAGATGATTTCAATCCTTAGTATAGAGATTTGTTCTTCATTAAGGTTGAATTAGCTGGTCAGTGGATAATGACATACCCTTCTATCCTCATTTGTTAAAATAGTTCTACGTGAACATTCTTTTTGAACCTAGTGAAATATGATATCATATTCAAACAATTATTAATGGTCAAGAGAATGTATTTTCTTTATATTTGTGGGTTCAAAGTCTATAAGAACTAAAAAATTGAGTGTATAAGGATTTTCAAAGTTATTACTCTTTATATAATCCTTATTTTTAGTTTGAGATATCCCTAGAAGAATTGGCTGGTAATATAATTACAAGAAGGCTAAATTCTATTGAGTTCAATGGTGAGTGAAGGGTTTTTCTTCAGTTTATTCATCATTATATTTTCTTAGGAAAGTATACTTCACATTATAATGCATCAAGAAAACTTATTTATTTATCTAATGGTTAAATAAGTATAGATATGTCTTCATATATTTCTTATGAGGCATATGGTTGAGTAGAGCAAGACCTATTCTCGATTTTATTATTTACCTTATCCAAATTTCAATTTAGGTATGTTAGCACTTAAGGGGATTGTTCCTTGGGAGGGTGGATTATGATACCTAAATTTGAATTATTATGAATCAAACTACTTTTAAGGGGATTAAATTTAGATGTAATCCTTGAAAAAATATGTGGGTTGAGCATGATAAAAAGTTTTTATGAGCATTGCAATCATATGAAGAATCTATCAAGGCTAAAATATACAATTAATCTTGGTCCTAGGTATGGAATTTGAACTTATTGAGGAAGCCTTGAGGGATTATGAGGAAATAATTTTTCTATCTCAAGTGGTTACAAAAGACGCAGGACCCATGGAAGGAGTAACAGTTCCTAAGGGGGAGAGCAGTCCAAGATATTTTTTTTAGAAAAAATATTATAGATTATGGAAGTCATGACAGTGAGAATATAGTTGTAGATATACCAGCTTTATTTGAGATAGTGGGTGAACCAATATATCAATCTACGCCTCATATATAGGAAAAGTATCCATATAACCTTATCATTGATTTGAATCTAATGGATCTTGATAGTGATGGTGTGGATGGATATAATGATGATAATCCACCTAAACCTATTGTTACCCAACCTATAGAGATAGTTGAACTATCCCCTTCTTCTCATATTCTTGAAGAACAAGGTAAGGTGGAACTCTCTGTTAATGATGTCTTGCAGAACATATTTGATTTAACTTATATAGAATTAGGTAAGCCTTCTTACCCATTACAAGATTAGGATGTCTCTATCCAAGGTGATCTAATTTTTTATTTTTCACCTCAAAAATAGATTTTAATTTTAAAATATTTTGATTGTTTGACTTGGGAAATTGAAAATCTTATTTTTAATCATTAGATAATGAAGGATTCATATTGAGTCACTCAAACTTAATTTTCAATGTTTCAACACCAACACTACTTCATCTCAACCAACTACTTCTTCTTTTACCTCTGTCATTTCATTTGGAAATTTTATACAATTTAATAATGGACTACTGGAATTGTTAAAATAAATTTTATTAGGTCTAGGAAGTTTTGGGGAATATATTAAAAAATAGGATATATCCTTTACCATTGCAAGTGTAGTTTATCATGTTCATTAGAATTTGTTTCTCAAAGTTGATCACATGGCTCATGAGCATGAAGATTTTAGAGCCGTATTAGAGCTCTATAGGTATTTTTGAATTATATATTAATTAATATTGATTATATATATATCTAAATTTTATCAATATTTCTACCAAAAATCATTCTTCTCCTCCTCCTTCACCTATTTATATAGATGTAGATCCCAAATAAATAATTTTTCAAGAGGATATTCTTAATCTTTTATATAATTTTGATGACGTGAAAAATATGATGTAGATAAAACTTATAGCTCATGCTGAGAAGTTGTTTAATATGGTTAAAAGAGAGATAGTAAAGACTTATAAGGATTAATATGTAATAAAATATTCACTCAAGTATTACCATTATTATATTTTCATGAATTCAAATTTAAAGACCTTGTTTAGGTCTTTTAATATTTGAGGATGTATGCTATAATCCAAAAAATTAAGTCAATTGTGAAAAAGATTCAAGTAATGTCTCTTCTATTGGATCAGTTTGTGATTGATAATGATGAGTTCATGCAGATCATCAAGAATGGATCAAGATTTATATTTTATATCACTTTTATTTTAGATACTTAAATTTACACAGCCAACACTACTATCCTATTTCCTTCATATCTTCCCATGACTAGTTCTTTAACTATTACAACTCCAACTTCTAATACTCATATAACTCTCTTAGGTATCATTATTCCTTAAGTTAACAATCAGATCATACACATATCTAAAGCAATTCTAATTATGGGAGTTTCCCCTTCTCCTCAACTCACTCTAGCACCTTCTCTTGCTCCATCCAAAATTAAAGGGAAAACACTTATTGATCCTTCAATGATTAGAGACTCTATATATTCTGATTTTGAATAAGTCCTCTAATAGGGATATTGAAATTATTCATAAATTTTTCAATATCAATGAAATATATTTTATTTATTATTTTCTATTTATTTATTTCATTTAATATATTTTTTTGTATCTTTATAACATCATATAATGCCTTTTTGATGTATACATTAGGATTATAAATCTCTCACCAGCCATATTTTTGATAATTCCAAAAGGGGTTGTAAATAAATTATGGAATGATATAGAAGAATTTTTTATTTAAATGGTTTATATTTGAAATTCATTTATTAATTTATTCCAAACTTTGTGATCCTCAAAAAGTGGGATATTGTTGGATTAATATAGTAATTATTTATTTTAATGATCTAAAATTGTGTTTATTTTATTATTAATGAATTTAATATTTTTTTCTGGAAACTTTTATTTTTTTCTTATATATGAAAATATTCCTAAGTGTTAGAGGGACCATAAATCCAGAAATCATCCACATGAAGGAACTCAAATGACCAAAAGAATAAAAACATGATCATGAGTAAAATGAGTGATATATATACAACATTGATCAACCTAAAGAGTAATGGATTGACCCAAAGAAATATTTGATCAACCACATGAAACAATTAAGAACTCAACATAATTTCTCAAAGGATTGAAATAACCACGCAACCAAGTAGATTGACCACATTCCAGATCGATCGACCATGGTCGAATTTTTAAAAACTTATCATCCAACCAAAATCATAACTGAGCAACCACAATGTCAAGTGTATATAAATCAAGGTTTATCTGATCTTCAAATCGAATAATAAACTATAAAAGTGACCAAAAATTATTTTTTATTGACAGCATGATGTAGTCAAGTGATCACATGAAAGATTTTTAATTTTATTAAATATTTGATGTGACTATATGATGGCCTCAAGCGGATGTATGTTCTATGGAACAAATGCATGGATTTTCAAGGGAATCAATTAAATTATTTTCCTAAATAATGGATCAACCATGAGGAATCAACCAGATTTTGTAGACTTCAAGTGACCATGTCTAGCTCGAATTATATTTTAATATTATATTCCAATATGCATCCGTGAATAATTAAATATAAAGTCAAAATAATATAATACCCTCAAATTTCATGCCAAATTTGATGACCATTAATTATTTTCATTCAATGGATATCTTGAGGAATAATTTCTCTATTTTAATAAATATTAGGTCATGAAAACAAGGAGTGGTGCTATTACACTATTTTAAAAACCAATGATGCTCTCTTTTCATATGGTCTTCAATGTAAGATCTTTGAAAATTTTATAATCATCACATATACACTTATAACTAAAGGAAAACATCAAGACGAGAAGAGAACATTGAAGAAAAACTAAAATTTGATCTATTTCAAATAATGCATCATAACTTTGATCTCTCTATTTCTCTCTATCTTACATTACTTTTGAGTTGTTCTTGAATTACTTCTTAAATATCTTAAGAGAATACTCATGTACATCATAGAGTTGTACTCAGATATTTTATCCTTTATTAGATTCATTTTTGTACTCCAACAAAAACTATGGAAGAGGCTGTGTGAATGTTTGGACAACCCTACATGATATTTTAATCTATATACCCGATCCAAGTTTTTAATCATATTCTATATATTAATAAGCATGATTGATAGTTTATTACTATCAGGTGGAGAGGACTAGGACTCATCTTGAGACTAAACCTCTTGTTTATAAATTTCTGGTGTGTGTTTATTTTAGTTTTTCATACTATTTTTATAATACTATTTTTGAAATCATGTTAGAAAAACTATACATTGATATCTAAATTTTATCATTTATATTTCTAATATTTGATTTGAGTAGTATAATCTTAAAATATTAAGATAATATTAAGTTATTCTAACTGAGTTTTTATCAAGATCTTAAGAGGTTATTTTAAAACATTAAATTAGATATACCCACTGTATTATTTTAATGGGAGTTTTCTAAATTAGGAGATTTTTTTATAATTGTTTTTAATAAAAATGTTCATTGGGTGATCAATTCACTTCCCTCTAGAGTAGTAAACTCCAAAAAAAATATTTTTAACCATTTCATAACTTTTGTGCTTTCTTAATGGTATTTTTATGATCTTATGTTTCACTACCATTTTTATGACTATCATATATGTTCTAATGATCTTTTAATAATATATTTATCCCTTTATATTATTTTACTTCATGCCTATGATGTGTTACATTATGATACATTTTTCATTATTGATCATATGAGCTCGTACCATTATTATGTTTACATTCCCTAGGTTATGAAGATGATTATATCGCAAGAGATGTGTAGAAAAGGTTCTAACTGAGTGTAATTATAGATAAATGTTTATAGGTGTTGTAAGATAAGATGTTTATTTTTCTAATCTCCAATACAATAAATCATTATGTCCTTGGGTTATATAACAACTTGTGAGATTTAACACCTAAATCATTAGATTAATGTATTATTTAAGTTATGTTTTTCTTGGGACACTTTAATTGATATCATAGAAGGGAATAGTTATTTTTAGGGATTAATTTAGAGAAAATTTATGAAAACCCTAGGGATAAATATAATAAATAATACTAAGTGTAGGATAAAATACTAAGATTTTAGTAAATTGGAAATTATGTGGTTTTATAGGAAATAACATCCATGTTTAGATACTACAAGTGGATACAAGATCTGGAATACATATACCTAGGGGTAGTAACCCTGAAAGGGTTGTATTAGGTATTAACTCAATCATCACTCGGTGCATGATAAAGAGTCATAAATACACAATTGTTTTGACACTCTTGGGTGATATGGTTTGGTTAATTATAATTCTCTTTATGAAAAATTATGAAGGATTTAAATATAAAACTAAATATTCATAAGCTAACATATACACATTGTCTATGAAATCATTCTTTTAATATTATAGTTTTCTTATGCATACATTAATTTATTTAAGTATACTGATTCTCAATTTTCCTTTATTCAAGGAAATGGAATGAACCTGAAATAATTGAGTGAACATAGGATGTAACAAACAATATGAATATTTTCCCAATGGGAAACCAAATGAGATAGAGGATGGGATGAAAAATTATATAGAAATAATCATAAAACTATTATAAGATATGAAAAACAATATAAATCATGTTGATCACCCAAAATCACTAAGCAGCAGATCACTATGGAATCATTTATGATGCAACATGCACCCACTTTTAGCATTTCTTTTAATCTATTATTTAATGATCAGTGGGTGAATATTATAAAAAATATATTTTCCATTCTTTATTTCTCAAAACCTGAGAAGTTTGTTCTGTTAATTTATTATATAAATGGAGCGGCTGAAAATGGTGTAACCTCATTAAGAATACCATGGTAAAAGAGGAAGTGGACTCAATGAAATAGGAAGAGATCAAGAAGATATTTTTCACTAATAATTTTCACCATAATATTTAAATAAAATAGAGTGTAGATTCTTGTAATGTAATAAAACATAGGACAAGTCTATTAAAATTTATAAAGAAAATTTCACAAGACTCGTGATGTAAGCCTCCGGTTTCATGTCTAATATTATAAATAAAATTGACAGCTTGTTTACTAGATTAAAGTATAGTATTAAAAGAGAATTATCCACAAGTGACCTCGGTAGCTATGGAGATATTGTTCGATGTGATCTTAATGTAGATATGGAAGTAGGAATCTGACATTATTCCAGGGTAAATAAAAGGAAAGTGGATTATCATAGAATCTCAGATGATGTAAAATATGATGGAAAGAAATTATAATTTTCTACATACAATAAATATGGGAGAAAGAACCTAAGTAATTTCATTAGGGGAACCAAAAAGTGTTTTTAGTGTGGTAAAGTATAAAACCAAGATCATAACTACTAAAGTGGTTTTAATAGACCGATTTAGAAAATAGAGGATAAGAAAGACCCTATTAATATGTTACTCACACTTTAGTGCTTCAAATTCATGGATTCTGGGAATTGTATAAATTAATACTCTAATCCAAGAGAAAATAAATAGAATATCTGCAAAAAAAAAATCAAACCAAGGGAACAAGTGAGAGAATATGAAATCACAACTATTAAGGTGGATCATGATAATGCAGTAGTGAATGATACACTTATCCTTTAATCTAGAACAATAAATTCATTATTTGATTTTGGTTCTTTATATTATTTTATATCATAAAAGTATGATAAAAATTTTGATTCACACCCTCAAACACTGGATATTGAACTATATTTGAGAACCCATGGTGGAAATATAGCTACATCCAAGATATATAACTATTTTTTATTAAGATTTATATGGATACACTCTAATAGAATCTAGTTATACTTTCATTAGTGGAATTTGAGGTTATATTAGTGATGCATTAACTCTCTCTGCATTAAGCACATATCAACTACTGGGATAAGGAAATATCATTTCATATAAAAAATCATAATGTTATTGTTTCCTCTGAAAATGGGTATGACATTGTTTATTTAAGGTTCAAACATTACAATCAGTTTCTAATGGGTTTATTCATAGAATTGGAAATATCCAATGATTCTATATCCATTTGGACCTACTTTCCAAAGGCAGGAGCTCATTAGTTGTGGATCGATGAGGCTTAAGAATTTGCATCGGACGAGAGGATGGGAGGTCGGACTCATCACACCTTTTTGGGGGGAATTATTGTCTACACAGGGACTCTCTTTATAGATTTAAGTAATGTTCGTGAATCCTTATTAAATTACCAAGTCTGAAAATGAGATTTCCTTTAGATTTGACAATCAATGATTGATATGTATGAGATTTAGAGAATATTTTATATGAATTTGAGGTTCTTCATCGATAGAGAATCATCTATATTTGTTAGAGATTCTTAGTCAATGGTATCCTTTAATACATTATATAGAAATCTCTTGGTCATTATGATGACCATACTGGTTTTAAATCCACTTAGTGGGGCACTTGAAGTTTATTGTCATTCAGAAGGACATGGATTATTTTAGAGTTGGTATCGTACCCGCAGATGGGCTACCTACATATCCTTGTTTAGAAAAGGAATCATAACCCATGTAGTTTGGGAAGTAAGATATAGTTTAACGTCATATGGGACAGATGAGAATTAATGGGTGATGGTCTTGAACCTCAGAAAGGCTTCCTACTTACTCTACTTTTAAGGTAGAGATCAAATTCCACGAAGTTCGGTTAAGAATCATGGGGATTACGTATGATTAACGGACCAAATAGATGTTCCATTGTTACTTTTACACTCTAATCTCACATGAGTCATGCTCGGTGTGAGAAACAAGAGGTATCAGTAAACCTGAAGATTTATTCCACAAAAGATGTGGTCACAAGAAATGATGTGGGGCTTATGTACGTATGGCTACCCAAAGAGATGAAGATCTTCACTTACTTTAGGGAAGCATCCCGGGAACAAGGTCCATAAAGGTATATGTGCTTTATGTAGATTTGGATACTTAACTTAGGACTTAATCCTAAGAAGGATGCCCAAATTAGAGGGGAATTATGATTGGGTTTTATTCCTAAGACGGAAGCCCAAATCAAAAATAAATTAAGACTGGTTAAGAGAAACTTGAGAACTGGGGCTTACTCCTAAGAAGGAGGCCCTGGTTAAAGGATCTTGAGAACTGGGGATTACTCCTGAGAAGGTGGCCCAGGTTAAATAATTTGAGAATTTGGGGCTTACTTCTGAGGAGGATGCCCATATTTGGGAACTTGGACTAGGGCTTATTCTTGAAAAGGAGGTCTAGGTTAGAGGACTTTTTATTTGGGGATTTCTCTTGAGAAGGAGGCCTAGGTCAAATGAATTTAAGACTTGGGATTACTCCTAAGGAGGATTCCCATATTAGATATCTTATCATCTTAGAGGATGAGGTTGAATGAAGTAAATCTCTAACCTTAATGACATAAAGATATGTAAATCACTAGGTTTTGAGAAATTTTCCACATAATTCCTTTCAGATAAGGAATCCAACAAAGGAACCATGCCATAAATGACTTTGAAGATAGTTTTGAAGGCTAAATCTTGAATAGGGGAGGTGGATTTGAAGAAAATAGTTTAATAAGCAGGAGGGGCGCTCAAAAGAGGTAGGCGCGCAAGTCATGTTGGGGAGCACAAGTATTGGTCGCGCAAGTATACTTGCATGACACATGTATACTTGCACGACGATCAACCCGTAGGGTAATACTTGGGCGAGTCTTGGCTCAAGCCCTTAGTATTATCCCTAGAGGCTTCCAAAAGAGTGGTGCACAAGTTCTGTTGAAGGAATAAGGCGGCGCGCAAGTGTGGACATTTTCCCATAATCGTTGGACCTTTAGGCGCGCAAGTGTTAATGAATTCCAACACTTAGGCCTTGTTTCCCCTCTTTAGATCTTTTATTATAGGTATGAAATTACCTTAAAAGTGTCTGGAATACTTTAAGCAAAGACTAGGGTGTCGAGAGATTAAATCTGACTTTTGGAATTTTCCATGCCTGAAATGGGGGCCCCCAAGGGTTATTTATAGGTTACTGAAGACCCTGGGTGAAAATAAAATAGGGCGCACAAGTCACCTGCACACCCAATATGTGACGCGCAGGTATACGTGTGTGACCATGATGAAACTTGTGTAGCCCATCTTTAACCAAATCCTTGTTCATTCCTTTTCAAATTTTTGATGTTTCTTCAAATGATTAATCTCTTTATGCTAAGGTATTCCCCTTTTTCTGTATCTTAGACTCTGTGACAGAAAGGAGCGTCAACAAAAGTCCCCCCTCAGAGTTGGATCCAGAAGGAAGGATGATTTGTCTCAGTGGTAAAGGAGAAAACCAAGGAACAGCGGTGCACAAGTTCTGAGTGCGCAAGTCGCGGCACGCAGGTGCGAGCCGCGCAGGCTTCGGCGTGCTGGTCGCAGCCTTTGCCTATAAATATGCGCACTATTCTCGTGCAAAGAACCCAGATTTGAACATTTTTTAGCTCTCTCCGTGCAGGTTTCTCTCGTCGTGAAAGTATTATGATTTTCCGCGGTTTCATTGCTTTTGTTCATGTTGCGCTTCTGCAGAGGTAGTTTGACTTGCATGGTGATACCTACGCGCCAAAACCTACGCAACACAGTTACACTTTCACGCCAACATTGGACTTGCGTGCCTTAATGCCTTAGCCATTTTTCACTTTTCTTCACAAATTTTATGAAAAATAAACTTACTTAAGAGTTAATTATTCATCCTTTGTGTAGATTCAATGGCTCCTAGAAGAATTGGAATAGCAAATGATCTGGATAGAAAATGGATTGATGACATGATGAGCATCATTGGACATGATTATTACAATATCTGTGACAACACTCTCTCAGATTTTTAAAATTACTTGAATAAGTATCATCTTAATTTCTCACAGAGTATTTACTTGCCTCTATGTGGCCATGGTCATCTGCAAGGAGTCAACATTCCAGATTCAAAGAACTATATGCTCGAGATGCAGCCACACTGCTACCCCTCTATTTTGGTTATGTTGTGCATTAAGAGCAGCAAAAATGATGTGAACTTTCAAATTTTTCCTCCATGCCATTTCCTTGCAGATATGAAAATGGAAATCCATGGGCTAATATGTTTTCTGCTGCTGGTTGATGGAGAAATGACTATCATGAAATTAGGAACAATATCTGAAAAGAGTACTCTCTCCAAATGGATATTTAATTCCAATGCTCCATTCTCAAATCCATGTATCCATCTTCAAAGTCTCTTGGATAGAATCAGAGTCACTGTTTGATCATCAGAATTTTTTTTCTCAAACCGCACTCAAGAACATTCTTTTACAATTGTTCCAAGAAGAGCTGGTATCACTACATCTCTTATTGTATCCAGTTGAATGAATGAACTCCAGGTGGCTGCTGATGAAGCTTGGGATGTCGTAAATCAAATGAATAGTTATGTTGAAAGCCTCTTGTAATTCTTGGAAAAGAGAAGAGACTCTAGCCGGTGGATGCCCTTTTAACTTTTGTGCATCAATGAAAAATACTTTCATCTTCAATCATTTGTGCTTGCATTCTTTTTCTACCTGCTTTAAATGTTTTTTACTTAAGACAATGGGCCTAGTAAGCATAGTTTGATTTTTTCTAGGATTATAAAAATAATCCTAAAAACTTTGAATATTTTTATTTCTCAATATTACCTAAATCATACAAAGCATATGTTTAGTGAGCTGGGAATTTATTTTTTTTAGATTTCCCTTGTCTTTTGTAGGCAGTTTAAAGTCATGCACGTTGGACATAAAAATGCTAATGTTTAAGGTCGAAATATCTTTGACCGAATGTATTAAAATTGACTCAATTCCTTGATAATTTATCTGAAAACATATTACCATATTCATGTATGGGGGAAAATGTAAACTATGACTTAATAAATTTTGAATCTGAGGAATGATATCAAAAAAATGGCTAAAAGGCATTAGAAGAAGTATTTACCAATAATGAAGTTACCACTATTTAACAAACCCATTAGAGGGTTGAATTATTTAGGGCCACTTAAGGGCATTGGCTGCATAGTCAAATAATAGCATCTTTTGGATGATAGGTCCGTTATATAGAATACTTATGCAAGGCCGCCTAAGGTCATGTGCTGCATATTTAGGCAAAATAACTCTCAGAAATTTTACTTTTCTATTGCTAAAATCCAGTGAAAGTATATAGAGATTCAAATTTTCCAAAGCACAGAGTGTTCTGTATGGAGAGAGGTACTTGAATATGGAGAGGATATTTTCAACCAAGATTTTTTAAGAATTAGATGAATGTCACTCCTGGGACGGTATGACCCAAATGTAGGGAAGGGAAATATAAACCATATACTTGAATACTTTCAAATCATGAAAAATAGTATGGGACAAATATGTTAAAGATGGATATTTTTTGTGGATCCCTACATATTTTCATTAAGACAAATAAGGACAAAAGAGGTTTTCCTCCCAAGAATGAAGTTACCACTATTTGACAAACCCGTTAGTGGTTTGAATTATGCAGGGCCGCCTAAGGGCATTGGATACATAGTCAAATAATAGTATCTTTCGGCTAACAGGTCTGTTATATAGACTGTTTATGCAAGGCCACCTAAGGTCACGTGCTTTATAGTCAGACAAAAGAATTCCCAGGTATCAGACATTTTGTGACCAAAAGTTAAGAAAAGGGTTATGGAGATCTGGAAGTATTTAAGGTTAGGAGTATGACACGTGAAAATGAGTATTGTCCAATGCATTAAGGAGATACAAAGACCAATGATAACCATAATCATGTTGTGGAATGGTCCTGGATTAAGGTGTTGGACTTCACAACGTATCCCATAAGGATAGGAATCAAGCTATACATAGTTCTTGAAATACAATTTAACGTCATGTGGGACGAGAGTGTAAGAGATCTTAGTTTAGGGTCATAGAGCTCAAACCATAATAAGGAATAAAAATTCTGTGTTTTATAAACCTGATGTGAATGAAGACCAAGGTTTTCATACCACATTCATGTTTTCACAGGGAGACTTTTCAGCTAAGGGACTGAAAGTGGAATTTGGGGTTAGGCTTGAAGAATTGGGGCTGGATTCAAGGGATGATCGAACATTCCTACGTATCCCATAAGGATGGGAATCAAGTCGTACGTAGTTATTGAAATACCCTCTGTACAGATTTGGTTCGTACAAGTGAAGGGTGAAAGGGGACTTTAGTGCAATGATGGTTTGATCCAAGATTAAAAGTTTGGGCATTTCCATGTATGCACGTAGTCTTTGGAATATAACATGATTGGAGATCAATGTAAATAATGATTCCCTCTCAAGTGAGGGTGTCAAAGAATGTTGTATTTTATTGTCGTACAGGACAAAAAGTGTGAATATTTTAATGTCATATAGCAAGGACGATGGTGAACCAATGTAAAAAAATATTGGTTATGGGGGTGGCTTCACGAATCAACATCATATGAGATGGAGTTGAACCGATGTGAAGAGATTGGTTTTGGGCTTGAACCTCAGGAGGTTGCCTACGTTCCTAGCCTAGAAGGCAAGGATAAAAGTCTACGTAGTTTGATTAAAGAATGAATTGGTAATCAATTTGTTCTTGAGGACAACAACCTACAAAATGGTGTCGGGACTTACACATGGTTGTGTCCCAGAGAGAGTGTTATAGTTTAAGTTTACTCTAAGTTCACGTGAGTCATACTCGGTGTGAGAAACAAGAGGTAGCAACAACCTTAAATATGCACAGTTTAACATCATGTTGGATGAAGAGGGGACTATGAAGTTTAATGTCATGTAGTAAGGACAAAAGAGGGGTTATATAGTTTAATGTCATATAGAAAGTATGAGTGTTGTACAGTTTAGCGTCATGTAGCTAGGACGTAAGGCTATGCAGTTTAATGTCTTGCAGTGAGGACAATGGGGACATAGTTTAACGTCATGTTGGACAATTTAGGCACTTTTTCATAGTTTAACATCATGTTGGATGTATGAGTGTTGTACAGTTTAGTGTCGTATAGCTAGGACGATGGTTATACAGTTTAACGTCTTGTTGGATGTAAGAGGGAAAATACAGTTTAATGTCGTGTTGGACAACACAGTTTAACGTCATGTTGGACGTAAGTGCGAATAGTTTAAGGTCATATGCATGGACCATGGTGATGTATTCGTATTATACAAAATACTTCTTCGGAAATCTGGCATTGGTTGGAGTCGTTATGAGTTCTCCATCCATTGATATTAAAGTATAAGCTCCATTAGAGTGGACTTTATGTATTGAGTATGGTCATTCCCACTTTGGATCAAGCTTGGGAGGTTTCTTTCCTAGTATCATTGGAGTTCTGAGAACCAATACCAATTCTCCCTGAACGAATGAACGAAGACGGACTTTTTGTTGAAATCTCATGCTATTAGATTCTGATAGACTTCTAAGTGATGCAAGGTGCATAATCTTTTCTCGTCTAATCATTCCAATTCATCCAATCTATTTTGAGATTGTTCATCTATTGATGATTTATCACAAATGGCTACTCTAAGCATGGGTAATTGAACCTCAATGGGAAAGACTGCTTCTGTTCCATATACCAATAAATATAGAGTTGACCGCGTTGCAGTTCAGGTGGTGGTCCGATAAGCCCATAAATCATGAAAAAGTTTATCAGGCCATGATTTCTTATCTTTACCCACCATCTTTTGTAGTATGTTTGAAAGAGTCTTGTTGAAGGCTTATATTTGACCATTGGCCGCTACATGATACCAAGATGAATGGTTGGATTTGATGTTTTACTCTTGATACAACTTCCTTACCTCAGATGAACATAAGTTGGTGCCATTGTCTGTCAATATGGTATGAGGGACACCAAATCTGGTAATGATGTTAGACTTGATGAAGCTAAAAATTCTTTTAGAACTAACTTCTTTGAGAGGTATTGCCTCTACCCATTTGGAAAATAAGTCTGTAACAGTATGAATATACTTAAACTGCTTGGATGTAGCCGAAGGATAAGGTCCTACAACATCCATTCCCCATGTGGAAAATGGCCATGAGTATTTAGCTGTATGAAGCAACTCTGGGGGTTGATGACTGAAGTTGGCATGTACTTGGAAATAATGAAACTTCTTAGTGAAATCAACACAATATTGTATCATTGAATGCCAAAAGTATCCAAGCCTTTGAATTTAATTAGATAGTCTTTGTCCGGACTGATGGGAACCACAATCTCCTGCATGTACTTCTTTCATGACAACCATTGTCTCTTCTCCATCAATGCATCTGAAGAGAATTCCATCAAAAACTCTTTTGTACAGAATTTTTTCTAGGTGATATAGGCTATCATAAAGAGTAAGATTGACCACACGTCACCGGACTTGTTCTCTCCCGGCTCTATCTAGTGGAAGTGTTCCATTTTGAATGTATTCCCTTTTAGGTGTCATCCATCATATAGTATGACCATATGGTTTAGGAATGGGAATAATTTCATTGATTTCCTCTATTCTGGTTTGAACATAAGGTGAAATTGTACGACGGTGGGAAATACTAATGATTGTCTCGTCCCGATTTGGATCTTCCAGAGCTGTGGCTATATTGGCCAGTGCATCATCTTGGGAATTTTGTGATCGCGGGACATAAGAAAATTTCAGTTTCGAAGGAAATTCCACCATTAACTCTCTGACGTAATCATACAAAGGTATTAACTCTTCTTTTCTGATGGCATAATCCCCATTGACTTGTTTGATTACTATGTCTGAATCACCTTTCACATTTAAGTGATTCAATTGTGCCTGAAGCGCCAACTCCAATCCTGTGATGAGAGATTGATATTCTGCTTCATTATTTGTACCGCCTTCCAACAATAAGAAGTAATAGGGTAGCACTGACTTTTCTTGAGAAACGAGCACAATTCCAAACCCAACATTGTTGAATTTAGGATCTTACATTTTCTTCCATGTTGGACTTTTGGAAGCACCATCAAAGTACATTTCTCATGTTTGAAGATTATCTTGAATAGAGAGGACTTCCTCATCAGGAAGTTCAGTATTTAAAGATGTATCTTCTACTAAAGGATGTTCCGCAAGAAAATCAGCCTGAGCTTGGACCTTTATTTCCTTTTGAGACACGTACTGGATATCAAATTGCTGCAAAATAACTTCACACATTGCCAGACATCCTATAAGCATTGGATGACTAAGGATTAATTTGAGCGGGTTATTGCGAGATACCAATTGGACCTCATGATGTTGCAGATAGTGTCTCAACTTCTGAACTGCAAAGATTAATTCTAGGTAGCACTTTTCAATACTTGAATATCGGGTTTCTGATTCAATCATAGTCCGACTGAGATAGTAAAGTCTGTTTTCATTCCTAGCATCATTATTTTGGGCAAGGAAGGAACCCAATGATCGCTCTAAATTTGACACGTAAAGAATAAGTGGTCTTCCTTCAACAGGTGGCATTCATACCGGTGGACCCAAGAGATATTTCTTGAGAATATTGAATGCTTCTTGACATTCTTCAGTCCACTGGTAAGTGACTCCCTTCTTCATCAATTTGGAGAAGGGTAAACTTTTGCCTTCCAGATTGGCGATGAAACGCCGAATATAGGGCAAGTGTCCTTGAAGTCCTCTCAATTCTTTCAAATTTCGAGGTGGTGGAATACCAAGGATTGACTTTTTCTTCTCTGGATCGACTTCGATACCATGATGGAATACAGAAAAGCCGAGAAATTTTCCTGAGGTTACCCCAAAAGCACATTTCAAGGGGTTCATCTTAAAATTGTGTTGTCGAAGTTTGTGGAATATGACTTCCAAATTAGCCAAGTGATTAGAACTTTGTTTGGAGTTAACTACCAAATTGTCTAAATAACATTCAAAAAATTTCCCTAAGAAGGGTTTGAAGCTACGGTGCATGGCACACTGATATGTTGCACCTGCATTCTTCAGGACAAAGGGCATTACCCGATAGCAAAACACACCTTGAGGGGATCTGAAAGCTGTAGATTCTTCATCTTCTGGAGCCATCCGGATTTGATTATACCCAAAATATCTATCCATGAAGGAAATTGCTTCATAGCTAGATTTTTCATCAATTAAGAGTTTTGTGATCAGAAAATCATCCTTGGGACAACACTGATTAAGATCTCTAAAATCAATTCAGACTCTAATTTGTCCATTTTTCTTTTTCACAGGGACAATATTAGCCAACCATTTGGGATATTGAACTTCTCTGATGAAGTTATCTTTGATAATATTATCCACTTCAGCTTAAATTTTGGAAGCATAAGTTGGGTGTGTTCTTCTTGCGGCTTTCTTGAATCCTTGATGATCTTCCGGAAAACCCAAATGATGAGTGGAAACATCGGAATCAAGACCTGACATTTCTGTATAGTTACAAGAAAATATATCTCGATTTTTCTTTAGAAAGGAAGTATACATTTATTTCTCTTCAAGGGTCATGGCCTCACTAATTAAAGTGGGGTGTGGATCTTCTTTTTTACCCAGATTTATTTCTCTGAGTTCATCCATAGTGGTAGAGATACCCTCTTCAAATGCTGGAGGAGCATCTCTGAGATCTTCCTCCTCTTCTTCAATATGTTTTATCTCTTCTGTTTCAACTTGCATGGTAGATGATGAAGCAGAATTTCCATGATAAAGAGAGATGTTAAAATTTGAACATCTTGAGGAAGAAGCTTCCATTTCGGACCCTATTGACGATGAAGGGTCTTCCTTGGGTAATAAAGAGGAGATGATGGATTGAGAATCGACATCATCATTCACCATTGACATTGCTATAACTTCTTCTAGCCTAGTTGGTGAAGTATAGAATTGATGAATTTCAGCGGATGAAATAAAGACATCTCCATTTCAGCTATAATCATTGCTTGGTGAATCACAAATTTCTCCCATGCTGTCTGGCTTGATTGATGTAATTGACATTATGGAAGTTTCTATAAGAGAATTTGGATTTGGGTCTATCCTATCAATTTGACTGATAGACAACACATAATCTATACTCACATGTATGAATAAGTTTACTGGAATCTTTTCCAAACCATATGGATCATTAACTATGGTAACCTCCCTTGTTGTGGATTTCTCCTTTCCCTCCATGTGATATAATTCTGCCTCAATGTTTTGAGATTCACATGTTTTGAATGGGGATTTATCACCATAAAATGTCTCAATTTGACCATTGAAATTTTTTTTGAGACATTTATGGTATGATGAAGGGATAGCCACATGTTGATGTAACCAAGGTCTTCTAAGCAAAATATTTAAGGCTGTGTCATGACGAACAACCATGAAATCTGAATTGGATACAAGATCTCCAAACTGAGTTTTGAGTGTGATCTCGCCCAGAGGTTCTTGTTCATTTTTATAATATCCTTGCAACATCAAAGTAGGAGATAAATCAGATTTAGTGAGGCCTAATCAACGAAGTGTATGAATGGGGATGAGGTTGAATCCTGAACCATTATCAATGAAAGATCGTCGGATGTCTACATCAATGACATTTTCAGATAAATACAAAGGTATAATATTTCCATGCATAACATCATATTCATCTTTATCTGTAAAAGATATCACTGCATGGCATTCTGCAGGATCATTCTCTACATGGTAGACTTCAGCCACAACAATTTCAGTTGCGAATTCCTGAGGACTTAACAAATCCTCAGTGAGTGCCTCCTGAATATCCTTTGATAAATTCAAGGCATCTAGAATTGATAACTTGGTCAGTACTTGGGACAAATGTTTCAAGACATCATATTTTTGATCCAAAGGTCTGTGTTTCCCAACAGGAACATGTGGTTTTGAAGGTACCTTAAAATTTGATGCTTTGGAAGTATATGCTTCTTGTACCGGGGTAGGAGTTGTAAATACTCCTGGCTTTGGAAAATTAGACCGAATAGGTCTATTTACTTGCCGAGAGGGATAAGGTGTAACCTCTAATAGATCCTCCAAAATAATTATGTCAGGACTGAATTTGCCTTGCGTGGAAGAACTTGCTTGTTCTTGTTGGGCTCGCTGAAGGGCTCTGCCATGAGTTTCTGCTGCATATACAGTTCTAGCAGGGGTAGAATTGGAATAGTGGCTTCTAGGATATCCATGTCTTCCTCTCTATCCTAGACCTCTGAAACTCCCTCTAATTCCTATGTTTGATACAGGGAACTCAGGATCATCAAAATCGAAATTTTGACTGGCATAAGGATCTATTAAGTGAATCATGTTAATATAACCAAAGATCAACTCTTCATATGATGAAGACTCTGCCTGATTATCCAATTTAGACTGTGCCATTTTGTGGGGCAGTGCCTGTGGCTTTGAGGTAGATGGCATAAAATCTGCCAAAGTCAAAGACAACTTGGGCTTTGACATGATCTCATCTTCTTCTGACTGTTCCTATTTATTTGAATTATATCATTTCTTTGAGGATTTCTCTTTTTTCTAAAGGAGGTTTTGCTGTGGCATTCATAGCAGAAGACACAATTGGTTTCTTCAATTTCATTCGTAAAATGGCATGAGTTTGGTTGATCATTTTTCTTACCATCCAATCTTCATATTTCTGCGCATTTTTACTTTTGACTTCTTGCTAATCGCCTTCTTCCTCTGGATTTGTAGCAGTAACACATGCTACCTGAGCTAAAGAACCTTTCAGTTTCACCTATCTCGAGTCTACCATATTTTTTATGAGGTCTTTTAAGACAAAAAACTCCTTAATGGGATGCCCCAACATCTGATAAAATGGGAAATAGTTGGGACAGTCTTCATCTCATTCCTTGTTTGGCATTTTGGGCCTTGGAAATTGAACCAAATTATTTTCCAAAGCCGAAATGAAGTAACCAGGAACTTGTTCATTTCGGAAAGAATAAACTTTGCTCTTTAACTCCTCACAATTTTTCCATGTTTGATCTCTTTGATAATATTGATGAAATGACCTCTGTTTTTGCACTCAAAAGGTGGAGCCCTTCGATAAGATAAAGGTTTTTAAGTAGAAGCAGGTACAGGTGCTTGTTTAAGTGTAACTGTAGCAGTCTCTGCTTTACGCATTATCCTTCCTGGAGTTGATAGAATTACACGAGTTTTATCCTTAGTCATTGTAAGAGATTCTTCGATCTATTGAGTGATTGAAGTATGTTCTCAAAACCCTCATGTGTATTTCAATGGGATCAACGGTGTGCGTAACTCATCACACAAATTTTCCACACATATTGGCAATAATTCTTCTTGAGGGAGTGCTAATCTTAGGGAATATGTTAATCCCTTCCAGTGAGAAATGAAATCTGAAACTCTTTCATTCTCCCTTTGCTTACTATTTTTAAGATAAAAAACTATTGTCTTTGGCAAAGATGATCTGAATTGAAGAAGGAATCGTTGACAGAGATCCTCCCACCCATTAATTGACTGGGATTGCAAGCTTGTATACCAGACAAAAGCATGCCCTTATAATGACTGTACAAAACAACTAAGCTTAACTGCTTCTTGTTGCTGAGGAGTTCCCATCATAGGATCGTAACGAGAAACAAAATGTGTTAAGTTTTGTTCTGGGTCTCCCGAACCATTAAAGATTGGGAATGTGGTATTTGCAAAATTTGATGGGGGAGGAATTTCATCAACCCATTCAGGGTAAGCTCTTTTTTCTGGTTGAATTTGTGCACGCTTTCCCTCCATAGCTTCCAGCCAAGCTGTTAATGACTCAATGATAGTCATTAACTTTTGAGAAACATCTGGTTGTGCTTGGACCTGAGTAGGTTCAATAACTAGAGCATGGAAAAATGTGGTGGTGGGTACTGTAACTGATGGTAGCACCACCGATTGTTGTTATGCATGACCCATAGGATTAGACCTATTAGGGTATACTGGTAAAGGAGAATACTATTGATCCATCTCAGTAGCTATAACAAAATCCCTTGGCTGACTGACTCCAGCATGCTTAGGAGGAAGACTACCTTGAAGTAGTTCTGCATTCAACCTCCTTAGTTCCTTCATTTCTTCCTCTTGCTCTGCGAATCTTTTCTCTAGTGAGAGTTATTGTCCTTCTCCGGAGGAAGGGTGGAATGTAACCTGACTTTTTCCTTTCCACTTTTTGGATGCCTTTCGGAGATAGGGAAGTTGGTTACTTGAAGGAATACCTAGATTTTGGGTAAGCCTTTGATTTCTTGTACGTACACCTTCTTCATTTGCTTCTGTGTGCATAGCCTCTTGAGCAAGAACTTCTTCATCTGAACCCTCTGAGTGAGCCTCACGTTCTGGAGGATCATTAACAACGGCATTGATGACATTTATTGATGCATAACGCATTTCATCGCTTCTATTGGAATTTCTCGGATATTGTCTTCTTCCATGTCCCGGATGAGACACTGCCTTTTGTTGAGTTGATCCCTCCGGAAATTCTTGATGAACTGTAATTTGGAGGGAATCTCCTGATAATTTGGCTCTTTGTTCCTCTTGGGGATTATTCCCTAATCGAGAGAAGACTAACTTCCGCTGAGGAACAGATTTAGGATTTGAAAAAGTCCTCAGTCCAGTGGACTGGGGCTATTCCTATTGCTCCTGCTCAAGTCCTCGAATCCTATTTGTTGACTTCGAGGTTTGGTCTAAAAGAGTCCCTAGTCTAGAAAGATGGGGTGGCTCTTGTGCTGCTACATCTCAGACTTTCTTAAAATCTCTCCTGATCTTGTAGACTTTAGTCCAAAAATTGGCTGGATGTATCAACCTACATACACTCAAATCACCTGTCTCAAAAGACTATTGGATGATTTCTGACACTTATGTCACCTGATGATGTGTACGCTCTAAACGAGAATCTTGTTCGACATTCTCATTTTCCTGATGCAAGAGTAATTCATCAACTTTTTCTCTGTATTACTGACTTTGAGAAGAACTAGTTGAGGCCTGTTCTTGGGAAAGCCTTTGATTATGCACAAAATCAGCTAGAAGTGTCCAATTTTGGGAAATAACATTGCATGAAACCACCTTTGGTGGGATTTGTTGACTGGAGAGTACAGTGAAATGTAGTGCTCCACGAACACCCCATCCCCTTATATTAATACAAGATGAGGCATTTAAAATTAATTGGCGCAATATTTTGAGTGTTCCAATGCATGAACGTTGAAGAATTTTCCAGACAATGCAAATTACTAATGCAGAGAGGACTTTCGCAGCTAAATTCATCATCATGGGGAGGACCACCATGGTGGTTTATAGCAAAAGATGAAACCTTTTGCTCCTTGATCTTCTGGCCACACAGAGGGTTATCTTGGCTCTCATCTGAAGATGATACTTCGAGATCAACCGAACTGTCATGAAGCAAGCTTTCATGAGAAAGTGTCTGATGCAGACCTTCGGAATTAATGTTCCCACTATTGGGAAATCAGAGAGTAGAATCTTAAGTTCCAACAGATAATTGTCTGAGGGATTCAAGAACTCTAGCATCGAGTAAGGACTTATTACAGATTGGATCTTGATTTCTTGACTGTGATGAATGTGTATTTTTCTGACACGCCTTCTTACCCACTTTGGTAACCACTTTTTGACGAAAGTGGTTATGATGGGAAGGTGTATGTGCCTGCTCATGAGAAATAGTCAGGTTTGGCTGATTATCTCCATTCAAATCAGGTGTATGTGCCTGAATTGATTGTCCGTATGATATGGGGGAGTATTCCCCACAACCCTCTTGGACTGGAACAGAGGTGTGTATCTATTCCGGAGTGATATGTTGATGTTTCACTCCACTGGTAGGGACATATTCGTATTTATTTCCCTGTGATACTGCTGAAGCTGTTATAATATTCTGGCAGACATCCAGAATATGAACAGGGATTTGATTCTTCTCTTTCACCATCGTCAGCATGTTCTTGGTGACTTTAGCTATCGGAATGGGAATATATGTCCATTCTGTGCTTGGAGTAGGTGTGTGTTCCTGCTCCTATCCTCCTTTTCCTGCCAGTGAATTCTGACAGTACTCATGTGTGGGAGTAGAGAGTTGAGTCTGCTCCAAATTTTTCATCGGGGCTTTCCGACTGACTTCTCTGAGTGCTACCAAATGAGACTGTTGGAAGGCTTGATGAACATTGGCAGGTGTATGTGCCTACTTTGTATTCTTCATCAAGTATGGTTGATGAATTTCCTTTAATACTGGCAGACTAGACTGCTGACATAATTGTTGATTGTAAATAGGTGTATGCCCCTGCTTATCAGTTTCCACCATATTAGATTGGTGAGCTTCTTTGGGTGCAGTCAGACAAGCCTGTTGACTGTCTGATGAGTTATAAACAGGTGTATATCTCTGCCTATAAGACTCCGCCGGAATTTCCTGGTGGGATTGGTGAGTTTCTGCCAGACGAGTCTGCTGGACAGCAGAATTAGTACATATGGGTGTATGTGCCCACTCGTTATTTTCCATCAAGTTGGCTTGATGGACTTCTCCAAAGGGGGAAGAAGTAAGAACCTGCTCTTTGTTGACTAGATTTTGCCTCTGGTGGTTCGTATTGCATGCTCTGGTCTGATGAACCTGAGATGAACCTCAAAAAGTGATACCCTCATCATGTTGAGGGTGCACTGTCGCACGAGTTTGGCGGCGATTATTGATGGGACACCTTGGGAAGGACTCTTATCTCCTTGAATTGATGCCTTGAGTGACCTTCTCATTCACCTCCTCATAATATGGGAGGGACTGGTGATTGCGTTCCAGGGATAACGACCCGAAAAGGTTGGAGACGGTGGTTGACACCACCGGTTTCTTGATCACTGGTCGTCGCTGTCCGGATGACCAGGGTGAATTATTGACCTGGAGGGCTTGTCGAGCAGCCTCCAGAGTCGGAATGGTATCGTGTTGACGGTATTACTTAACCAGTGCATTTGAGACCCAGCGTTGAAGATGCTGAGTAGGTGATATCGTCCTCAGAGCGGACGAAGATCCAGCAGTAGTTGCATCAGATGCATTCACAGGTGTGAACTTTAGCAAAGCCAATTCTATAACGCAGAGAGATCTTGAAAACAAGTGCCTCTTTGATATAACAGACATAATCAAGATAAGTTCATCCACCACATCTTTTGGATGAGAACATATGTCATTGATTGCTTTGTTGGCCCTCACATTAAGTTAAATAGGGGCCTAACAAATAAGTAAAACATCATTTAACTTGGTTAAGGATTCACGTCGGGTTCACAATTTTTTGTTTCCTCTGGAAATCGGGATGACCTTGTTTGTTTAAGGTTCAAACATTCCAATCGGTTTCTAACGGGTTTATTCATAGAATCAGAAACATCCAATGATTCTATATCCATTGGGACCTACTTTCCAAAGGCAGGTTCTCATTAGTTGTGGACCGATGAGGATTAATAATTTTCATTGGTTGAGAGGATGGGAGGTCGGACTCATCACACCTTTTTGGGGGAAATTATTGTCTAATCTAGGACTCTCCTTATAGATTTAAGTTATGATAGTGAATCCTTATTAAATTACCAATTTTTAAAATGAGCTTTCCTTTAGATTTGACAATCAATGATTGATATGTATGAGATTAAGAGAATATTTTATATGTATTTGAGGTTCTTCATTGATAGAGAATCATCTGTATTTGTTAGAGATTCTTAGTCAATGGTATCCTTCAATAAATTATATATAAATCTCTTGGTCATTATTCATGACCATACTCGTTTTAAATCCACTCATTGGGGCACTTGAAGTTTATTGTCGTTCAGAATGACATGGATTATTTCAGAGTTGGGATCATACCAGCAGATGGGCTACCTATGTATCCTTGTTTAGAAAAGGAATCATAACCCACATAGTTCGGGAATTAAGATATAGTTTAACGTCATATGGGATGAATGAGAATTAATGGGTGATGGGCTTGAACCTCAGAAAGGCTTCCTATGTACTCTACTTTTAAGGTAGATATCAAAGTCCATGTAGTTCAATTAAGAATTTTTGGGCTTACGTATGATTAACGACCCAAAGAGATGTGTCATGGTTACTTTTACACTCTAAGCTCACGTGATTCATGCTCGATGTGAGAAACAAGAGGTATCAGTAAACCTAATGATTTATGCCACAAAAGATGTGGTCACAAGAAATGATGTGGAGCTTACGTACGTATGGCTGCCCAAAGAGATGAAGATCGGGACTTACATCAAGGAAGAAGCCCAAGAACAGGGTCCATAAAGGTATATGTGCTTTATGAATATTTGGATACTTAAATTAGGACTTAATCCTGAGAAGGATTCCCAAATTATAAGGGACTTATGATTGGGTTTTATTCCTAAGAAGGAATCCCAAATCAAAAAGAAATTATAACATTTTAAGAGAAACTTGAGAATTGTGGCTTACTCCTAAGAAGGAGGCCCAGGTTAAACGAACTTGAGAACTGGGGATTACTCCTGAGAAGGAGGCCCAGGTTAAAGAATTTGATAATTTGGGGATTACTCCTGAGGAGGATGCCCATATTTGGGAACTTGGATTGGGGCTTATTCCTGAAAAGGAGGCCCAGGTTAGGGGACTTGTGATCTGGGGCTTACTCCTGAGAAGGAGGCCTAGGTCAAAAGAATTTAAGACTTGGGGATTAATCCTAAGGAGGATTCCCATATTAAATATCTTCTCATATTGGAGGATGAGGTTTAATGGAGGAAATCTCTAACCTTAATGACATAAAGATATGTAAATCACTAGGTTTTAAGAAATGTTCCACATAATTCCTTTCAGATAAGGAAGCCAACAAAGGAACAATGTCATAAATGACTTTGAAGAGGGTTTTGAAGACTAAATCTTGAAGAGGAGAGGTGGATTTGAAGAAAAGAGTTGAATAAGCAGGAGGGTCACCCAAAAAGAGGTAGTCGCGCAAGTCCTATTGGGGAACGCAAGTATTGGTTGCGCAAGTATACTTGCACAACACTTGTATACTTGTGCGATGATCAACCCATAGGGTAATACTTGGGTGAGGCTTGGCTCAAGCCCTTAGTATTATCCCTAGAGTCTTCCAAAAGAGTGGTGTGAAAGTTCTCTTTAAGGGATAAGGTGGCGTGCAAGTGTGGCCATTTTCCCTTAAGGGTTGGACCTTTAAGAGCGCAAGTGTTGATAAATTCCAACACTTAGGCCTTGTTTACCCTCTTTAGATCTTCCATTCTAGGTAATAAATTACGTTAGAAGTGTCTGGAAGACTTCAAGCAAAGACTAGGGTGCCAAGAGCTTAAATATGAATTTTGGAATTTTCCATCCCTGAAATGGGGGGCCCACAAGGGGTATTTATAGGATACTGAAGACCCTGGGTAAAAATCAAATAGGGCGCGCAAGTCACCTATGCGCCCAATATGTGGCGCATAGGTATACTTGCATGACCATGATGAAACTTGTGTGGCCCATATTTAACCAAATCCTTATTCATTACTTTGTCGATTTTTGATGTTTCTTCAAAGGATGAATCTCTTTATGCTAAGGTATTCCACTTTTTCTGTCGTTTAGACTCTGTAACGGAAAGGATCCATACTAGGAAAATTTTCTATCTTATTAAGGTGAGGATAATTACTTCACATCAAAAATTACTAATGGATTTTTTTTACCAAAATTATCAAGATAATACGAATAAAGTTTCTTGGTTTTGAGTAGGTCAGTTGTCCTTTTTAGTAAAATTGATGTCAATTTAAAATAAAAAGATGCAATTGGAGTCATACTGGTCACACTGCTTATCATATTGGGGTTCTTCTTGTTTCTACACATGATAAATGACTTTTGGATATTTTTACTAAAGTATCAAAACAATCTAATTATTTTCTTGATTTTGAGTAGGTTAGTTTTCCTTTTTAAAAAAATTGATGTTAATTTTAAATAAAAAAACACAATTGGAGTCATACCATTTGCATTATGTGTCATATTGAGGTGTGTCTAATTCTTACACATCCCAAATAGATTATGGATCATTTCAAAAAAGTATCAAAACAATATAAAAGTGTTTACTCAATTTTGAGTATGTCACTTATCTATTTTACTAAAATTCCATTTTAAAATGAGAAAACACACTTTGACTCATACCGATCACATCCTATATCGGTTTGATGTGAAACTGATCCATACATGTCAAAATTGACATACTGATCAGTTTCCTAAATTATTAATAAAATCCTAGTGCATTTTATTATTTTTCAATAAGTGACACTTTTTCAACTAAATTGTTGATTTTAAGATGATAACAGAAATATTGAGTCATATCGGGAACATCGTGTATAGAATTGAGGTGAAGAAAATTCATACACATAAAATGAATTATGGATAATTGATATAAATTATAAAAAAAATACTAATGTTTTTTCTCTATTTTGAGTATGTCAGTTTTCTTTTTTACTAAAATTGATGTCAATTTTAAATAAAAGGATGCACTTTGGGTCATACTTGTCACACTATTTTCTCGATTGAGGTTCAGTAGATTTTGACACATCTCAAATGACTTATAGATAATTTTAATAAAGTATCAAAACAATCCAAATTAATTTCATTGGTTTTGATTATGTGAGTTTTTTTACTAAAACGTCATTTTAATATAGAAAGATTCACTTTGACCATAATGATTACATCGGGGATCAGTTTGATGTGAGACTGATTCCTACACATCAAAAATTAAAAATGATGATATTTCCTAAATTATCAATAAAATATTATTTTGTTTTCTCTATTTTTAGTGAGTGGAATTTTTGAACTAAATTTTTTATTTTAAATTAACAATAGACACATTGAGTCATACCAGGAACATCATGTTTTATATTGAAATGAGAATGATTCTTACACATAAAAAATGAATTACAGATCATTTCCCAAAAGAATAAAAAAATATGAATGCTTTTTATTAGTTTTGAGTAGTTCATTTGTCCTATTTACTAAAATTGATGAAAACATTCAATAAAAAATATATGCTTGGAGTTATAATGGTCATACCATGCATCTAATTGAGGTGTGAATAATTTATAAACATCCCAAATTTTTTAGGGATCTTTTTCCTAAAGTATCAAAACAAGGGGAATATGTTTCTCAATTTTGAGTATTTCATTTGTAATTTTTACTAAAATTAATTTCGATTTTATATAAAAATAAGCACTATGTGTCATATCGGTCACACCATTTGTAAGATTGAGCTAAGGTTGATTTCTATACATCCCGAAGTCTCAATAAATTATAATTGCTAATGTTACCATGATTTCTATTGCCTTTATATGTTAAAATTACAACACTACATATTGACTAGATGTTATTATCTGAAAAACCATTCACGTTGTTGAAATCCAAAAGAGGAGAGGAAGCTCATGTTCCCATTATGTTTGGAGAATCTTCCACAATGGGAGCATGAGATTCCCCTATTATTCTAGACTTTAGGGACAAAAAAGGTTTTTTGTCTAATAAAATTGAATCAATATGCAGTGTTGGAAGTTAGATAAATAAAGGAAATGAAAATGGAAAACATTGTTACATTGAAAGAAAGAAACATTTTATCTCTTTTCTGGCTTGTTGTAGATATTTGAACGGAAAAAATGACTTCCCAAAAGATATGTGAAAAATAACTAAATAAGTCATAGATAAAAATTATATGGAAATTAACTTACAAATAGTATATAAAATGTTAAGAAATTAATTAAATAAGTGTTTATTTACCTTTTCCTTATGGTTGAATGCATTCTTGCAAAATTTCCATGTTGTCATTATCTCAGTTGCAAGATTGAAGTCAAATCCCTCATAGGCATGATCATCTTCAAACAAACCACCCCAACTCAAACAAAAGAATATACTTGTACAAGAAAACAATTATTATATGAGTAATACTAAAAATAAATAAATTAAACATAAATATTAAACAATACATTAATTCCATGGATAATTATTTTACATTGAATTTTTTTTAACCAAAGGGATATGTCAATAGTAAAGCGAGAATGATGATAAAAAATGAAAATAGATCTCACCAAACAATCAATCAACAAGTGAGGAGGATGAGGATAAAATAAGATACCTTGGATTAAAGCTTTTAAATGTCTGAGTAAAAGTAGAGATATCCTATTGGGTTTATAAAATAGTCATTTTGTATAATAATTAAATAAATACACATAATATATTCATTATCAAAGGTGAAAGTTATAGATAATTCTATTAAGGGAAACTAAACATTTGATTTTTTCAAAAAAATTTAGTATGCTTTGAAGAAAATTGGTAATTGAATTTAAGAAAATAATTACTTAAATGTGGTAGGTATTATCCTATGAATTTATACAAAGATAAAATTTATAGAAAATTGTCATCCTCATCATCTCAACTTCATAACATTTACCATTTCATTTTTTTGTTTGGCACTCATCCTTCATATCTTGTGGAAATGGACCTATGTTTCTTGAAATACTAAAAATAGTAGTCATACATGTGATGAATACTGCTTAGAGTAGTAAAAGAAATATAAAAGAGGTGGGGGATGAGTCCCAAGAAGAAAATTTGAATAATAACTATTTAGAAGATGAAACTGATGAGGATGGAATTTTTACTCCATTGTGTTCTCTAAAAGTGGTAATACCTCCCATTATGAGAATTACATGGGTGGTAATTGGGTATTACTAAGGGTAGAACCAAAAGTAAATGTTAAGGAATTATATGTTTTTATATGGATTAAAGTGAAACATAGATAGTGTTTATTATATGTTTGATGAAAAAATGAAGTGATTTTTAAGAAGTATTAATGAGTGGGTTGTCATTTCAAAGATGGCTATATTTTTACAAAGGTATAGAAAATTAGCCAAACCATTTTTTGATTTTTGGTTGGTAAAAATTTATGGTGATTGTGATTGAAAAGTAAATTGATTTGTGGTAGTTAAAAATGATAATATTAGATAATGTGACAATTAAATATTGACTTAAAAAGGGTGGGATGAGATGTTTTTATAATGACAAGACAAAATAGATATATATTTTTTACTAATTAGAATGGGGAGATTTTTAATAATTAAAATAATGATGAAACATCAGAGGAAATTAATGATGAATTGTGTAGAATATAGGGGAAAACATGGGGCTGAGGTGGAATCAAAATAATACATTTATGGTGAGGAAAATTAAAAAGGATTATAAACTTCAAGAAATACAAACAAGGCTGAAATGAATGAATAAAATTTCATTTTTGATCAGAAATTTTTGGTGAAAACTTGAAGGAGTAAGACTATACAAAAACCTCATTTTTCCCAAGTAGAGACTAAATCATTTGGAGAGGCTGAAAAGGATGATAATTGGTTCAAATCTATGCATGAGTGGCTTGATCTGAATAAGAACAATGTGACATGAGAAATTGTTCCAAGGCTGGAAGACAAAAATATTATCAGAACCATGTGGGTGTTTAGTAATAAACTCATTGAATATGGAAAAGTGGATAAAAATAGATAAGGTATTGTGTGAAAGGGGAATTACTAGATCAAAATAATTTATATTTATACTAAATTTACTCCTATAAACTGGTTGAAAACTATTTTAATTTTCAGGGCTAGTTCTGTGAAAATGTAGTCAAAATTATACCAAATGGTTGTCAAATCTATGTTCCTCAATTTAATTATTAAAGTGGGAGTATACATTGAGAAATTGGATGGGTTTATTATGGATCAAAATAATAGAAATGTGTTCCAGTTAAATAATTATTTTTGTAACATAAAGAAATCACTGAAGACTTGGTATTTAATGTTTGATCAATACTTAAGAATGATTGGTTTTTTGTGAGGTAGAGTTGATCATAGCCTCTACATTAAGAAAGATAATGATAAAATTATGTTAGTACTCATATATGTCTAAGACATAATATTTTAGGATTGGACAGAGAACAATGAAATTTTTTTATAGATCATATGAGGTACGATATCGAGATGTTTATGATTGGTGAAAAATTTTCCTTGGTTTATAGGAGAATCAAGGAAATCATACCACATTAATTTCTCAATCCTAATATGAAAAAGAGGTTCCCAAGTGATTTCTAATAGAATATTCCAAACCAACAACAAAACTGACCGCTATATTGATGAATTTTCAAAATTTGGTGATTGAAAAGAGGTAGATGTCATGGAATATAGGTATTGGAACCCTATTATACCTCACAACAACATGACCCAAAATTGGGTTGGATATATTTTAGGTCACACAGTACTAATGTCATACCAATGAATGCCACGTGCTATCAGGGAAGCTGATACTTCAATATATCTAAAAAATAGTGAATTTTGTGTTGTTTTATTATAGGATTGTGCAAATAGAGTTGTTGGGATACATAGATGTGGGATAAAAAGGTTCAATGGATAACTGAGGAAAAGTAAAGATATTGAAATACTTGGAATTCATTCAAGCCTTGCTTTAGTTTGACCCTTGAATTGTTCAAACCTTGTATTTGAGCCTTGGAATAGTTGGAGCCTTGTTTCTACCCTAGATTCGAGCTTGGATTTGACAATGAGGAGCATCGACAAGTGGTGGATTCCATGAAGAGCTTCAAATATCATGAACTAGTTCACGATAGTTAGGGTTCTTAAAATATATTGGGACACTTTTATCTGCACTTCCAAAAAAGCGCTAATAAGGATCTCTTTTATTAGTGCTAACTTAATAAGTGATGATAAATGGAATCTTTATCAGTGTTAAAAAAAAGTGTTGATAAATACTTATAATACTTTAAAAAAACTTTTAAGAAAGTATGATTATTAAATATAATTATAATACTTATAATAATACTTTTTATAAAATAATACTTTTATAATTATTTCAATATATAATTCTTTATTTATAATTATATGAATACTTTTAAAAAAATAATATTTATATTATTATATATATTTATGTAATTATATATATTTATTTAATAAATATATATAAATATAAATATAGTAAATATATTCGTTATTTAAATAAGTTTATTATAATTTTATAATTATTTAAATATATATAATTATTTATTTATAATTATATAAATACTTTTTAAAATAAATTCCATTTATTTATAAATATAAATGTAAAATAATAGTAAATATATATTTATAAATATATTTATTTATACATATTTTTTTAAAATATTTTTTTAACATTGTTAATGAAATTTAATCTTAATTGCATGAATGTTAAAAATGAATAATTAAAAAATGAATACACTTTTAAAATATTGAAAAATTGGATAAGTTTTATTAATTAAATATAAAACATTATAAAATGGATATATATTGGAATAAAGATGAATACATATTGAAAATATTAAAACATAGTAAATATATATAATAAATAATGAAAATTGATTAAATTCCCAAAAAAATATTTGTGTGTGTGTTGTATATAAAAATTCATTAATATTTCATATACATGAAATAAATATTATACATTTAATCTATGTTATATTGAAAAATCAAACGAAATTCAATTATACCCATTACACGATGCAATTAGATCGTATTTTTCATTCATATTAATTTTTAATTATAAACCATTATTCACTAAATACATTACTATATAATGTAAAACATAAATATTTTGAATTATATAAATTATATTTATATACATTCATAAGGATGATCCTATAAGGGGTGGAGTGGCATTAGGGTTTCCATTGTCGCTGCCTTCCCTTCCTCTCTATCAGTTCAGGTCGCGACTCTTCTCTCGGGCGTTTCATCTCTCAATACGGCGACAAGGTGCGTGTGATCATCTATCTGGTGTCATGGTCAATGTTGGTGGTTGAGATCCAGTCTTTAGTGGCTCCAGTGTGAGCTCTAGGTCTTCCAGGACGGGATTGACTTCTACAACGGTCGACATCCAGGTCTACGGTAGGATCCAGGTTTTTCGCAGCTCCATAATGGGATCCAAGTCTTCCAAGAAGGATTCATCTTCCATGATGGTCGGGTTTCATGTTTGCAGCAGGATCCTCCGCATTGTTGGGGTCAAGATTCCACCTTCTGTCATGCTTTGGTATGGTGGTCGGGTTCCAGGTCTTCTATGGAGGGATCCTGGTCTTTTGAGGTTGGTTTTGATCCGGACTTCCATGGTGATCCAGGTCTTCTACGTCGTGCTCTAATAGGTTGGATGATTTGGGTGGATTTTTGTGTTCCCTATGTGCAATTTTGTTGGAAGCAATGGGATTTTAGGTTCTTTGTGTCATCAACATTGTAGGGGTGCCCATGTTCTTGACCCTTATAGGTTCCCCTATCGTTTACCGCATGCTGGATCATTTTGGACTCCAATGCAGGTTCTTCATCGACTTAGATCTACTCGGATTCATCCCAAGAGTGAAACGCCTGGTCCATATTAGCATGGTCCCTCTCTTCAGTGATGCTCCTTTGGTGTGGTTGTTGGGTATTCCATCCCTGGGAGACATTGTATTGGCTTCTAGCATCTTGGACCTTGTAGTTTCTTCGGGTTTCTTATCTGCGGTTGTGGTTTCAGAGGGAGACTTGTGGGTTTTTTGCAATGACACTGTCTTTCAGCGTATTTTATGGTGATTGGGATGTAGACTATGTTGTTATTGATTTTATGAGTGATGAATTTATGGCTTTGTGAATGTTTTTCACGGTGGTTCCTCTTGTCCTATGGTCCAAGTTCAAAGCCTATGCAACCAGATCTTCTTCAAGGGGATGCTTCAGATGAGGTTCAGAGGAGGAAGTTTTCATTAGCTCATTGCTATTTAGATTTGGATGTTTGAGAGGGTATGTATTTGTTCATCGGAACCAGGCTCGTGCAACACTACATGGGACAACTAGCCAAGACGTAATGATAAGGTGGAAACTTGATGTAATGTTTTTGATGTTAGGGATGAGGTTTTCTTTGTTGTTTTGATTTGGTTGTTGATGACCTTTGGACTATTGGGGCATAGTTTGTGTCTTTTAGTCCTTGATGTCAGGTTGGGTTCTGTCTTACCCTTTAAAAGGGGGTTATGTTAAAAAATAATTAATTTTTATTCAATATATTTAATATATACTATTTATTAACTTTATAGACAATTATTTAA
Source organism: Viscum album (assembly GCA_963277665.1). NCBI lineage: Eukaryota > Viridiplantae > Streptophyta > Magnoliopsida > Santalales > Viscaceae > Viscum > Viscum album. Next base: position 633,604,995 of record OY728166.1, read on the forward strand.
TGAATAAAATGTTTAATATTGTTATCAATTTACTCTTTTTTTTATTTATTTTTTACATATATCTATACTATTTATTATTATTTATAATTTATATATAGTATAATCAATTCATTCATTTTTATCAATAATTATTTAATAAAAAAATTTAATATATTTTTTAATAAAAACATTTTTTACTTTTTATTTATTTCATTATTTAATTTTATTCAGACTTTTATTATCACTAAAAAAGCGATGATAAAGTATTTATTTATGAGTGCAAAAAAGAAAGTGGTGATAAAGGGTTCCCTTTATCAGTTCTAAAAATAAAGTGCAGATAAAAGGAGCCCTTTACCAGTGCTAAAAAAAGCACTGATACAGGGTGTCATTTATCAACGCTATAAAAAAGCATTGGTAAAAGGTACCCTTTAATAGTGCTTTTTGTACTGATAAAGGGAATATTTATCATCACTTTTTTCTAACATTAATAAAGGCCAACGTTTTTAAAGACATGTTTTGTAGTAGTGAAGGTTCTGAGGAAAAATATCACCCATCTATTCAATGTTATGTAGAGGAATCATAAGTTTTAGGAGGCTACATGGGAACTTTAGGATGTTATGAGAGAAATTTAACCTCACTTTTTTGCTCCATGTAATAAAATTTTGATGATGAAATTCTTTTTATTGGGGATATAATGAGACAACTTGTGTTTTTTAAGTAAATATTTCCCTGTAAATAAATACAGTGATTAAAATCTTGTTTGACCCACAACACTAGACTAAAACAATATGATACATATTAAAAAAGAATATTATAACAATAATAAAACCAATAGTATATAAAAATATAACAATCAAATAGAAATGCGTTCAAAATAGGATTAAGAACGCTTAAAGCATAAATAATTCATTTTCAAAAAAAAATAAGTTTTCCTATATTTAATTTTTTTTATTTAAAAACTAAATGTATGTATTATATAATTTTAATTTCATAAAGTTGATTTTATTTTTGAATTTATAGTTTCAAAATTTTATTATGATGATTTTTATACTTCCCAAAAATAATTAATTTTAAGGCGAACAGTAAAAAATATAATTTTTACCAAAAATTTACCTTTTATGACTTTACAATGAAGACTTAGAATTAAATAAAAAAATTTAATTGATAAAATATATAATTAAGTGAAGAATTAAACATTTTAAATATTATTCTGAACTTAGAAAACATTTGTTTTATTTTTAGAACTCAAGTAACAATTTATTAAAAATTAAAAATAGTTTTTTGTATTTTCTTTTAATTAAAAATATTGATGGAAAAATTCTATTATTTCTTGATTTGCAAGACAAGATTATTTGTTTTATAACAAATCAGTTTATTTAATGTAACTTAATATGATTGATACATTTTAACTAATACATAACCTTTATTCTTATAAATGTACTTTTTCTAAAAACGGGTTTTATGCGTTACATGCGCTAATGTTAAAATTGATTTTTTATACATATAAATTTTATATTATAAAATTTATTTTAAATTTTTAATTATTATTTTGAAATTATTTAACAGTTTTCATTTTATATTTTTTTATAAAAAATGAATTACTTATGTAAAAACTAGTTACCTCAGTAAAAGCCAAAAAGGGTAAAAGGGGGTAATCATAGGGATAAAAGGGATAACATGTTAATAAATTGTTTCTAATTTTAGTGTTTGAGGTTTTTATGGACCAAAAATTATCTTAAATTCATTATTTTCCATTTTTTATTTTTCTTAACTTGTGAAACATGTACTCTCTTTATATTGAGTTGAAATATTTACTAAAATGTCATTCTCTCCACTTATAAAAGGGAATTATCATCACCCCTTCAAGATCACTATATGTCACGAACCGGCCCGGGTACCCTGGTAACCCGATAACTGAGCCGGCCCTAACATAGCCCAAGGGGAATTCTCGATCCCCACAGGTCAGCGAATTTCACATGGAATCATAAAACATACAAGTGGGAATGATTTCTGCCACAAGAATGCAGAAGCAATAGATAACGAAATAGTATGCATTACAAAAGAAACTCCACTAGGAGTGATGTACCAGAAAACAACTTGGCATAAAAAACCCAAAGTATTACAACCCAAGTACTAAAAAGAAAAAAACAGTCCCAAAGTCCATAAGGACACAACTCACCAAGAGAAGATCAACAATTGGATCCTCCTCCAAGAGATTCCTTCCCATTGCTCGAGTCTGGAAGAAGGAAATCTACAAACACCCAAAGGAAAAAGTAGGGTGTGAGCCTAAGCCCAGTAGGATACCACCAAAGATTCCGTAATAGATTCCAAATATAGGTTATCCAAAGAAAAGCTTTCCACTTACAAATAAAGAGGTTTATAAAATCAAAAGCATATTCTAACAAAATATGCTATACATTTTCAAATGACGGAAATAAATATTTTAAGTAAAGGCTTTAAAATTATGGAATATTTCTAAAACAATGGCTCAAGTAAAATATTTATATAAAACAGTTTATATAAATTCAACAGGCATGTAATTAGTTCAAAATCATGGGCATACATTTATATCTCAAATATAAATAAACAAGCGAGCAACATGGTCTTCTGGCAAAAGGTACGATAGTATTAATCAGTTATAGGATTCTGCACTCTCTATGTGAACTCAGAAAAATGTGTATACACACATCCCTATGACACTGGCCAAAGGAGACTCGTCACTAACCCATCGGGGATGTGACCTGCCGCAAGTATGTTTTAGAACTTTTTCATAATGTAGAGTGTATCTAAATAACTCACTAACTACCAAAGTCTTGCATGCACTCTTACATGATGGGCGAACTATTTTAAGAATGCTTAAAATACGATCAATCCCATTCTTCCATTTCAAAAGTTCCAATTTCATTCCATTTAAAACCAAAACAGGTTTTATTCAAAACATGCCTTTTTCACAAGATAAAAACAATGGGTTTCTATCAAATCATTTTAAGCCATTTTCATAAGTTTGAAATCCATTCAAAACCAATTCCATCATTGCACATTTCTTTTCCTCAATTAAATTCAAAAATTTAATTGAAAACATTTCCATCAAATCTACAATTTAAATTAAACAATTTAAATCGACCAAAATTTCCATAAACACACCCAATTCAATGGAATTGGGGTTTTTTCTCAATTTCCATGCCAAAACCATTTCAAATATCTCAACTCACTGGAATCGAGTTTTTATCAATTTAATTGAAATAAAACTTGAGCAATTGAATTTAAATCAACAATTGAAATAAATCAAGCAAATACAATGATAATCAATTTGGAAAGTCGGGACAGAACCACCTACCTCGATTTATTGACGGGAGTTAGCCCAACGAGAAACCCCAAAAACCGAACTGTACAACGACGTCGATCAAAAAATGTATCCAAATCCTTAAAACGAAAATTAAGATCAAAGGAATCAAGATCTTGAAAAACTAGATCCAGATTCAAAATACTTGATCTATACCGCAACTCATAGGTTTAGATCCATGGAAACAAAGGAAATCTCCCATGAAAGGATCAAGGAAAGATAGAGGAATAAACGAGAAACACAACAGGATGAAATCCACTTACCAGGAGGAGAGAAGATCTTCAATCCGAGCCTTCAATCTCGAAGAAAGATGTTTTTATTTCCTTGGAATCTCTCTAGGAGGCTTTGGAAATACCTAAAATGAGTCAAGACCAAGCCAAGGTCTAAATTATGGAAGTCACAGGGGTTCGGGTGGTTTTAAAAGAAAAATTCGTAATTAAAAACTGCACGCATGGTTTACCTAGGCAGAGTCGTACGGTTTGTCAAACCATGCGCACACCGTGCGGACCTCACTATCCAGAGATACATGGTCCACATGGTTTGGTCACATGGTTTGTCAAACTTTGCACACACCGTGCGTACATCTCTGTCTAGTACTACTTGGTTGGCACGGTTTAGTTTCACGGTTTGTCAAACCGTGCGCAAATCTTCCACAATCCATTGCCCTTTTGTTTTACTTAAAAGTTCACCCAAACACACCCCCGAGTCACTACTCCAAAACAGAGGTGCTTAGAAACATAAAAAGTACCTAGAAACGTAATGTGATGTTACACAATACATTTTGGTTTCCTCTTAAAATTATGACCATTTTTATTACTCTATAATACCCTTTCAATTCCCTTAGATTTGGTTCATAATAAGTTATCTTAATCCCTCCATTTCAAAGGAATCATCCAAGGGAGAACTCAAGTCCTCAACGTGAGTGAAATTTTTCCCAAACTTCTTTTCTTTTCCATCTTACTCTTAAAAATATAATTTTCTCATTAATACATAATGAAATCATTATTATTTGTACACTAAATTTTATTATTCTATGTTAATAACTATTAACCAGTTTTACCATTTTCCATTAATAAAAATATAAATATCATTTGTGTGTGAGCGGACTACAGCCCCCACAAAATAACTTCTATTTTTTTCTCATATATTTTATTTAATATTTATTAAAATATCATAAATTAAGATTCAAAACATTAAAAATATAAAAAATCATCATTATTATATAATAATATTATTATTCTAAAATAATCCACTTTTATAACCATGCTCATCCATTAATTATGGTATGATCATGTTTGGGTCCATCAAACCACCTACTTAAATAATATTGTAAAATAATATCATGGATGACTATAAGAACTTAATTATTGATGATATATGACATAAATAATTAAAAAATAAATTTATTTTTATTATATAATGGTAACATTAATATTAAACTAATTTATTAAGATAAAATCATTCACTTATTAAAAATCACTGAAACATGATTATCATATTTTTGTCTATAGGAATGGTAACTGAAACTATCATAAAACATCAATTATAGTACCTTTTATAATTTTGGAATGATAAAATTCAGTATAATAAGGAATAAAAATATCTCTATTAGAAAACAAGTTTAAAAAGATCAAGATTAATCACACCTGGTTTTAAAAATTTATATTAAATAACAAATATACATATAGAGATTAATTGTAAATAAAGTATATAAAAGGTTATTAAATATCCTTTGGGATATCTTGTAACATGTGTTTTATTTTTTTAAACATATATTATTGTGAATGATTTTGTATTTCAAGTGACAAAGAGTTATTACAGTTATTAATAAAGTTTTTCTTATAAAGTATTGAATGAGGTTAAGAATATTTCCTTAACCTTGTTAGGAATCATTCCCAAGTTTAGATGATTCTATTTTGATATTTAAGTTACTAACATCATGAATATACTCATGATCATAGTTGAGTTTATACAAATTGTAAAAAGGTTTAAGCTATATAATTTTATCAAATATAGAATATAATGAATTCAATGGTACTGAGTTTTTATGATTTTGTACTAAGTAAAATAAGTAAAAGGTATAAGATGTCAAAGTTTGAGTAGTAGTACAAAGTTCAAAGCTAAAGTTACTAAACAGCTAAGTTATATGAATTTTCCTAGCATATGATGTTTTTATTACAATATATATGAATTATGATGTAATTGAGTCGTTAAGGGAGTTGTGGTATGAAGGTATGGATTTCATTCTTTCGAACGAAGAACCATTAGACTAATTTTTTGTTTGAACAAAGATGAAGTCACTCTAGTAGAAGGTGAGTTCATACAAATCCTGACAATGATCATCATATAGATAGGAATAAGTTTTATTATATGAAAATGTGTAAGTAAGTATAATGGATGGATAAGGAAAATTATTAAAGAGTATCCAAAATGAGTTTAACAAATTCATGTGATTGTTCAAAGTTCCATCTTATAGATGAACATTGTAAAAGAAATGATATTTCATCAGATAGATAATGTACTGTATTGATTTTGGAAATCCAATATCTATACCAAGTTAGATAGGATGTTGGATGGATCGAACAAATAAATGTTCTTTCATCGACTACAAGTTGAATGAGAAGAGAATTGGTTGAAGGTATGATGAGTTCATCAGACCAAGTCAATTGGTTAAATAAAAGCCTGAAGCCATCAGTCAAAGATGTGTGAGATTACCTATTGGGTAAATATCCAGATCATTATATAGATATGTTATTATAAATTCATCAAACTAACATCCACCAAGGAGTTTTTAGAAGATTTATAAATATTTATAAATTCATTTACAATGATGAGGTTGATGACATTCATTCAATATTTGTTTATCTTTCTATTTAGCAGGAAGTTTTAAGAAGTTTATTAATGTCATGTTTACAGAAGTTCAAAGAAATGATGTTGGTATATATTTAGTGAGATGATTAAATATTATTCTAAAATAATTGATAAGAATCCAGTGAAATTTAGTTGAGTAGGATTTCCAAAATTTTATTTTTCATTGAGTGGGAAAATGAATTTGAGTCCTTGCATGTTATCCTACAACCATTCCTATTAAAAGGTGGTTCAGGTATAGTCTAGTTGTCAGAAATAAATATTATTAATACGTGAAAAAATTGGATAACTTTTGAAGTTTTTTAAGTAGTGTGTGTTTTCAACCAGGTTAAGATTCAGTTTAAGAAGCACACTAGATAGAGTTATAGTGAGAAGTGGTACCGAATAGAGGTTCTAATTAGAGAAACCAATCAAAGACATTAGTAAAAGATACCAAAACAAAGTTGTACCAGATATATTTTTCGAATGGATTGTGAGGTCTATGGGTTTTTTTAATCAAAAAAAGCATAAAACAGAGGTGTAGTATCCTAAGGAACACTAGACAGAGTTTCACCGGACGTAAGTTGAAGAGCACTGGAAAGACTCTTACCAAATTGATAAAATCATATGGAAAATTTCCAGATAATATTTTTGGGATTTTTTTTCAAATTTTCTCATTATTTTGTTGTCTTGTTTTCATAATAAAACTATGTAAATGATGGGAGATAATATAAATTCTTATAAAAAGATATGAGGATTTTAACAAGAGTTAGCTCAGTTATATTCACTTTATGTCATAATATATTTCTATGGATTGATGGGAGTCTCTATGAAAAGTATATAGGTTCTTAAAGTGATTTCAAACCTTGTAAATATCATTTTCCATCCTTTAATTTCTTTTAATTTCATTCTTGTGAGGTTGTTCAATAATTTTGATAAGGATAAAAACTCTAAAAAGTTATAGGGGTTAATTTAAAGAGAATTAAAATTGAAAAAGATCACCACTTATTAAACCCCCCCACTAAGTGGTTCTCATGATCCTTAAGGACTTCAAGTATAATTTATGGAAGTTTTACACTATTTTATTCTTATCATGGACAATCTCATATTAGGTAACAATAGATGTATTCATAACTTTGATGTAAAAAATTATCATGGTTATAAAATATAATGATATCTTATCTTCTGTATCTTATCCTAGAGGTAAATTATGTAGCTACAATTAAGGGTCCACCCATTAATAAATATTATCCTATGAAATTTTCTAAAAAAATAAAAATTTAGGTATATATGAAAGATAGAAATTATATTCTAATGACTTTTTCAAAAATTGTTTTTATGAAAGTGATGGTACTCGTGATAGTTAAAGAAACTTATAACAACCTCAAAAGTATCATCGAGGTAAATAGAAAATTAAAGGAATAAAATCTATAAATCTAACAAAGAAAGTTAAAAGATATTATAATTAAAGAAAATGAAACTATTAATGAATATTTAAACAAAGTTAATGAAGTTTTTGAAACATTGGAGAATTTAGAGATGCCTTGGAAGATTCAAACATAATTAAGAAACATATAAAAAAATTTACAGGTAGGTTTGGTCCTAAAATTTATTCTTTAGAATATAAAGATGATTTATCTCTTGATAAATAACATAAACTTATTTTTTATTGTTAGATGAGGAAACATCAAGAATACAAAAGGAATATCAAGGATTAAATGGATCTTGAATCTATGATAAATCTAAAAAAAGATATTGATCATAATATGGTTGTCCACAGTGATTAAGAAGATAATGAAGATGAAAAAAATAATGAAAGAGTCATGCCACTTATCTCTAAAAATAACCAGAGAGGTAGAGGAAAAGATGGAGGAAAACTCCAATAAAAAATTGTGTGTAGAGTAATTGGGTATTCTTCTATGAATTTTCTTAAGAAAAATTTTTAAGAATATAAATATGATTCTGATGAAAAAAAACTCAGTGGAAAAGGTAGAGAATAACTTCCTAGGATGATAAGAAATCCAATTGAAGTAAAAAAAAAGTCGTTGTAAATAATATAACAAGTATGTCAATTAAGAAGTTTGAATACCATTATACTGAAAACAACTCTTTAGAAGAGGAAAATCTAGATTAGTTCATAACTTTCTTTGAAAATTTCTAGATAAAGTAATATTCCTTAAATATTGAAGAATAAGAAGAAGGTGAAGAATCCTACCGAGAATACCAGCTGAGATCATAACTTATGGCATGGATTGAGAAAAAAACCTAGAGAAATAAAATAAAATGTTAAAGAAAGAAAGTGAGAAAAAGAATATAAGACAGTAATATCTTATTAAAAAGTAATAAATGAACATTTTTGAGATTAAGAACACTAAAATAAAATTTAAAAAATAATAAAGATAGTGGAAACTATTGTTAAGTAAATTACTATTATAGAATATGAGGTTTAAAAAAAATAAAAGAAGATTTATTGAGGTTTAAAGTACCTTGAAGAAGATGAGTGGGAATTTCAATAAGGCTTTATAGGTAAAGGCTGAAATATCTCAAGTTTCTGAAGAATCAAATTCCAATAATTAGGTGAAATCTACACACACTAAATATAAATATTCATCATATTATACTAACCATAAAACTGTCAAAAGAATATTGGGAAAACTTGGATTAATAATGTAACTAAGAAACCCATCACATCTATAGAAGTTGGAAACAACCTTAAAAAAGGTATCCACGTGCCTGGGGAAAATAGTTATTGTAAATTTTATTAGACCCCAAAAAACTCACTATAGGTAAAGATGATTTTTGAATAGAATATTGGGGTTAATTGGATATAATTGGTGTTTTTTATGGAGATAAAATCCTTTTACACATATAATTACATGATTTTTAACATAAATATCCAATAAGTATAACAAAAAAATCATGAGGCCTAATATCATTATAAAACTAGGTTCATGATACATCTAAAGGAATATAAAATATGACATCCTTATTTTATTCTCTATAATGATCTCATAAATATATTTTATCTCTTAAAACTTCATAGGATAACCTAGGGAATGCATAAAAGAAAGAGGTGCACTAAAAATCCCAGTAAGAGAATAAACATGATATGGAAATATAATGTGTGATTCAAAGGTATAACATGATATCATAAAAGATAAAGCTCATTAGTAATCACATGGAAGCATAATGTAAAGAACATTTCATCATAAGATCATAGAAATATTGGAAATATTGTAGCAACACAAAACAAAATATAACTATAAGTCAAGGTTAAATTTCAATAAAATTTCACATGGTGGGAAGAGTCCCATAGTGGATTAGGTTTACTCCACAAATCCCATATATAATGTCTCATGAGACCAAAGATTTACCCAATGATTTTGAGTGATACTTGGGTGCACCTATCATAAAATGATCATGATTATGTGTTTCTTAAAAAGGAAGTATATCATAAGTCCTAAATATAATAAACCTATGTAATGAAAATGAGTTGCATATACTTTCCTCATATTATAATCAAAAGGAATTTTGAAAATGAATGAATTTCAAAAATGAACATAAGGAATGTATTTCCCCCATCAAGGTAAAGGATAATAATCTAGTTATATATGTGAGATACATATATATAGAATTTTGAAGCATGACATAACATTAAAATACAAAATGATTTTACTCATGTCAACAAGGTGGAACTTTATTTTCAGAAGCCTACCGGATTAGAACTACATAGTTAAGTGCTCTTGGCCTATAGTGGTGATCAGGATGGGTAAACTTATGAGAAGTTTCTCAGGTTTTTTGTGAGTGAGGACAAATCACACTAGAAATAACATATTTTTTCATGTGGGAATATTCATTAGTGTCATGACCTATTCAGACATGTGGGTAAGCCTTAGGGAGTGGACCACGTTTCCATGGGGAAACTAGTGGTACCTAGTGGGACAATACCTAAATACCATGTTAATATGGGGTTTGTATTATTTAATAAGGGGATATTTGTTATAATTATCATGTTATATTCATTTACATATTCATTTAGGTTCATTTGTGGTGTTTTGGTGATATTCGACTCAAATGTCCAAAACCACTCTGGTAAGTTGACTATTGTCTAAAATATTATTATTTCATTATATACATAATAATAATAATAATGAAATAATTATAATTTTTATATATCAATTTTCTTTTAAAATAAACAATGAAATGTAATTAAGAAAAATGAACTATGTTATAATCATAGAGACGGTAGGTCATACGTACGTATGAGTAATGCTTCTATTTTTCAATGATAATGATGGAAATAAGTAAAGTAAAATTTTAACTTAAAATAATCATAATTATATAATAAATATAATATTATTTGTTTAAATACACTTATTTATACCATCCATTTGATACAGTAATGAAAAATTAATCACATCACTTCGGGAAGGTGGTAATCCACACATGTGCACGAATGACATTATAATCTTTTAATGGATGGAAACATAAGAAAATATATAATATATTAATTTTACATAATGATAAATATGTAATTAATATCTTATATATATAAATTCATTACATCATTATAAATAGTGGTGATAGGCGATGATGGAAAATGAATTTCATTGGTTCATGTGGCGGTAGTCCTCCATACACATGAATTATGATTTTATTTCTCATTTGATGGAAGAGTTAATGGATATAGGTTGTAAAATTAACATAATAAAATCATATTATAAGTGAGATATTGATTTTATTATATCATCATGGTTAAATAATATTTGAAATAGTTGGAAGAAGAAATAAAAAACACTCAATTAAAAATGACACCTCTTATTTGGACAACCTCTTTAGGTTGCACCAAAATCCTTCCTATGAGAGTTTTATAAAAAAAAGGATTATAAGACATGTTAGGGGAGTTGAGGAAGGTATTTTGGTATTTATTGGCTAATAAAAATGTATTTTTACGTTTTAGAGGATAGGATATAGGTGTCCTTTTATATGTTGGGGAGAGCACCTACTTTAAATTTTTATTAAGAATAAAACATATAAATGTATTATTCCAAACAAATAAATCCAAAACGGACCATTAATAAATATTATATGATATAGGGTTAAAATAAAGTCATAATATATAAATTAGATAAGTTTTTGGGTCATTTTAACCATTATCTCTTTAGTTTAACCCCTCAGTAAAACTGTTTTAACCGTAAGCATCTTAATAAATTTTTTCTGTTTTTACTATTCATTTTGAAAAATAATTAAGTTGAACTTATTAAATAATATTAATTATGATAACTAAAAATATATATTCAATTTTATAAAATTCAATTCACATAATTTTTATAATTTAATTTAAAATTAAACCCACAAAACACGACGAAAGGCATTTTTCCGGAAAATGCATTTTTCAAGTAATGAATGATCTTATATTAATTATATGTCTAGAAATAATCATTATATGAATTTAAATTAATATAAATAGATATATTATATATAAATTTAATTTAAATATTCCTTATTATGTGTTATTTTAATTAATTAAAATGGATAAAAATTATGCACTTAAAAACAGTTTTCAGAAAACCATGTTTTTAAGTATAAAAATAAAATTATACAAAGTCATGAAATTTTTTGATTAAAATAAAATTAATTACTAAATTATAAATAAAATGGTTGATATTTAAATTTAATATCAAATCCAAAAATATAATTTTACTTTAAAATTACTTGATTTAATGATAATAAATGTAAGTATTTGAAAATTCGTTAATTTTCACTATTCTAAAAAAAATCAATCATTTTAGAAAAATCCCAAAATTTCACTCTAAGTTAATTTTAATTTCATGAGTAAAAAAATTAATTTCATTTTATAAATTATATTTTCAAAGAAATTCAGAAATTAATAATAATATTTGCTAATAAAAAGTTAAAAAATCATTTTTGAAGAAAATATATATTTTTAGAACAAAAAGTCTTTATTAAAATTTGAGTTCTTATTTCCTAAAAATTTAATAATAAATTTATATTAGTTAGAAAATTGATATATATTTCATAAATAAGTCAATCCTATTTATACCCACTAATTTAATATCTAGGTTATAACAATCATATTTAAACAATCGTGGTTCATTTAGGCTCACTGTCGCATGTCGTATATGCTATCAAATATAGTTTTATTTTTAAAAAATATGGGTTGTTAAATTATTCCCCCATAAATTAAATTTTCCCTTGAAATTTCATATTAAATTTTATGGTAAAAATAGTTCAGGGTACTTTTGCTTCTTGGTTTCCTCTTGTTCTCAGGTCGCCTCTTCATATTTATGGTTCTGTCGTAGTACTTTGACCAAGTAAGATGTATTATTTTGTAGAAATCTATCTCTACAATCCAAGATCTTCACTTTATGACCATCATAAGATATATAATTTCCTAGATATAACACCTCTAAATTTAGTACATAGGATGTACCTCGCATGTACTTTCTCAAGAGGGATACATGGAATACGTCGTGTACTTGAAAAGGGTTGGTGGGAGTACTAGTTGATAAGTCACTACTCTGATGTGATTGAAAATCAAAAAGGGGCATATGTACTTGGGGCTTATCTTTCCCTTATTCTTAAATCTCATGAATCTAGTCCATGGTGATATGCATACAAACACTTTATCCCTAAACTCAAACTCTAGGTCTCATGGACGATTATCAACATAGCTCTTCTGTTCACTCTGAGCAATCTTGGTGTGTTGTTGAATGGTCTTTACCTTTTCTACCATTTTTTCAGACATTTCACATCCCAACATATTGTGTTTACAAAATTTATCCCAACACATTGTTTGTATAAATATATTTCCATAAATGGATTCATAAGTAGCCATTTGGATGTTTGAGTGAAAGTTATTATTGTATGAGAACTTGACCAGAGGAAGATGTTGATCCCCTACTCATTTTAAGTTCATCAACCATGATCCCAACATGTCTTCCAATGTATTAATAGTCCAATCAGATTCTCCATCTATTTTGGGACAATAAGACGTATTATAGTTCAACCCAGTATTTAGAGTATGTTAGAGACTCTTCCAGAATGTGGAGGTAAATCTAGGATCTCATAAAGATATAATAGATAGTGGTGTTCCTTATATCCTAACCACCTCTCTGATTTATATCCTTGAATGTTGATTGATTTATAAGTTATATTTAATTTTAATGAAGTGGGCAGTCATTATAAGACAATCCACTATAACCCATATGGAATTATTTCCTCTTGATGTCTTTGAAAGACGGTTGAAAAAGTCCATGGTGATGTTTTCCCATTGTTATAAAGGTATGGGTAATGTTTTAATCATCCCATTATACTTTTTAGTTTCATCATTCACTATCTAACATACCAAAAACCTTAATGTACATTACATGATCTACTTCTTCATATTGTCCCACCAATAGTGATCTCAGAGATCTCGATTCATATTCATTCTCCCTAGGTGGATGGAAAACGTAAATCCATGTGAATAATTTAATAACTCTTTATTTATATAATTATTTTATGGTTTACATAATCATGACCCAAATATTACAACTCATTCTTCATCAATTTTGAACTCTAAGGATTTCCCTTTTCTTATATCTTCCGCCATCTTTTTAATTTCCATAACATCTCTTTATCTATCTTTTATCTTCTACAAAGGGATAGTTTAGAAATAATTTGAGAAAGGAATGATGATTTTCCTTTATTTATTATTCCTTTTTTTCATAATTTTCAAGTCTAAGAAGATTGGATCCTTTTCAATTCTCATCAGTGATATTGTTTTTGTGTCCTCTCTATTTGGATAATCTTCCACTTTATTTGATTTCCTAGGATAATAATGTATTGATCGGTCATAGTCCTTAATGATATCTAACCATATCCTTTGACTCATTTTAAGCTTATTTTGTGGGAATATATATTTGAGACTCCTATAATCCATATATGTTTAATAATTCTCCCCGTAGAGATAATGTTAAAAAAATTAAACACAAATATCATTACAGCTAAATCCAAATCATGTGTTGGAGAGTTTTGTTCATGAACTTTCAACTTCCTTGAGTCATAGGCTATCACTTTATCATTATGCATTAGTACACAACCTAATCCCTTATTTTAAGAAAAAATATATACCCTAGAAAGTTCCCCACTTGGGGGAAGTGTGAGGACTAGTGTAGTGATAAGCATCTTTTTCAACTCCTTAAATATATCTTTGCATTCAGAAAAACTTTACTTCTTTTTGAGTTATATTGGTTATTGGATTTGAAAATCATGTGAGGTTTACCAAAAATCATCGTTAATATCAAGATATTCCAATGAAATAATGTATATAAACTATATATGTTGGTCTGGGCCACTTCCCAATTGCTTTTGTCTTATAAGGGTCCATAGATATCCCTTTAATAGTGATAATATTCCCAAATAATGGTAATTCCTTCATCCATAACTCACATTTACTATATTTTACATATATATATTCTATTTTTACAAAGTATTTAGAACATTATTTAAATTTTTTTCATGATCCTCCTTTGTTTTGGAGTATATTAGAATATCTTCTATAAATACTACCATAAATTTTTTGATGTAATATCAGAAGTCTATATTTATTATGTCAACAAATATTACTGGAGCATTAAGGAGTATAAAAGGAATAACTTTGAACTCATGGTGTTTATGCATTGTTTTAGAGGAATTTTTTTGGAATATCTTACTTCTTCACATTTAATTTATGAAATTCTGGCCGAAGTTCTACCTTATAAAAATACTAGTCCCCACATACTTTATTAAACAAGTCATATATCGATAAAAGGAGATAATTTCTCTTTATTAGGATTTTGTTGAATTTGGGAAAATCAATTTAGAGGTTAATTGACCTATCTTTCTTCTTGATGAAGAGGACCAGTTCACCCCACTGTGAAGCACTCGGATGTATAATACCCTTTTAAGATTCTCTTGTAACTTCTTTTTTAGCTCTTCCAACTCAAAGGTTTCCATTATATAAGGATTATTCGATATGGGAAGAGATCTAGGTATATATTCAATTAAGAACTCAACCTATAAATCATGATAAAGACCATGTAACTCTTCTGAGAATACATCAATATAATACATCATAGTAAGCATTATTATATCCTTTATAAATCATTTAGGATAGATATTCTTTCTCATAAGGAAATAATATTCGTGCTTAAACAGAATATTTTAGGGGAGATTCATCCTCATCTTAACACTAGTATATAATTGAAGGATGACTTAATATTGAAGAGTGTTATCCCTCTCTCAATAATTGATGTTGGATTTATATAAGTACAGCCAATACATTCTTAATATAGCATTAAAATTCACAAAACGAAGTAATAAAATATTTTTGGAAATCCATACCATAAACATTGACTAGGGAGGGTTTATATAGTTAGAATGAAAAAATTTATCATTTTTTCTATTCACACAGATAGCTAGACACCCATGTTTTGAGGTGGTGTTTGAATAGTTATACTAAACTCATAATATATGATGTAATTTGTAGAACCAAAATAAAAAATGAATAACCAAAATACCTGTAAGTACATCATTTTCGAGATCCACATCAGTATTAGTGATTTCATATACCCTTACTTTCTATCCTATACTTGAAGTTTTTTATTGATTATCTATGAAAACCCTTGGCTTAGGGAATTGTCTTGCATAATGCCCATGTTCCTTATAGTTAAAACACTTTACTAAGAGATGATTGTTGATCTGTGACTTCTTTTCTTCTTTTTTATTAGTGGGCTGCTTTATTTTCCTTCGAAATTGATTAGCCTTATTCCCCTCTTGTCCACATTTGAAATATATCTTGATTCCCTTTATAATGTTTTTTGTATGTTTCTTACCACACTTTTAACAAGGGGGATGATGGGTTTTATTTCCTTTATGGGATTTATCCATTGATCCTACTAAAGAAAACTCAGTTTTACACTTTTAATCTCTAGGACCATGAGACCAATGATACTATCCAATCTCCATATTGACCTTGAAAGCATAAAAACAATCTATTCATTAATATCAAAGTAAAAAATCTCTAAATACTTTCATATAATTGGATTTAATACACTAAATAATCATTCCACTTTACTTTCAACATTGATGATGAATGAAAAGGCATATCCTGAAAGCCTTATGGAGTATTCCTCATACGATCTGATAGAATCTTCTTCTTTTTTACTTCGGTCTGATAAAGACCCTCTTCATTTTAATATGCAGATTTTAAGGAAAATATTTTTTGAAAAATATTTTCTTTAAGTCTTATTATTCCAAGAAAACAATATACTATTTTGAATTGGTGTTTTTCTTCAGTCTCCACCACTAATCGGTTTCCCCCTCTACAAAATAAATAGTCCAGAAAACTTTTTATTATTCTAAGCATTGAAGGATAGAGAATATCTTCTCAATATAGTTAATACACTATTCCATGGTAAGGGTATTAGAGGATCTACTAAAGTTATGAGGCCTTTGTCGCACAAAATACTTAACTCTAACTTAGCCTTTCTTAAGAGAAGGAGGGTAATCTACGTGATTCGAGTTATCATTTACATCTTGATCCTGTTGAGCCAGTACTACCGTAAAGTTCTTATATCCAACTACTATAAGGTTAGGCATATCATTGAGGAAATCATCACATTTCTTATCATGTTTTTTGTTGACACGAATTCACTTATTTCCCACCATTAACTAAAAATGAAAAAAATATGAGAATACATTAACTAATAAACCTATAAAAGGGAAACTTATAAACTTAGAATGATTAAATTATAAATGATAAGTATATCTTAAATTATGAGTCTCTATGTTTCAATCTATGTTATCCGTGGTAATGTTTCCTATTAGGTTTTCTAACCTAATTTTTTTTCAAGCCCTTTATAATGGATCATGAAGAGTTTGTGAATTTCTAAATCATATCCCCGAGAGTGAAAAACTAGGTGTGCAACAAGGCCTCTTTTGAAGATCAAGTTGAATCCCAATTCACCATTTTGGGAGTTATTACCCCTAGGTACAAATATTCTTGGGCCATGTCCACTTGTAGTATCCAGATAGAGATGCAATTTCTTGGAAATAACTCACTCTATACTTCACCAAAATTCTTGGATATTTTCCTATAATTTGAATTATACATAGGGTCCTCACTAAAGTATTCTAGTATTAATACCAAAAAATAACTAGAACATGCTATGAAACCAAATGTAGTTAACCAAGAATTTTACACATTTTATTACACGATTTTTAATAAAAATATCCAACAAGTACAATCCAAAGATCATTAGTCCTAGTGTCTTTATAAGACTTGGTTCATAATACATCGAAAGAAAACTAAAACATGATATACTTATTTTATTCTCTATAATGAGATACTAAATCCATTTCATCTCCTAAAAATGCATAGGATGACCTAGGGAATATATAAAATAAATGAGTGAACTAAAAAGCCGATTAAGAGAATAAACATGATAAGGAAACATAACATTTGAGTCAATAGTGTAACATGATATCATAAAAGAGAAGGGACACAAGTAATCACATAGAATCATAACATAAATTACATGGTATCATAAGACCAAAAAAACATAGGAAATGTGGTAGCAAAAAAACATTATATAAGTATCAGTCAGGATAACTGCTAAGACAACATCACATGGTGGAATGATTCCCATAGTGGATTAGATTTACTAACTAAATCCCATAACGTCTCATGAGACAAAAATATTTACCCAATACTTTGAAGTTAAAAATAGTTTCACACATCATAACCAGTTCATTATTATTTTTCTACAAAAAATTAATCAATCATACGACATAAACATAATAATTACCCATGAAAGGAAAATGGGTTTCATAATCTTATCTCATATCATAACCAAAGGAAGTTTCATAATGAAGGAATTTGAGAAATAAACGTAAAGAGTGTAATACCCCATAAAGGTAAGGGTTAGATAGTTATATATGTAAGAGAAATATATACAGAATTTAGAATCACTCAATAATATTAAAGATATGGAGAGAGAGTGATTTAGAGAGAGAATGGTCATGACCCTAAGAAAGGGGTAGTTTAGAGAGATCCCTTATCTTGAGTATGTCTTGTCACATATGTTATTTTTATTCCTGAATAATAAACATATTTCAAATATTTAATTTCTTAATAACATTTTCAGATTTATTATTCTTTTAATTGTATTTATTAACATGTTATATTCAATTATTTAATCATTTAGGTTCATGTTAGACATTTTGATGATATTTGGCGCTTATGTCCAAAATCACATTAGTAAGCTGAATAAGGAAAAAGTTTTTATTATTTAATCATCTCCAGAATAATAATAAAGAAATTATTATTATTTTTATACATAAATTTTTCTTTTAAAACCAATTATTAAATATCATTATGAAAAATGAACTATGTTACAATCATGGAGACGATAGGTCGTACACACATGTGAGCATTGTTTCCATTTTTCAATGATATTGATGTAAATATGGTAGGAGTTATTTTGATTTATATAATGATAATTATTCAATAAATATAATATTATTTCATTAAATAGACTCACTACTGGAAACTGAGGTTTTCGCAATGGATATATACCAATGGTTTCTTCAAACCGTTGGTATACTGTAAAAAAGGAAACATTTTCCAATGGTTTGTTCAAACCCTTGGAAATGTGTTAATATAGCTAAGATTTCTCAATAGTTTGATAAAACCATTGGAAAATCTTTAGTTACTCTAAGATATACCAACGGTTTTAATAAACTGTTGGTAAAGAGATGTCACACCCCGCCCCTTTTTAAATTATTTTATTTTATAATTTCTTGGTTTTGGTTAGCCCCTAAAGGGTTAGAGCTGAGTGTTGGTCAATTTCTTTTGACGTTTAATGTTTTTGGTGGACTTAGGACCGGTGCGTGGGCACCGCACGGTCAGCGGTAGCCACGCGGTCGGTCCATGTTTTCCCGTGCAGTTGTCTGGTGATTTAAAAGTTTTACTATTTTTATTAATTTTATTATTGTTGTTATTATTATTATTATTATTATTATTATTATTACTAACTTTGTTATAATAATAATGTTGTTAATTATAATGGTTTATTATGATTATGATTATTATTATTATTATTATTAATTTGTTTTAATTAAAAAGGAAAAAACATAATGAATCCCTAGGGGGGGCGTTGCCCCCCCCCCGTCTTTTCCCGTGCGGCGCGCTGCGCACCTGCAACACAGCGCCGCTCCTGCCTCCTCACCAGCCGGCTGCGGCCGCGTCGGACTTGTCACACCACGCCCCTTTTTAAATTATTTTATTTTATAATTTCTTGGTTTTGGTTAGCCCCGCAAGGGTTTGGGCTGAGTGTTGGTCAATTTCTTTTAACGTTTAATATTTTTGGTGGAATTCGGACCGGTGCGCGGGCACCGCACGATCAGCGGTAGCCGCGCGGTCAGTCCAAGTTTTCCTGTGCAGTTGTCTGGTGATTTAAAAGTTTTAATATTTTTATTAATTTTATTATTATTATTATTATTATTATTACTATTACTAACTTTGTTATAATAATAATGTTGTTAATTATATTGGTTTATTATGATTATGATTATGATTATGATTATTATTATTAATTTGTTTTAATTAAAAAGAAAAAACATAATGAAACCCTAGGGGGGGCGCTGCGCCCCCCCCCCCCTTCTTTTCCCATGCGGCGCACTCCGAACCCCCAGTGCAGCGCCGCAGCGTCGCTCCCGCCTCCTCACTAGCTGGCCGCTGGCCGCGCCTCCGTCTCTGTCCGACGCAGCTGCCACCTTTCCTCCTGGCCTGTTCCCTCCGTCGTGCGACGCTGTACCGCGCTGCTGCCCTCCTTGTCGGCCTCCCGTCATCGCCCACCTGTGACCCGCAACAAGCCGCTTCCCCTCCCATCCTCTAGTCGAGCTCCAGCGAGCCCCACCTCCGGCTAGCAGCCCTCTGGCCCCTTAGACAACCTCCGGTCGAGCTCCGGTGCGCCCCACCTCTGGCCAGTATCCCCCCGGCCCCTTAGACGACCTCCGACCGAGCTCCGGTGAGCCCCACCTACGGCCAGTAGCCCTCCGGCCTCCGGTATGACCTCCGGACCCCCACTGCTCTAGCGCGAACCCCTCCCCGAGTGTATGGGGTCTTCCTTGGGTCTCAATTATGCGTTTTCCAGCTACCGCTGCCGAATGCGAGGTGGTTCGGATCGCGTCGGATAGCCAGCCGTTATTCGCAGGGCGCGTTTGGCCTCGCCGCATATTTTGGTTCATCGCCACCATCTAAAGTGAGTTTTAGAATCGCGCGCACATTTATTTTTTTATTATCATTATTGTGTATTGAAATTCCTTCTGTTTTATTGGTTGTGTGGGTAATGTTTTTTTAATGAAATCTCGTCTTGCTGCTTGTTTTCAGGGTTTCCACCACCGTCCATGGTGATGTTCTTCGTTCGTCGTCTTGTTGCACATTTTATTAATTTATTTATTTTTGGGTCATGTTTATGTCTATGATTACCTGGAATTTTTTGGATGTGTTATGGTCTTTTCCGCACTAATTTTGGGTGTCGGAAGTTGTTGCAGGGAGTCGAGATCATTTCCAAGTGTGTGCGTATTTTTGTCGAAGTGCATGCACGTGGGCAGGGTGTGGTTTGAGTTAAAAAGCTTGGTGTGACTATTGTCCGAGGTAGGCGTTTCCATCTTTTCTCTCTTTCCGAAGCTTTCCAAAGGCACTCGTATGATTTCATTTGATTTATAAATGTTATTTTCACCCTTATCATCTTGAAAGTTTATTCATTGTAGTGTTTATTCGACGGTTAAAAGTGTTAAAAACTGCTTTGAAATAGTCCCTTAGTTATGTGTAGGTGTTTCCATGCCCTTACTCATAGTTTTAATCCATTTAATGTTGTGTTCTCTTAATTAAATCTTAGATTATGTTTCGCACCTCTACTTTGTTTATAGTTAACTTTTTACTGTGTTTTCCTGATGAAAGGTTTGATCAAAAATGGATTTTTGGATGCTTCTTTATTTATAAATTTTTTTTACCTTTCCAACTTGGTTGGAACTAACTTCCCTTATCTTCAAATGGTACTGTTGTAATTCTTGAGTTGTGTTTTCTAGTAGAAACATTTTCTGGAACGTGTTGTCCTGTGTTGGTTAGTCTTATGGAACTTAGTGTTTTTGTAGAAATGATTTCGCGTCTCTTTAAATTGGTATTTTTCTCGAATCCTTGGTTTTATAAGCGGTTATTGTTTTCTAAATGATGTGGGCCTCTGCGTGCGGTTCTTTAAATTGGTTTGAAATAAATCCATGATTATATGCATGTTTGGCCTTTTAAATACAAAAGTGGTCTTTAGAGTCGTTTTAGAAGATCTTGTGAAATGTTTTCATAAATGCATTTGATTATGTAAAATGAGAGGCTCGTTTTACAACTCCAAGTGTTTGATAAAGGGGTTTTGATAACTGAATGATGTAACTACCGGGTTGGCACTTTTTATATTTAACATGTATGCATATATATAAGTATATGGGGCACTCCTATCTAGGGTAACCCTTGATGGGCGAACGTATAGGAAGCGTCCGTGTTTGGGGTAGGCAAGTGCGGTGAGATGAGTCACGTGTGCAAGGGCCTTCCTACTTACACAGTATTATTATAACCACCATGGGTTCCTGGGCGTATTTTAGATGATCGAGTGAAGGTTACTGACCAACCCCGATTAGACGGGTTGGTACCCCCTGGATTTTTTGTTAGGCCAGGTGGGCTTTGCCACTGGATTGGTCAGTTAGGGCGGCCAGTTGGTTATAGACATAGGAGCTTCACCATACGCCGGCAGGTGGTTCCGAAACCGAGTACGTTCAGGGGTCTTCTAGGGATGTTTAGGATCACCCATGGTTACTGAATTATTTACATTGCTGGTTTACTTTTCGTTGCACAGATTTATTTTTCAGTTGCACTTTTACTTGGTTTACTTTAGCATAGCTTTGGTATTTTTTCTGTTTTGGATTTCATTTATAAAATGGAAAATGATTTTGGAAATGGTGTGTAGGATGTGTTGGGTTTTTAAATGAGAACATCATGTTTCATATTTTAAAATGCGAAAACCCTACTTTTATATCTGTATTTCAAACTTCTGTCAGTGGACTATTTTGGAAAAGAGAATTATTGGATTCAGTGGTTTATTCTTAGCATCCCTACTGAGCATCTCGGTGCTCACACCTACTATATCTTTCCAGTTGCAGGCTCGTTTTCTCGTACAGGTTTCTGGTTCAGCTGGTCAGTGTTGGGGCAGCGTGGTTTTGAGTTGGGTGGTGACCTAAGAGGTCACAAGGAGGTATGTTCTCCTTTTTTTTTGTCTTTCCGCTGCCAGTTCTTACATTTATCGTCAGTTTTGTTATCTTTTTATCTCTTTTTCTTGGGCCAAATTGTTCCCAAAAGTTAAATCTTGATGCCCGGCACTTGTTGACAGCCCGTGGGGATTGGGGACACCCTTCGGGCCATGTCGTGGGCCGGCTCGGGTGACCGGTTCAGGGTCGACCCAGGCTGGTTCGTGACAAAATGGTATCAGAGGAGGCCCTTGTTATTTGGGGTCTTTGGTAGATGGAGATTAGGACTGTCGGGACTCCAGAGGTAACTGTGGGAAGAGTGTCGCGAACTCTTTCCCGCACTGATTCTTGAGTTTCCAGGGGTAGTCCGGGATTTGAGTCTTCTGCTTTTGTTTTGGATTGAGGAATGAAAATGGGTGCGAGCCATTGTCACGTCGTGACCTCACATGGAGTAGTGACCCATGTGGAGTCCGAGTGCATGGTTTAAGTTCCTCCTAGTTGTGACACTTACTTGGGGCATGACTCACTACTGTGTCGCCAGGTTGAGGGCGACTGCTAGTTCCTCGTTTCGATGATTCATTATAAATTGTGTTTTGTTACTTCTGGTTAGTGTAAGTGTGCTTTTGAAAGTGAAAGTGTATTTTGAAGTAAAAGCATTTTCTCTAAAATGGTTTTAAACTGGTAAAGTGGGTTTTTAAATTGAAGGATCTTTGGTTTGAAAGTTAGTTTTTATTTGGGGTTGGTAAAGGGTGGCTTAGTGTGACCCTTGGTATTCTTTATGGAGGATCGCATGTGTGTGGGTATGAACAAAAAGTGCATGGGGGCACTTTTTTGTTGATGACGTGGATTGAAATGGATGGACACACATGTGACGATTCATGAGATTCCATGGGTGAGTTTTTGAAATATAAAGGTATTGGAAATTACCATTTCTTTGAGAAATGGAATCTGGTATGTAAAAAGGGGATCTCGTTTTTGAACAGTGGCCTTGGTATAAAGTATTTTTGGAATTTTGATGAAAATGGTGATTTCTTTTTGAAGAGGAAAATAATTCTGGATATTGGTTTTTTGTTTTAAAATGTGGGGTTTTTTTTGAAAAAAGTGAGTTTTGTGTCCTAAAAGTAGTCTTTGAATAAGGCAGTTTTGAAATTGAAATGAAGTTGTGACTTTAAAAAAGTGGTTTTCTGAATTGGTTTGTGGTGTTTGGTGTGTGATTCATTTGTTTGTCACGCGATTGTCCTTTTGGTTATGATTTGTTTGGATGTTGACTTCTCGCTCTATGTTTCTATGTTGTTCAGAATGTGCTGCCCAGAAAAGTCTCCAAAAGTTGATAATGAGTCATGCCCAATTCTGTTTTCTATCGAGTGTTGCCTGTTTATTGCAGTGATTGAGGTCCGTTAGAGGAATTTGGATGGTTTGTGGAATTAGAGTGAGTCTTCAGGTTGTTGGGAACTCTCAAGGTTGTTCAAGTTCGTGTTTTCTTAGGTTTATCTGACGGTCCAGTTTCGGATCAGTGAGGGTTGGATGTCCCATCATGGTTAGAGTTGGGTTGATGTGGTAGGATTTGAAGTCTGTATTCATCCAATTGATCATATCTGAGGATGTGAAGGCCAGTGTCGGCCACTTCAAGGAGTTGGCATCTAAAGCGCAAGTGCTTGGAAAATTCATTGCCTCTCGTCGTTCGTGAGGGTTCCCCATCTGGAGAGCGGGGTGTACAAGGGGAACCTCTCTATAAGAAGAAATTCTTGTGGGTCCTAACATTTAATTCGTCAGAACGCTTCCTGATGTACTATCGGTATGGTCGGTTTGACCATTTCAAGCTGTCTTGTCGCATCCCTCCAAAGTCTTGCCATCGTTGTGGCTATTCTGGTTGATGGGGGTGATATATGGGAAGCGTTGTTTGAGGAATTAATTTTGATTTGGAGATGATAGTGCCTGACTGTGAGGCAGGAAATGCTTCAACCATAAGAGCCCCAACCACAGTTCTCGGGGTGAAGCTTGCTCACAGTCAGGGGTTGCCAGGGGTGTGAAGCCTCGGCCCGGGTTGTGTGTTCCATGTGGGGATAGAAACATTTTAAAATCTTCTTGTACTCGTTTCTTGTCCACTAAAGTTTTGTCGTCATTTTAAGGTCACTGTTTCAATGGAAGAACGTGATGAACTTGTTCTATTGCATTCTAAACGATCTTGTTTGTCTGAATAGGGTCTTCTGAATCATGATTTTCGCATAAAGTGTGTATGACCCTTGTATGGGTTGATCTTGGTTTAGTTGTGCTCATTTGGATATGTTTGTGTCTTGTGGAACTGAGGAGCGGTGTTTCTGACTTGCTGTCGGGGTTAAGTCCTTGTGAGTTTTCTTCGATGTTGGAGGTTCTTGGCTTGAGTTGAGAGTCCCAAGTTTCAATGGAGGTGTTCCCCTGCTCGTGCTATGGAAGTTGGTGTGGATTGGTTGGGAGTTCCCACATTATCCCCCTCCCTGAGGTGGTGTATTTGAGTATAAATTTTCATACTAGTTAGGTCCTTGTGGTGGGGAGAACCCTCTTATGTTCTCCCATTCTCTTGTGTTGGGGTTTCTCCTGAGTTGGCCGGGTATGACTTGTAGAGTGAATAGTCACCGCGAGGTCTTTGTCTTGTCTTTCGGTTTTGTTCGGGCATGGACTCGAGTTTGGATAATCCTTTGGCTTGGTGACTTCCTGGGGGCAGAAAG
Source organism: Viscum album (assembly GCA_963277665.1). NCBI lineage: Eukaryota > Viridiplantae > Streptophyta > Magnoliopsida > Santalales > Viscaceae > Viscum > Viscum album. The sequence continues at coordinate 633,630,210 of OY728166.1, forward strand.
TTTTTGTGGTGGGGAGAATTGTCACAACCCACCCCTTTTTAAATTATTTTATTTTATAATTTCTTGGTTTTGGTTTGCCCCGCAAGGGTTCTGGCAGAGTGTTGGTCAATTTATTTTGACGTTTAATGTTTTTGGTGGACTTCGGACCGGTGCGCGGGCACCGCACGGTCAGCGGTAGCCGCGCGGTCGGTCCAAGTTTTCCCATGCAGTTGTCTGGTGATTTAAAAGTTTTACAATTTTTATTAATTTTATTATTATTGTTATTATTATTATTATTATTACTAACTTTGTTATAATAATAATGTTGTTAATTATAATGGTTTATTATGATTATTATTATTATTATTATTTTGTTTTAATTAAAAAGAAAAAAACATAATGAAACCCTAGGGGGGTGCTGCGGCCCCCCCTTCTTTTCCCAAGCGGCGCGCTTCGCACCCGCAGCACAGCGCCGCTCCTGCCTCCTCACCAGCTGGCCGTGCCTCCATCTCCGTATGACGCGGCCGCTGCCTCCCCTTCCGGCTTGTTCTCTCCATCACACGACACTGCCCCGCACTGCTTCCCTCTCTATCGTCCTCCCGTCGCCGCCCCGCGCCCTCCCGGTCAGCCTCCCGTCGCAGCCCCGTGGCCCCCTGTCGGCCTCCCGTCATCGCCCGCCTGCGACCCGCACCGATCTGCTCCACCTCTCATCCTCCAGGCGAGCTCCGGCGAGCCCCTCCTTGGGCTAGCAGCCCTCCGACCCCTTAGACGACCTTCAGCCGAGCTCCAGAGAGCCCCGCCTCCGGCCAGCAGCCCCCTGGCCCCTTAGACAACCTCCGGACGAGCTCCAGCGAGCCCCGCCTCCGGCCAGCAGCCCCTCAGCCTCCGGTCTGACATCCAGAGACCCACTGCTCTGGTGCGAACCCCTCGCCGACTGTATGGAGTCTTCCTCAGGTCCCGATTATGCGTTTTCCGTCTACCGCTTCCGAAGGTGAGGTGGTTCGGATCGCATCGGATAGCCATCCATTATTCACGGGGCACGTTTGGCCTCACCTCATGTTTTGGTTCACCTCCACCATATAAAGTGAGTTTTAGAATCGCGCGCATGTTTATTTTTTTATTATCGTTATTATGTATTGAAATTCTTTTTGTTTTATTTGCAGTGCGGGTAATATTTTTTTTGAATGCAATCTCAGCTTGCCGCGTGTTTTCAGGGTTTCCACCACCATCCGAGGTGATGTTCTTCATCCGTCGTCTTGTTGAATATTTTATTTATTTATTTATTTTTGGTTCACGTTTATGTCTCTTAGTCCCTGGAATTTTTTTGGATGTGCGAGGGTCTTCGCCGCACTAATTTTGGGTGTTGGAAGTTGTTGCAGGGAGTCGAGATTGTTTCCAAGTGCGTGCGTTCTTTTGTCGAAGTGTGTGCATGTGGGTAGGGTGTGGTTTGAGTTAAAAAGCTTGGTGTGACTATTGTTTGAGGTAGTCGTTTCCGTCTTTTCTCTCTTTATGAAGCTTTCCAAAGGCACTCACATGATTTCATTTGATTTATAGATGTTATTTACAACCTTATCATCTTGATAGTTTATTCATTGTAGTGTTTATTTGATGGTTAAAAGTGTTAGAAACTGCTTTGAAATGGTCCCTTAGTTATGTGTAGGTGTTTCCATGCCCTTACTCCCAGTTTTAATCCATTTAATGTTGTGTTTTCTTAATTAAATCTTAGATTATGTTTCACACCTCTACTGTGTTTATAGTTAACTTTTGACTGTGTTTTCCTATTGAAAGGTTTGATCAAAAATGGATTTTTGGATGCTTCTTTATTTATGAATTTTTTTTACCTTGACAACTTGGTTGGAACTAACTGCCTTTATCTGAAAATGGTACTGTTGGACTTCTTGAGTGGTGTTTTCTAGTTGAAACATTTTCTGGAACTTTTTGTCCTGTGTTGGTTAGTCTTATGGAACTTAGTGTTTTTATATAAATGATTTCGCATCTCTTTAAATTGATATTTTTCTCGAATCTCTAGTTTTATAAGCGGTTCTTGTTTTTTAAATGATGTGGGCCTCTGCGTGCGGTTCTTTAAATTGGTTTGAAAAGAAATACATGAGTATATGCTTGTTTGGCCTTTTAAATTCAAAAGTGGTGTTTAGAGTCGTTTTAGAAGAGCTTGTGAAATGTTTTCATAAAGGCATTTGATTATGAAAAATGAGAGGCCCGTTTTACAACTCCAAGTGTTTGATAAAGTGGTTTTGATAACCGAATTATGTGACATCCCAGTTGGCATTTTGTATATTTGACATGTATTCATATATATAAGTATATGGGGCGCTCTTATCTAGGGTAACCCTCAACGGGAGAACGTATAGGAAGTGTCCGTGTTTGGGGTAGGCAAGTGCGGTGAGATGAGTCACGCGTGCGAGGGCCTTCCTACTTACACAGTATTATTATAACTATTATGGGTTCCTGGGAGTCTTTTAGATGATCGAGTGATGGTTTTTGACCAACCCCGATTAGACGGGTTGGTACCCCCTGGATTTGTTGTTAGGCCAGGTGGGCTTTGCCACTGGATTGGTCAGTTAGGCCGGACAGTTGGTTATAGACTTAGGAGCTTCACCATACGCCGGCAGGTGGTTCTGAAACCGAGTACATCCACGGGTCTTCTAGGGAAGTTTCGGATCACCCATGGTTACTAAATTATTTACATTGCTTGTTTACTTTTCATTGCACAGGTTTATTTTTCAGTTTCACTTTTACTTGTTTTACTTTATCCCAGCTTTGATATTTTTTCTATTTTGGATTTCATTTATAAAATGTCAAATGATTTTGGAAATGGTGTGTAGTGTGTGTTGGGTTTTTAAATGAGAACATCATGTTGCATATTTTAAAATGTGAAAACCCTACTTTCATATCTGTATTTCAAACTTGTGTCAGTGGACTGTTTTGGAAAAGAGAATTTTTGAATTCAGTGGTTTATTCTTGGCATCCTGACTGAGTATCTCGGTGCTCATTCCTATTATATCATTCCAGTTGCAGGCTCAGTTTCTCGTACAGGTTTCTGGTTCAGCTGCTCAATGTTCGGGTAGCGTGGTTTTGAGTTGGGTGGTGACCTAGGAGGTCACAAGGAGGTATGTTTGCCTTTTTTTGTCTTTCTGCTGCCAGTTATTATCTTTATCGTCAGTTTTTTTTAACTTTTTATCTCTTGTTCATGGGCCAAATCATTCCCAACAGTTAAATCATGATGCCCGGCACTTGTTGCCAGCCCGTGGGGATCGGGAATGCCTTTCGGGCCATGTCGTGGTCCGGCTCGAGTGACCGGTTTAGGGTCGACACGGGCTGGTTCGTGACAAGAGAGGCTTTCCCAACGGTTTTTAGAAACTGTTGGGAAAGTTTTCCCCCAAATACCCAGCACCCTAGCTCCCACTCGGCCCGATTACAGACCCTAATACAAAGCTCCTCCCAAAGTTTTATCAACCGCAAAAATCCTTCCAACCATAGATCTATCTTCAATCAATCAATTTTTTATTTCTACATATTAAATTATTATGTGTTACCTTAGTTTTAATGTTGTACCTCTATTTTTTTTGTTTTTTGTTTTGATTTGGGCTAAATTAGAGTTCCTATCATACCAAACCATTTGATATGTTTTCCGTTTTTGGTTCTACACTTCAAACATGGTAAAGGGTTTGTTTAGTGGGGTGATATGGTAGTTTCTATGGACTTTAGTTTAGTTGAAAATTGGATTTGGATTTTGTATTTAGAGTTTTTGTTCAAGGAATAATTGGAAGGTTATTGATATTGAGGATGAATTGGCTATTGTTTGGGTGATGGATTGGAATTGTGAACACCCTCCACCCCCACCCCACTGGACACCTCCCACCCCCCTGGAAACCCCCCCCCCCCACCCACCCCCCCTAGACCCCCCCCCCATTGGACAGCTTCCCACCCCCTGCACCCCCCCACCCCCCTGCACACCCCCACCCCTTGGATAGACCCCTCCCCTCCACCCCCTAGACACCCCCAACCCCACCCTCACTGGACACCCCTCACCCCCCATAGACAACCCCCACCCCCTGGACACCCCCACCCACCCTCCCTGGACACCCATCACCCCCCATAGACACCACCCACCCCCCTTGGATAGCACCCCCACCCCACCCCCCCTAGACAACACCACCCCCCTGGACGTACCCCCACCCATTAGACAGCCCCCTAGACACCACCATGCCTCCTAAACACCACCGCACCTCCTAAGTGCTTGGACCAATTTTTAAATTTGAATTAAAAATGTAGTTGGTTTCCCCTTTCCCAAATGGCATTTCCTAAGTGACCCACAGAGCCTTATAAATTTAATTTGTCATGTTTTGATAAATTCAATTTTTCATGTTTTGATAAATTGAATTTTTAATGTTTTGATCAATTGAATTTGTCATGTTTTGATGAATTGAATGGGTTGTTTGGAATGAAATGGATAACGCATGATGGTTTTCCTTTCCTAATGAATAAAATGATTTTCAATAAAATTACTCTAAGGGGAGTTGAAGGAGGGGTAGGGGGCTATCGAGGTGTGGGGGGCTGTCCAGGTGGGGGGTGGGTTTTCCAGGGGGTAGGGGCTACCGAGGGTAGGGGATATAGGGGTGTGGGGGAGGGGGGGTATGGGCTTCCCAAGGAGGGGTGTGGTATGTCCAGGGCAGTCAGGGTGGGGTGTCTAGGTGGGGGGTGTAAGCTATCTTGGGGTGGGCTGTCCAGGGGGTGGGGTGTGTTTTCCAGGTGGGGGAGGGGGTGTGGGATTTCCATGGGGTGGGTTGTTCAGGGGGTGGGGGTGGGATGTCCAGGTGGGGGAGGGGGTGTGGGGTGTCCAGGGAGGGGGTTGGGCTGTCCAGGTGGGGGTGGGGGTGGGGGTGGGCTGTCCAGTTGGGGGGGGGGGGGGAACTGTCCAAGGGGGTGGGGTGGGGGGCTATAGGGGAGGGGGTTTGGGCTGTCCAGAGAGGGGGTGGGCTGTCCAGGGGGGTGGGTGGGCTATCCAGGGAGGGGGTGGGATATCCAGGGGTGGGTGGGCTATCTAAGTGGGGGAGGGGGGTATGAGCTGTCCAAGGAGTGGGTGGGGGTGTATAGGGGGTGGGGGCATGGGTTGTCCAGGTCAGGGGAGGGGGAGGGGGTGGGCTGTAGGGGGTAGGGGGGCTGCAGGTTAAGGGTGTGGGCCCTCCAGGGAGGGGGTGGGCTATCCAGGGGTGGTAGTGGGTGGGCTATTCAGGTGAGGGAGTGGGTGTGGGCTGTCAATGGGGGGTGTGGGCTATCCAGGGAGGGGTGGGTTGTCTACTCTAATACTCTACAAAAAAATATGAATCACATATAACCAATGTATAGTTACTTTCACACATTAAGACTTTTCTTGAAGTTCCATACCAACACTCACTCTTACCCTTCTAAGAAAAAGTGATCTATGCAAAGAAATCTTACTCAGGTTATTATCCACTATCCATATTGATCTAATAAAAATTTAATATTCGTACAACTTCATATCACCTAATGATATAACAAGGCTCATACTCCTATGAGTAGTGTCCCATCAAAACATGGCTCATAAAATATGATCCACGTATGATATTTAGTGGTGTGTTTACAATTGGGTGTGTTGTGATTTATATGTATGATAATCATGGTTTACACCAACAGTATTCTCAATCATCTATAATAGGCTTGAAATCATGCTACAATTGGATGGAGATTGAATTTTACGACCCTAGTTTGGGGGTGGACACCCTCACACCCTTGGAAACCCCCCACCCCCTGGACACCCCCACCCCCTTGGACAACCCTGCCTCCCCTATGGACAGCCCACCCACCCCCCGTGGATAGCCCACCCACCCACTGGACACCCCATACCCCCCCTGGACAGCCCCACCACCCCCGTGGACAACTCGCCCACCCACCCTGTACCCCATGGACATCACCGCCACCCCCCTGGACAGCCCACCCACCCCCTGGACACCTCGTACCCACTGGACTGCCCCCACCCCGTGGAAAGCCCCCCCCCCCCCACCCCCGGGACACCCTGACCCCCCTAGATTGCCCTACCACCCTTGTGGACAGCCCGCCCCTCCCCCTGGACACCCGCCCACCACCCCCAGGACACCCCCATCCCCCCGGACACCCCCCACCCCTACAAATCTCACCACCCCCACCCCCATGATACCACCGACCCCACTAGACAGCCCAACCACCCCCGTGGACAGCCCGCTCACCCCCCGTGGACAGCCCGCCCACCCCATGGACACTGCGTACCCCCTGGACAACCCCTACCTCCCTAGAATCCCCCCACCCCCTAGACACCCCCAACCCCCATGGACACCCCTTCAACCCCTGTGGATAGCCCGCCCACCCCCCTAGAAACTTCGTACCCCCCTGGACCACCCCACCCCCATAGACATCCACCCACCACCTAGACACCCCTGACCCCCCCTGGACAGCCCCGCCACCCTCCTGGACACCTCTTACCCCTTGGACACCCCCCACCCCCTAGGGCAGTGTATGTGATCACTCAAATAATCTACTAAAATTTAAAATTTCTTTGATCTAAAATTTACTCAACTCCTGAATAACTCTCCTTCACAAGTGTACATGATCTTATAGACTCATGTATAGTACTTCAAATATATTTTGTTATAAATATAGTATTTTGTTGTCTTTTATATTATGATTCTCTTATAGAGTAGTGTGTCAGTTATGGTTTCATATAAAGTGAACAATTCTCGTTTACTTAAATATATTTTTGATGAAACTTCAATATTATTGAATTTATTTTGACAAAATAACTTATAATTTTTTTTAAATAATGTATAGAAGTTGGATGTATGAAACCAATCATATTTCAAGTGATTTTCAAAACAATTTGGAGATCTTTTTAGGTTTTTTATTTTACAATGCTTCATATAGCGGTCACATACACTGCCCCTATTACAATTGTGTTGTAAGACCTTGGTTTAGCCATGAAGAAGTTAACTACCACATAACCAAATATGTTTTTCAAGAAAACTACTTTGTGTGGTATCACAATGGGGATAAAATGAAATTTCAAATTGTTGATGATCCAAATG